>JASVER010000084.1:3913739-4106303 GCA_030449065.1 Oceanodroma leucorhoa | reverse complement strand
TGTCACACCGCCAGCCCATGCCGCCGGCTTCCCCGGGGGCGGCCCGGTCCCTCCCCCTCCCCGGGCCGGGCAGCATCGCCCGGCGCGGCGGATGCCCCGCGGATCGCCCGGCGGAGCCGCGGCACCCCAGACACAAACCGGGGGGGGGCGGCGGGGGAGGGCGCGGGCAGAGCCCGGCGGCACCTCTCCCCACCCCTTTGTGCATCGCGGGCAGGGAGACACACACACAGACACACACACGCACACCCCCCCGCACCTTGCAGCCTCGGCGCCGCAGCAGCCCGTTGTTACACACGCACGGACACGCACACGGCCACGCAGCACAGCCGGTCCCCCCGGTGAACGCATTTTCTGTTGCACTCCACCGCCCTCCATCCATCCTCCCTCTCGCCTCCCTCCCTCCTCCTCCTCCTTTYCCCCCCCCCGCTTGGTTGGTGGCTTTTTTTTTTCCCCCCACTTCGTGCATCAGTATAAAGCAGACATTTTGATGCCGTTTAACACGGTTCAGGCTTAAATAAAAGCGGAGCGCCTTACCCACCCCCGCCCGGCTGCGTGCAGTTGGCGCTGAGCGATCCCGGGAAGGGCTGGTGCGGCTCGTCCCTAGCGGCGCGGCGCTGCTGCCATCCGCCCAACTTCAGAACCCAGCCGGCAGCGAGAGGGAGGCGGCGGCGGCGGGCGGGCGGGCAGGCGGGCAGCAGGCAGGCGGGCAGGCGGGCAGGCAGGGAGGGAGGGAGGGAGGGAGGGCGGCGGAGAGGGAGGGAGGGTGCGAGGAGCGGCGCGGAGGCAGGGAGCCTCCGCACATGCGCTCTGCCACCGGCGGCGGCGCCCGGCGGCAGCGGGAGTTTCCCCGCCTGGCCCTGGCGGGTGGCTCACGGCCCGCCCCGGCCCGGCAGCCGGCTCCGCTGCAGGTCCCGGGGAGGCTGCCCCGGCTGCCGTGGCTCCCTGCGCGGCGGCGCGGGCGGGGGGTCTCCGGGGGCTGTGAGAGCGGCGGGGGCCGGGCCGGGGCCGGGGCCGGGGCCGGGGCCGGGGCCGGGGCGGGGAAGCGGTCCCCCCCCGCGCCGGGCGGCAGAGCGGCAGCGTCCGAGGCTGTGGCCTGGCGGTGTGTTACGGCAGGAGCCATACGCCGCGGTGGTAAAATGTGAAACGCTAGCAGTGCTGGGCTCCTGCTTGTTTTTATTCCTGTCCCCACATCGGTATGTCCAAATAAAAAAAAAAAAAGAAGTAGGTGTATAAACCACTACCTAACTCCTCATTCTCCTCGTGCAGCCCAGAGAGAGGCAGGGGTTTAGTGGCTGAGTAACTTTTTGATGTCGGGCACCTGAAGCATGGTGCCTAAATAAAGAACCAGCGTGGATCTGTCAGTTGCAATCGGGAGAATCAAGATCAGGATGTTCTGAAAATCTGGCTCTGAATCCTGAATCCTGCTAGGTCTTGCCAGTTAGTTTGTCCCAGCTTTCCAAACTCCGGTTTCCAAATTTTGGCTCAACAGAGAASATTATTTAGCTTCCCTGCTGTACCTTAAAAATCTGGAGCCTGATATGCCTCAAGGCAACAGCACTGGAAAAATACATATTTGGCATCTGGATCCTGTCAAATCATGCCATGGATCCAGAAATGTTAATATCTCAAGGGAGAACACATTGCTGCATTTACCACTCCGCCAAAACAATCTGGCAAGATGGTACAGAAAGGCACATGGCTGGATTAAGGTGGTACTGTGCCTTGCCACAACCCACATTAATTCTCTTCGCAAAACTGGTCTAGACACCTAAATCCCAAAGCAGAGTGCTACAAAAACTGAAGCCAAAACTGCACGTATGTTAGTAGGGCTGAAATTAAAAGGATTGGAAGCAGTCCAGAAGGGCTAACTTGCATGAGAGCCATAAGAGCACAGGCACATCAAAACCATCTCAGCTCCCAGGAATCTGTATTCAAAGTAAACTAATTTAACAACATGGCAGTAGCTGTCATGGCTGTATGGCTTACTTTTTTACTTCTGGGGTAGAAGCTTCAAATTCTGAATCATAAGGACCAAAGTCAGTGTTAACCTCCCTGAAAGTCGCTCTTYACGAAACCATTAGTACTGTTTTCTTCATCTTGAGGAGAAATCCGAGAACTGGAAGTCATAACTCTGCTTGATACCAAAGGTTATCGGCTAACTGAAGGCCCTTGTGTCCCTGATTCTACATCACGTTCTGTCCAAGCAAAATTTGTCTCCTCTTTGCCTTATAGTTGCTCATACCTTGTCACCTTTTCCCCAGCAAACATCCTCCTCTGCTCCTTGTGTATCAACARACTTCTTTTGAATTGTTCAGCTAATTTAAAATAATTAAACTAAGAGCAACTGATACTTAGCTTGGTGTTTAAGCTTTTGTTTAAGACTTGAAGAAGAGCTTGAGGGCCTGAAAAAGTTTTTTTTTCCAACTATCCCAAGTGTCCTAATAAAAATGCTACCTACACGTAGAGTCCCGCCCTCAGAAAATCAGGCCATTTTTAGTTACATACCTAAATAAAGATGTATGTGTAACTCCAAGTTAAACATCTGAGTGCATGGCAATTTGGAAGTCCTTATGGAAATTTAGCTTACATTCCCTTTCTTCAGAAATACTGCTCAAAAGAGTATTAAAAAGGATAAAACATATTTATGAAGTGTTAACAGTGGTTTTGTTTATTAATTGCAATGCTTAAAATATTGCTTGGATATCTTCCTATGCTTAAAGAGCACCAGTTCTATTCTTAGGCCTCAATTCAGAAAAGCCTCCATGTTTAGGAAATAGTCTTAAGACTTGTTTAAGCTCTTATGTCGGAGCTTATTGACTTCATACTGAAGACAGTAAGCCTTCATTACCTGCTTAATATTAGGAAGACAGTTCTACTCTGATAAAAGCTATGAAACTTATCAAAGCAAGTGTCTTCTCCTAAAGATTTAGTGGGTACATAGAAAGTATATGCAGATGTTCAACCTAAAAGGGAGACTGAGTAATGTGTAGGAATGAAAAGAAACAATTTTATCCATCTACCAGAAAAAATTAAATATAATTATTTTAAAATTTTATAAGTTTGAAAATGCTTAAAATGTTTAAATGAATAAAAGACTTCAGCTTTTTATGACTCTGTTAATGTTTCCCACAGCTCTGAACAAGCCCAGCCATTGCTATTTACCATAGTTTCCTGCACTGAAGCCATTCCTTGTTGTTGCTTGAACTCCTGTTTATAAATCCACTTCCTTTCAACAGCTCTTTCCTGACCACTGCCTAATCCTTCTGCCTATTTTAGAGCCCTGCAATTGCATTCAATGACTTTTTCTTCCAGGCCTTTCTGTCCTTTCTGCCTGGTTCATGTGTCTTGTTCCATGCTTCTTCGCATTTCTTAACACAAACAGTTTCCTTATTACCATGCATTCATTGTTCTTTTTATTAAAACCTGTTGTCATTGTTTTTCCAATGAATTGTCACTGACTTTTGAGAAAAGAGAGATGGATGAAGCAACGCGTTATAAAAGGGCTTGTGAAAATGTAGAACTCCATGTACATGAGAAGGCTTTCTGGTATAGAGAGTCCATATAAATCTAATAAAATCATTTTACTTCAACTTTGTGATCTTTAATGTCTGGATTCCTATTGACTTTAATGGACATGAAGTTAGGTTCCTTATTTTCCAGTATTAAGCCTACATAATTATTAGTTGACTGTATAATTTCAGTCAACTTCATATTTTACCTGTAGAATACAAGACGTTTAAAATTTGTCATGGTCATGAACTCTTCAAGATTACATTCAGTTAATAGCAGTCTCTGCCTATTTTCAACTTAAAAAAAATCAAAGGCTATCATTAAAACAAATCAATAGCCAAAGACTTCAAGTTGATCAGAAAGTCATTATCTTCTTTCATGCCCCAAGCATTGCTTCAATGTGATACAAAATGAAATATTTAAAATGTGTTTGAGCCACTGATCACATATATATTTTTCTCTGTAAGCGGCAGTTTAAAGATGCTTACATTTGTAGCATCAACTAGGCAATGGGTTAGAAAAATGTGCTGCAGTTACAGAGATGACTGTATATTTATGGTCTGCTTCATGCAAAGTACTGCTTTGAATCTTTCTTAGCTATGTCCGTGCAATACCATGGTTCTTTTACAGCCATGGCTGTTTATAACTATTAGGCTGTCTAATGCTATATGGACACTATTAGGAAGAGTTTAAAGAATTAAATAGATCTTTCTATCCTGCTGTGCAGAAAAACATGAAAATGAAAAAAACCCCAGCCACCAAACCCCCAACCTAACTCTTCCTCTTTGGCACAAAGCAAATGAGTTGAAGAAGTGATCATCTTCAGTTGGCTATTTGGATGGAAAGCTGGCTTGCAAAACGTGATTAGAGCTAGGGCATCTCAGTGTTAGAGATTTATTTTTGCAGTAGGAACAAATTGAACAAATGCAGAGTCTATCTCTGAGAGTCCAGTTTCAGATTTCCCCAAGCRACATTTATAATTTGGCTTGTTTATATGCAGAAACAGAGGCTTCAGAAGTCCCCTTATTAAAGAACTGCTTTTTGCAGATGGCAGTGCACTTGTAGCTCACTCACAGCAAGACCCAGAGATAATGACGTCCTGTTTTGCAGCTGTTTCTGTTAACTTTGGCTGAGCAATCAGTATTTCAAAGGCTGGTATTATGTGCCAACAGCCACCAAAACCCAAAAGTCTGTTGACTCAAATGAGAAGAAAAATGTCACTGGCACTAAATGGACGAAACCAAACCGAACTATAGCTCTGGTGCTTGAGTTAGCTTCCCATGGGCTTGAGTTACACTGGTGGTCTCTTGATCCTAGCTCAGTAATAAACTGGTGTTATCATTTTACCATTTCACCAAATATATATTCTTCCATCACAAGCTAGACAAAGATTTCTAGCACTATTCCTAGAGGTAAATATATTTTATTCCCCTTCTTCAGCAGCTAGAGTGAATAGATTTTAAAAGGTTTCATTGCACAGAAGTGGGAGATGGAGATTGACTTCAGTAACCAGGTGATCTGAGCACTCTGCAGCGAAACACTTCTGGTCCTTAAGTGGAAGTGAACAGAAAGGACCAGTAGATGGTAAGTAATTTTTTAAGGCTACTAATCATAAAAGCTACTTCTATCTCCCAAGAAGTGACATTTGAATGGCAAGTAGTATATAGTATTTTGAACGTCTGCTTCTAGTGAATGGTAATCCCAAGGTTATGAGTCTTGATAACAATAAAAATTATCAAGATTAAGGTTCAACAATGAAATACTAATTTTTACTTAGATTCCTGATCCACAGACTCTTTAATGTTTGTCTTTAATGATGACATCCCTGATTACCCTTAAAAGTCATAGGACATATCATAATGTCATTTCCCTAAGACTTTGTTTTGTCTCAGTAAAAAATGAGTAATAGTTTTAAAATTTGATCCTGAGTCAAGAAAGCCTTTAAGCACATACTTACTCTCCATAAATGGGACTTRAATATAGATGTAGAGGTAATTCTGTAGTAAAGAAGTTGTATAAGAATAACGCATACTTGATTGCTTTCTCAAGTGGGAGTTTGTATTTTCTATTATGTTTTACGCAGTTTATAATCTCATATAGTTTGCTGAAGGTAAAATGAAAGCACAAAGACTTGTGCTATATATATCCTGTTTCTACTTAGTTTGTCTACTTCATGTTTCCATGAAAATCTTAAGCCGAAGCTAGAGGCCAGAGTGCAAATAATAGTAGGTAAAAAGCCCCAAAGCCCCTCCACCTCATAATACAACAGTGGCTATAAGAGTTTACGTTGTGGAAATTCAGAATGGCATGGTTAGACTTAAAACCTCCAAGCATTTGAAACCAGAGAATATGGGTGAATACAAGCCCATCTCTTAAAACAGGCAAATATTTYGGGTGGAGAATTGTACCTAAATATGGAACAGGGTAGATGTGCTGGAATAAAATTGGGTATTTTATTTCACGGAAGAGTTTGGGTAGTATTTGTTCTCTATTTTAAGTACAGGCAATGTGTTCAGTGTAATGTGAAGAAATTAATTTTGTGTCTAGTAATTAAAYGAGCCCATTTCTTTTCATTGTTACTTTTGAAATACATGTAATTCTTCTGCCAAAGTTGTTAGCAGCAACCAGTCCAGTCCACGTGGAGTTTCTGAGAGARCCAATAAGAACTTTTTTCAAGGGAAAAAAACCATTAAATACCATAACAGAGATTTCTGTTATGAAAATAAAGGGTAATGATATCTCTTAAAAAGTTGCTTAACTTGTAGCTTTTGAAATTCATGTGGCTCTAATTCTGTATACTTCTGTCTATGCTACGCAGCTGGTGGCAAGGCAGTGAGGGTCTGATCTGTGGCTGAGACCCTCCCTTTGCTCAGCACCCTGTGAGGCAGGTTTTGCAGCTCTCAGCCTCAGAGATTTTATTATACAGCCACAGAAGCAGGGTGAGCAGCTTCCTGTGCTATGGGTGGTGTGTCACCCCCTCATTCATCCCCACTACATTTGTCAGGAGTTATTAACTCAGCCCAGAGCCTACCAGCATCAGAGAGGCAACTTCCCTGCCTGCCTCTGGTGCCAGTCACAGGCTGGTGCCAGTGGTTTGTATGTTCCCACAGTCCCCAGACACGGGTGGTAGCCTCGGTTCCAGGCAGCCGGGAAGAGCCCTGTGCTTGTCGCCTGCGGCTACACCCCTTCGCCCACCGACAGGGATCCAGCTTTGGTCCTTCTTCTGCTGCCAGCCTTCTTGGCTTCAGCAGTCAATGCCATATCCCCTGGCGAAGGCACTTCTCTGCCCTTCTTTCCCTCTTTGTCACTGCGTATTGAAGAATCCTCCCAAAGTCATATGGGTTTTAATGGCTAGGAATCAGCATCTGATAGTAATTGGAAAAGATTCCTTACTGCAAACTAGACACCTTTTCCCTCTCTTCTTGGATTGGCGCCACAACCTGTACACTTCACATGGAGCCGCGGTTACGGTGAGTCCCAGAGCAGTGGTGGGGAACACCCCGGGACAAAAGCTTGCGTGAATGAATCTCTATCCGTGCTCTCCTGTCTGTCATAGCACAGCTGTCCTCCCTCTTGAAGCATCTGTTCATCTGGCTTTTGGATCAATGAAGAATACAGATGAGTCTCATCTGGCTGCCCTTCCTCTCCTTCACCGAGAGATGGAAGCAGAGCACTCCCTCTCTGGTGCCAGGCCACTGCACTCCGCCTGTGCACTTAGAGCCCTTCAGGTGGGGGGAAATAATTTAATGATATGATTCAACACAGTAGATTACTCATTATTCACAAACACACTCCTCTTTAGAGGATGTCTGGTCTTTCTACCGATATTTGTATTTGCACAGTGACAACACTGTTCTCTGGTTGGTACTTGCTATTTCCTCTTTGTGATATATAAGCTGAAACATTTTGAAGTAGAAGTAGTATACAGTCACAAAGAGTCCACACAAGGTGACTTAGGTAAKTAATCACTAGCAGATGTAACCAAGAGAATAGGCAAATGTCACTAAATTGTCCCTGTGAATGCCTCAAGTATTCTGTAACACATCCTTTTGTGGTATCTCTCTTCAAACCAATAATAAATGGAAATATGAATTTCATTCTTTGTCTGGTAAGCTCTTCTACAAATACTTTCGGATAATTTAATGCGTTTAAAGTACTTGTCAATAAAGTCTGACAAAAGTGATTGGAGCTTTTTGCAAAATCAGAACAAATGGCCTCGAAACAGATTGCAAGGGATTATTTAGTCTGTTCCCCACAAGGAAATTTCAGGCCCTTCTTGGGTCATTTTCTTAACTAATTGCTTTTTGCTGTATCTGATCGCTTGTCTGAATATTTGAAAAAACGTGTCACATCAGCATTTGTATATGATGTAAGAACAATGAGCTAGTTACTGCCCTAGTCAAAAAGCCTTAAATTTGCAATACAGAAGTAATACCTTCCATTTGAAAATAACCTTCTAATAAAAGTTATGAAAGCAAAATCCATCGGTCCTTACAGAGCAATGACTTCATGATCTTAAGATACAACTCACAGGTTAGCTAGCCAACAATAGACTTTGTAGATGGGCACAGATTTGGCCTTGTGAGAGGCTCACAGGTAGAACAGAGATTTGTTTTCCACCTACCTGAGAGAGAATATTTTCAGCAAATTTAATCCCCCTTACAGAAGGGATATGCCATGTGCAATTACTGTGGCCTTCATAGCAGTTGTCCTCCAAAAAGTCTTGGGCCTGTATTTTTTTGGTTGTCATTCCTCTTCACCCACTTCTTTTTTCTTCTTTTTGCTTTGGCTGAGAATAACTGCCAGTAAAGCCAATACAAAGCAAGCTTTTGTCAAAGCTCCACTAAAATCACCATTTTGCTTCAATTTAAGTTTTCTGCAGCCAAATGGAAACTTAATGGCAATTTCCTGACTTCTGAAATGTTCTCCTGAAAATCAAGAGACAGTTTCCCTGTTGGATTTTCCTGCATGATCAATTCGGCCCTTAGTCTGCAAACAAATGGTTTGACCCAAATGCTGAGAGATCAGGACGTCTGTCACCTCCATGTCCTTCTCACAGAACAGTAGAATGATGTTGACCTGTGAGGGATATATGCAGCTGATCAGAGGACGGTGCTTCTCAATCTTTCCAATTAAAGACCATCTAAAATTTTTTGAAAACTTCCCAGTGTCTGTGCAGTATTTCTACACTCAGCTCAAAATTAGCATAAATTCTGAATGCTGTTATATAGCTTGCTTTTTCCCAGTTGAGTTTCTTTTCTCAATTGCAGGTGTTTGGGTATGTAGGATGTGTTCTGTTTCCCTTTTCCCCATAGTCATTTTGTGAGGCAACCCCAGGCTGAGCAGCAGTGGCATGTAGCACACTCTCCTCTCCCAGCATCACAGTTGTAGGCTGCATCAAATCCAGTCCAACAGCATCACTGATGCTTTGAGAGATTTGCAGCAGGTGAAAAATAGGGCAATCAGTGTAGGTCCAGGAATTTGCAGAATACTAATTTGAAAATATGTTGGTTTGTGCAAAATGGCTTTTTTTATGGCTCCATTTGGACTTGTTTAGCTTTTTGTTTCAGTTATTACTCTGCAATCTTACTGCCCTCTGACTTTATGACTCCTTTTGGAAGACTGGAAACTGCACTCTAACTAACAAGAGAAGGTGGTGACCCTTTATTTCAGCTATGTATCATTTTAAATGTAGCCAAAGTCCTGAAGCAAAGGTGTAACAGCAGCCATATTCAGGGACTTCTGCCAAGTGGTGACAACTGCAACAAGGCTGAGGAGAGCAGCGTGGCGGTTGGCTCCTATGCTTTAAGTCTTCATTCTTCGTTTTTTTAGGACTACTTCATGTCCTAAACTTATTGTTCATTCAGAGGGTAAAAGAGAAAGGTATATTTGCCTTACTTGCACAACTGAAAGCATTTACATTTGAGTATGTCATAATTATGACATCAATCCAAATTATAAGATGACCTGTAAATTTGTCACTCAACTAGGCACCCTGATTTAATGAACTGAGCACGCRTCTGGAAGCTAACAGGCTGCATGTAGTTACTGTTTAGATATGGTTATTATATACCTGTCAAAACTCACTTCCCTAAGTAGACTCCTGGATTAGTCTTTATTTATTTAAAACTTTTAGATTAGTCTATATTTATTGAAACATGATAAAGCAATTCCGAAGTTTTACCCAGACAGCCACATAAGCTCCTTATTTCATTTTTAGCCTCTGTCCCTCAAAAAATTTCCTGTATTTATTATCTTCTTCTATTGCTCTTGTTTTAAATTAACATGTCATTTCTCTTAAACAAGACTCCATCTTTATTTTCTAATGCATATGCCTACAGCACTATAAAAAAAAAAGGAAAGAGTTTGCCRTTGTGTCAGTTGTTTAATATTGTGCTGTCTGATGGATCTAATCCATAAACATGACTACAGAAATATTGTACAGAGAAATGTGAACTCACACTGTTTGTTCAAGAAGAATCACTGTGAGTTCCTAAAATGAAATAATCCAAAACCCTCTCTCCCTTTTGAAATTGTTGGCTAGAATCTAATCTAGGGCATATTACTGTAAATCCTGAGAAACTCTATTTAATTTAACGCAATCTAGAATGATAGTGTGGTAAATCAGGTGTGAATGTATCCTCTATAATAAAAGATAACTGATAATCGCTAGGAAATTTGTATCTGTATGAAGTCAAAATCTGCCCAGCAAGTTTCTTTTCTTCCCCTCCATGAAACCCAACATCTTGTCAACTCTAGTTTGTCTCAAAACTAAGACAGACAGCACTATAAACACACTGTGGACAACACCACTGTTTGCGTATGTAAAAATCCATCTTGTTAAGATCAATCACTTGTTTGCTAAACCTGTCTGAAGCCTAATAATTCAATAAATGGCATATAGCTGATATTGCCCAGTAAGATACTTTAGATACAACAAAGAAGAGGAAATGGAGTCTTTTTGAGAAGAGTGATATCATTGTTTTTAAGAGCATTTCAATGCCTGTCACAATTCAGAAGGCAACAGACCAGAACTTGAACAGCAAACTTAGCCTGAAAAATGAATGTTTAAAAATGGTACCCTCTAACCAAAAAGGCCTGTTCCCAAGATATAATCAGAGCTATAGCGGAGGGAAAGCATCTGGAAATTTAATCGTGCTAAGGAACACTACAAAGAATTCCTAAGCACCACTTTATGAATCAAATCAAAGGGCGTAAAATGAAATAACATCAAAGCACCTTAAACTGTAGGGCCTCTTTTACACTGACCAACTGTTATTTACAAGATCCAGGCAGTTCTCATGGCTGATGTGTTGTCAGAGGTGGGTAGATAAGGTTGCCAGCATTAAATAGAATCAGTTTTTAGAAATGACTCATTATTTTGGCTCAACAACCTGAGACAYCCCAAAGCCTCTCATTTTTAGAGAGAAGGCAGGGAGGAGGAATGGTCTGCTCATGAGTTTCTGAAAGGCTGGCCTTCTAGAAACATCTTAAGTTGGTCACTCTAAAACTCACCATTTTATAAAAATCGTGGTCACAGTTTGATCTCAATTCTAATGCTATAAATTCAAAAAACTCCACCAAATTTAATAGCATTGATTGAACAGTAGCGCTATGTTAATTTAGATCAAGATAGGATTTACAGGATATTTTAGATCCCAGAGGCAGAAATATGAAAACATTTCTATTTCATATAAATCCCTTAGTGGATGAGGACACAATCCAAGAAAGGAACCTTTGGTATACAAGCCTTTAAAACAAACAAACAAACAAACAAACAAAACCCAAATAATCAAATCTTTTCTCTCTTAGCAGTAGATTTGTGATATTGCCAATAGTAAAAAAAGAGGACTATAAGCATTGCCTGTGTATTTTAAAAATAATTTCTGCTCTGTTTGTCATAGTGTTACATGCAGAAGCAGCCTCTAAGAGGCATACATAATCACTGGCCGTAGGAGAAAATAATACAAATGRTATTGTACATGCATGCACAGACAGACAATGCCTTTGGTGCTGTGGGCTTTCCGAGAAAACATTTTGATGAAAAAAATGACTTGAGCAACCAGCCAGGCCATTCTTTTAATAGCCCTTTATAAATTCAGATCTTGGATAAAGTCATGCTTTCAGTTACATAAGCTCAGTCTGGAAGTCACTCATCAAATTCAGATCTGCTTCACAACAGGGTAGATGAAGAAGCAGTTCAATTCCTTGGGACTGGGCAAGCCGCTTTATCAGTCTGCGTTTGTGCCTGGGATCTGCTCACATTAGAATCYGAGCTGCCTTCCAGACCTCTTCTGTTTATTGATAAACCCCATCTCCCCAGCTATGACCAGGCTTGACCTTGTCAGCGATTGTCTTCTTCAACAGCATCTTTGAGAGGCTGTTAGACCATTATGCTATTTTGGCACTTAATACAAGGAAACGTGTCTGACTTTTCTGGTGATGCTGGCAGCTACAATATCATTTGTAAGAGTCTATGCAGCACCAGGTAATCTGCTTGTGCATACAGAAAATGGCAGGGAAGTTTTTAATTACCAAAGCTCTTAAGCCCTGGCCCCATCTATCAATTTGCTGTGAGCCAAAGGTAAGTCCAAATGTAGGGGAATATCAGAAAATCCTGACAGTGAAACCAAAGACTATTGAATGCGATTCCTTTGTAAATATGTATGGAAAGTAAAATGGTGGCTCCAGCTAATTTTACTGTTAAGTGAGTCCAGTAGTTCATTCCTTACCCACCCAAAGCTCCCCTGAGCTTTGCTGTAGAATTAGTGTTGGGATTGGAAATGGAGTTTGTGTTTCAAAGTAAATACAAAGGGAAGGATTGAGAACATCCAAGAGAATAACAACATGACCGACACACAACAAATGCAATTGTAAGAGTGGGAGAATTTTGCTGATGAGGAGGAAAAAAAGAGAGGAAAAAATCAGAGCAAAATGTGTAGAAGGGCTTAAACTTTATCAACTTGAGCAATTTCTTAACCACATTTCCAAATAAATACATTCTGTTCCTTGAACATTTTGACATTTTACTTTTCCCTTCTCCCTCCAGAAGAAAGGAACATGAAGCTGAGAATCCAGCTTTGCTGCTGGCAGAGAGCTTAACATTTCTGTGTAAAGGAGCTACCAGCGCAGACCATTGGGGCTGACAGCTGTGCACATCCACGCTTGTCTTATGGAGAAAGAGCTGTAATTACTGAAGTCAGGGTACCCAGCACTTACGAGTCCAGTGGTTAGTGTGGTTTCTGAAACCAGCCAGAGTGCAGAGTGTATAACTGGGGAAGGGACTGTCTTATTTCGCTTTAGGAACTGCGTAGCACCCCTGCTTTCTGACTAGCAAAGACAATGCCATTTCAGTATAATTAGATGTTAGCCTAGATCATATTTAAATGTTCCAGCATTCTTGGTAGAGATTTGTTAATTAATTCAGCCGTGAGATTGTGTATGTCTGATGTGGTAATGTGCGTTGGCCAGGAGTATGTCCTTCTGGTCTGTGCATTGTCTTCTCCTTATTGTGTGATGTTAGCCCTTGCACCCATAAAATTTCCGCAAGTCTGCAAACCAAACTGTCTATGCAAGCACCATGTCAACCAATGGATTCACAGAGACATTGAAATCAGGAGATGTATAGTAATTAACATCAACAGAAAATTTGGACCTGAGGTTGTGTAAGTCTAAGTATTGGGATGGATGGCTAGAAATGCAACTGCCGGGATTTGTATCTGCATTGCTTTTTATGGCCCCAGAATGAACTGATGCTCCAGAGTTTCCCCGTCCTATGGATTACTGATTATTGTTTTTCCTTTACTAAAAAAATATAAACAATATCACTGTAAATTTTAGTAAATAATTCAAATTACTAGAAGATGTCCTTCACATTCATTTTTTTCTTTTCAGTGTATCATAGTGATGCTTTCCACTGGTAAGTCCACATTGTTAGCCTTCCCTCATCTTGACCCCAGTGTTCATTACTGAAAGTTTATAGTGAATGAAAACTGGGTCTGGGGTTTGAAAATCTGTTTCAAAGAACAGTATGTCAACAAACTGGAAGCCTTTCCAGTTCAATTATAAAGCTCATTTATTCAACCTTTTCTTTCCCAACAGGCAGTAAATAAGCATGTCTGCTTTTTTTTTTTTATTTTAATATGCATTTACCTTTATTGTTTATGTCAATATCACAACATCCCTCCTACACAGCATTCACATAACTTTTCTCTGTGGGGGAGGAACAGAGAGGAAATTTCTCATGACAGACATTAGTCTTCTTTGTTTAGTCTTAATTTGGGAAAGTGCTCTGATGCTGTGATGATTGGCACAGCATGAATAGGAAAGGACAACAGAGTAATTCTGCTTCTYGTGCCACCCTCTCGCTCCCACAGAAGTCCATAGGGTCTAACTGAGGGCAAAATTTGTCCGACATTTCCTAAAATGAACTTGGATCTTCCTCCTACTAGATTTCATTGGGGTAGGACTGTGACCTTAATTCTTCATAGGATGTGTTGTAAGGAAATGAGTGCTGTTTCCATTTTACAAACATTAAGGTAAGTTGCTTACCCAAGAATGCAGAGGTAACGCTGCTAACATCAAGATCAATAGGTGTGCTCAGTCCATTAAACCACAACATTTATAGTTTTCCATCAATCCCACTATTAATATACAGTAAATTTCAATTTGTTTATGAAATCCTGAGCTCTCATATGTTGTGTTTGTGAAAAAAAAAATGGTGGTTTAAAAGAGTTGTGTAAAGCAAAATAAATCCATCCAGGCATACCTGGAGTACATGTTTCCTAGATTTTAACCACACTATCGTTAGGAAAAAAATAGTAGATTCAATGCCTTATTGTTTCAGTTTGGGTTTAATATCCTCATCCTCCTTCCGTATACAGAGAGAGAAGTGCCAATTGCTCTCTGACATGGTAATGCCCTTAAAAATCCTGTGCGGAGCTATAAGGCCTCTGCCAACTTTATAATAAAAAATTGTAAACCCAAGCTTTGTGATTACATAGAGCACCTTGGACAATCTAACTCAAAATGTTTTATAACCCATTTGGGTTCAGTGTTAATGTCAGGTTTGCCATCTGCATCTTGGTCTTCTTGGATCATGAAAGTCAATACGTGAGAGTCCCTTCAGTCTTGCTAATACTTATGTTCCTACACAATTTGCTGCGAGGCATTCAACATTTAATAGCTTCAGGCTGCAAGGCACCAAGTGCCTCTTCCAGGGTCCTAAACTCCTTAAACTCCTGCAGTAATTTGAGGGAGTAAGGAGGGAAGCTGGGAAATAAACAGGGTTCAGTTTCTTGGTTATTAAAGCTGACTTCTTCTAAGCATTATATAGTGGATGCTGTATTTAATGTAGTTTTTGCTGTGCTTCTAGGGGTTGTTGGTGCTAGTAAATCGATCAGGCTTTAACATTATGAATTAGCAAAACAGTGAGGTGGGAGAAACATGCACTCCCTATTGAAGCCTTGTCCCTGAAAGAGCCCCAGTACCTTCAGAAATCAAGCCAAATAGCAGACTGGGAAAAATGAGTGAAAGCAGCAGGAATTTAAAAAGCAAATGCTACATCAAAGGGACAGGAAGGAACTGCAATAACACTGCTGTGATTGCAACTGGGCACAGTCCCAGGAGCTTGGGGAACAAGCACCTCCAATAAACAGAGCTCTTTCTGTACCAAGTACTTACGAAGGCTTGGTGAAGCATAGAAATATGCTCAGTAAAAGGTGATGAGCATGCTGGTATTTCATCCTCACAGACATTTACTCCTCAATCATCAGCAAATACAAAGCCCAATAAGGACACATCTTGCTGCCAGCATATGAAGTCTCTGTGAACCCCAGTGAAAGGATGCCCCCATGAAATCATACTCTGAGAGCTGACCAGACAAAGGCATTCAGATGTGCCAACAGGCCCTGTGTAAGACCTCAAGGGTTTGAAATGGATTAGGAAAAAAAATGCATCAGGCCTTTTTGCGCTTTATTTTAGCTTATTTCTTCCCAACTGAATGAAACGACAAATCCAAGGGTAGTCACATCGACCATAAAACACCAAGGCAAATTACTAATTAGCTATTCATTCTCTGCTGAGTASCCCAAGAAAAGGAGAGTATTTAATTCTGAGAGTCACCATCCAGTCCTGCCTGATGACCACAACGCAAATAACCACTGTGACTTGGTATAAGTTACTTATCCCAATGTATGCATTCCCCAGTCTCAATTTGAGAAACAGAAGCACAGGAAGAAGTGCCTGCTTTTCTCTTTTACAGAATAGGTATGTGCCTTGGGATGTGGCCGACTCCTAAAAGGCAAGAAAGGGGAGTGTCTGATAGCTCCTTATGTGCCAGCTTGTATGGCTGCCCAGCAGGAGCCATGGGCAAGCCCTCTCTGGATTTATGATGTGCACACTGAAGCCATGATTCTGTAAAGAGTTATGCATATGCTTTATTTTATGCAAGCAGGTTATTTCATATGTTTAATTTTACATATATGAGTGGACCATCTGTGTCTGTAAAGTTTAAAATGTGCAAAAGAGAAAGAAAGCACAGGATTATTAAGGAAAAACAAAAAAAATAATGCTAAAGCCACCCCCTCCATAATAATAATAATTAAAAACCAAAAACAAACCCAAAAAAATCAATTCTCACTGGAATAAATGAAGGCTTCAAATGCTTTGGAAGGAACTGAACTGAACAGGAGAGCCATGCCTTTAATTTTCAGAAGAGCCACAAAAGGACTGATTGCTAATTGACAACCATGTGGTAGGAACAGACTCGCTGATATGTGAGTGTTCAGAGTGCCGAATGGGAGCTGATGTGGGATCCTTGCACGGCACAGCATATCTTTCAGAGAGAAAAGGGCAAAAAGCAGCTCAGTGTTGATCTTAAGCTTTATATACTCAAGTTTCCCATCTTGTGAAGGGGATGGCAGAACTTTCCTGTCTCACCAGAGGAAGCACAATAATGGAAGCCATATATAAGCACCATGATAATGGAAGCCATATATAAACACTTAATGGTCTGAAAAATGAGGTTCTGTGACCCAAAGCACAGTGATGGTTTCAGATATTCCTTGTGTGGATACATATTTTCATGCCTCTTCAGCTATTTTGTGATCAAATTAGAAAACAGAGGCAATAAAAGGTTTGCATGATAGCTTTCTGAATAGCCAGCAGATAAAACTGGTAAGGAGCAAAAAGTGAGTTTTCCCATAGGAGCTCATTGAGCTAGCCTGTTTTCAGAGGTCTTGTTAGCCAAAGACATAAAGGAGTAATATAGTACAACACAAGACTACTGACCAGCCAAAAACCAACATTCTCCTCTTTSATCTGTACCCTGGATCTTTTATATGCCATTTGGATATCAATCTACAGCACACCCTGCACTTATTTGCTGTAGAATATGCAATGTACTGTGATTTGTGATGTTGATCAAAGAGATGCCTTGTTTGGGATGATTAAAGTAGGAAAGCAGACCCATGTGTTTCTCTTTTGCACAAGTGCACATGAGGGACAGAAATTAATCAAAACAATGTTAGGAGCTGAGGAAGCCTCATACCACCTACCCACTTTGGTCTGCAGGACTGACTGTGAGCACAGAAAAGGCTCAGGAAAGAGAATATATGCCTTAGACCATTCAATTCTCGTATCAGATGCAGAAAAAGACTTGCCGCATGGATCATAATGAAGGCAGGAGGACTGGGTTAGTACCTCCAGGTAGGAATCCTGTTTCGGATTCCTTTGATGAAGAGGTGTGTGATCAATTGCAGCGTCTTTCAGGAAGCTAGAATTACTGAATAGAACTTTAGCTTTACGCATCTCCTAATGTGTTTGTTCCATAATTCTTGGAAGGAGGTTCTTTTTTTTTCTTTTAATATATTTCTCCACATGGCTGCCTACCTTTTGTTGTATGGTATCTTCTTGAGAGATTTGATATCAGGACGTAAGAAATGTTCTGGAAATTTTCCTTGATGTTCTACATCTCAGTGAGCTCCTTGACATTTTAATCTCTACTGTGCTTCACAGCAGCTAGTGAAGTTTTTAGGAGCTGAAAGTGACCTTCCCCATCACTAAGCTTACCTCTGAAAGTGCAAAATCTATTGAAAGAGCTCTATGTAGGCATCTCACATCCTAGCTCCTTACAATCATTTCTTCCAAATCTCTTTTACCTTTTTTTTTTAAAAGGAAAATATGAAGTTAATTTGATTCAATTGTGTGCACAACAGTCATAGTGAGAACTACCGGTACTCAGGTTTGTGTCTGCAATTGGGGATTACAACAGAGGCATTCTGGGCTTACGTAAGGTGTGATTCCCATAAGATGTGGGCAGGCTGACAGACGCTTGTGCAACTTATAGATGGTCCCTGAAATTCAGATATTGTATCAGGAGCAGAAAGACTGAAAGAAACACTGCTGGTCAGAGCAGCTAATTATACTGGTTGACTGAAAACGGAGCAAGCATATTGAGGCTTTTTAGCCACGGTAGTATTAGAGAGATGATGACACTTTTCATTCGGYGTGTGCTGAGAGAGCTCAGGTCTCCCCCTGCCTTTTCCTCCTGATTTACATTTCTTCTCAACATAGAGAAAAAAAATGACCTCTTCATGGATGGGCTGTGTTTGATGGGCTGTAATTTTCAAGATGTTCTGCACTGGCTCCTGTCCATAGTGTGTACTCACATTTTCTTTGCATGAAAATGAAGGTGTGTGAGTATGGGTGGGACTTAATGATGCCCAGATCTGGCTCCAGTACAGGATGACGCCAAGAAATGTATCTGGAACTGAGAAATGGGAGGCAATTCTGGATGCAGTAAGTTGAATGTGGCCATATAGATCTAGAAATTAATATCTACCTGGATTGCAGTTTAGCAGCATAGGACCATGTAAATGTAAAGCAAAGTCACACCCGCTAACGTGCTTTAATCTTTTACACCTTTCTATCCCTTTTGACTATAAGATCTCCAAATTCTTAAAGAAACTATGGAAGAGTCTCATAAATCTTATAAATTAGCAGGAAAAATTAGGAAATATTAGAACAAATTAGGAAGTCAACATTTTTTGCACACATAAAATGTTTCATTGCATAAGGTATTTCAGAAGGCGTTTTTGTAGTTTTCTTACAGTTTTCTGATTACAGTTTTCTTCTCCATCCTCATCATTTAATGGAACAGCTTTTTGGAAATTCAGAAGAGACAATATTCCACAGTGTGAGGTACCCACTTTTAAAATCAGATGGCTTGGAAAGCTCACTCATCCAAGCGYGCTAATTGGTTGAATGCTCTTGAGTGCTTTATCACATTATTTCCAAGGGCTGCCCTAAATGCTAGGAAGCAAGCCATGGTTCCGGTGATTAGTGCCAGAAAGCTGAATGTTAATTATTGCTGGGCTACATTAGTATAGCAACTGATTATCTGTAACAAATTTCAGAAATAGACTATTGAAAGAACTAATTAAGATGTAATTATTTATATTATGAATTTCTGATCAATTCAGTACAAAGGTTGATCACACATTCTTTTATAGTTGTTCAGAATAGCGTGGAAAATTACCAAGTTACTATTAAGATTTTACCAATACAATAAAAAAGATTGTGGTAATGACATTACATAGGATGGGAAAAAGAAAGAAAAGTTTATCTGAAACAAAAATTTGCAGTCAACAGGCATTAATTTTGTTTCTATGAAAGCAGAAATTTCAGAACAAATTTACTTTTCACTTGCTGAAAGATCAAGCTTCTCTGAAGGTTGACTTGTTCTGACAAAAGCAATCTAAACACATTTGCAAATTTCTTCCTTTTAAATTGAAGTTTACCAGTTTACCAAATTGTTACTGCAAATTAGTTTTTGTATATTGCCAGATACATCCAACAGTCTAAGAATATATCTGTTAATTTGGAATGTGTATATGCTCTAAGATTGAATACCCATGCATATGACTTAAAAAATTAGTGATGTGGATAAATGAGGTACAGCTTATCTGGATTTGGCTGCTATTTTTGCATTGGCAAGGACTTTATCATACTTACACCCTCTGCACTGTTGTCTGTTTCATCATAGAGTCAGGTTTCTTATTGGATATTAATGGGTCCACCATTTCATTTTTAAGTGATTTTCAAAATGATCTGTGCACAGTGGTGGAATGATAGGGACTATAAAGGGTCAAATCCTAAAGGCTCTATTTGGGTGACAATCTTGTTCTGTTCCTTTATATTAGCACTAAACTCAATGGGCGTTCACTAGCTAAAACCAAAAAAAATGCACACACACACMCMCMCCCCCTAAAAAAAACCACAAAAGTGTGAACAGCTTTTTTTGTAAAATGCATTTATAAAACATAATTTTGAATTTATTTATTAAGTCCTAAGGAAAAAAAACCAAAACACATAAAACACTGTGTCCCAGAGTTTGGGCATCTCTGACCAAGTCTTGTAACTTGTACATCATAAACTCAGCAGCTGACTTGCTGAGGCCAAGACCCCAGCAGTAAAACAATTATAACAAAAATGTAACAGTAAATCCCCTCCACATAGTTAACTTCAGCCTTTCACCCTAGTGTCCTTTGGGCAAGGGAGAAAAGTTATACCCAGCACCATATCTTGAGACTTAATACATCCAGTACTTTAGGCACCTAAAGCAAGATCCTGTCAGAGATCAACTCCCTGCAGCCCTCTCTAATCTGAAAGAGGCAGGTGTCTTTTCTGATCTCAGTTGTGGCAGTATCAAAGACAAACGAGTGCCAGCCAGAAATACTTTACACAAGCAAACCCTGTGCTTTATTTGTTAAATGCATATACAAAATATCAATACCCAAAACAAAGAGCAAAGAATGGAGATCTTGAAGCACGGGTTAATGCGCTTGTAAAATGTCACACTGTTGAAAACGGGTCTGCTGAAGTCTTCACCACCTTTCATCTTCATAGGAATTCAACTTGGAGTGTGAAGTACAGCAGTATAATCCGAAACAGTAAATATATAGGAATTCTTGTAAAGGCTGCTTTGTTTACAGGAGCAATGGAAGAATAACCTGGGTCTCCAGACCACAAACCCAGTTCACACATATTTGTCAGTCACTTCCAACCAAAGCAGGCTATTTTCAGTGAGGAAGGAGATGAGGAAGAAGAAACACATGGCAAATCTAATGTCTGTAATAAAGTCTTTTCAGGTGAATAAGGATATCTCCAAACTGAGAGTTTGGGGGATCCCATTTGAGGTTTTTACCTCTGAGCATTTTGAAAATGAACTGTATGACAGCCAGGCTTGAATACTGCAAGTAGTCCAAAAAGAGAGATGTATTTGATACTGTTTTACCTATGAAGTCATTACAAACACGATCTTGGAGTCAAATTTCACAAATGTTACTATGTTTTAGCTAATTACCGTCATGACATATCTGGGGCTCTGTGCTGTCAAAGCACCTTGGACTGTTGTCTAATTCTTCAAGTGAACAGGCAAAACACTTTCAGAATTTTTTAGCTCTATCATAAAATACTGTTCCACTGAAACCAAAATGTCTTTAGAGATACTGGTTTTGGTAACATATTCAATGGAAAACTTCTTTGGAGTTCCACATACAGTCTCTAGTCTGTTCCCAGGGGAAAGAAGAAAACTTGCATGAAAGAGTAGAGCTTTTTGATCATAAATGGGGTCATCGCTAGGATTCCTTTTTTGTAAATCTTCTGAAGGCTTTACTTTCATGCTGATGTAGAATGCACAAAACTTCTGAAGCCTCAAAAAAATTGCAGTAAAGGAGCTGTCAGTCTCAGGCCACCATTAATCATTAATCCCATCATGCCAAAACAGCATTACTGGACTGAATGGCCTCCCTATAAATTCTGACTCCAAAGACCTGTATGGAAGTTCATGGAATCAAGGACAGAAACACTGTCAGGTTACCTGAGCGTGCTGAGTTTCTCTGTGCAGTGGAGCTATGCGCAATTTCACACGAATAACCGTTTACTTTCTCCGTTCTCTGGATAGTTGCTTTATCAGAGAGTCCTCTGCCGAAGGGCTATGGGTGAAACAGACCCACAATACCCTCTGTAAGGTGATGGTAACAGCGTAAACCCCCAAGATTTAAAATCACCAGTGAAACTGTTTCTCTTTCGGCAATGTTATTCTCTCTCTGAAAGTATTTCTAATCACGGTAGTAATCCAATCAACGGTAACAGCACTTTTTTATTTGTTCCTTTTCTTTATTTTCCTACCAGTTAATTAATATGTCTTTTAATGCTAGATCTAATGAGGATATCAATGACAAGGACTCTTCTGGCACGGTCTTCAGGCACTTTTTTCTGCAATGCTATCAAGTATACTCAAAATGCAAATCTAATGAATAAGGACTCCAGAGTGTGGCCTTTGCTGTTTTGTTATTCAGAAGCAGGACTGAGAAGACCAACAAGTTACTTAGAAATGGGTTTAATTCCTAGATGGAAGAAATAGGAATATTGCAGTGTACATCTGTCCAATAAGAGATTTGATAATTATGAACACTCGTTACTTACAGATAAGTAAAAAATATGGTTCTGCATCACATCAAACAGACTTTTCTTTTGCAATGTTGACATGAACCATACCTTAAAGTTTTAGTAAAGTTCACAAGCTTTATAGAGCTCCAAACTTTTCTGAAGTTTGACAAATAGATTAATGACAAGCTACTGTTACTGAAGAATTAGACAATACATATGTAAACATCTGTTATTATACTGAAAAACCTACTATTGGATTYGTAGTGAAAAATATTAAAATTAGTGCAATCAGGAAATACTAGTTAAAGATACAGGAATAACTACAGGTAACTGGATTCTAAATTGATTCGTCTACCTGGATGAAGGAATGAAGTTCATACTTATACTTAATGAAAAAGAAAGAAGTTAACTTCTGGAAAATAAAGGAGGCAAATTCCCTGTCTTTTTTTAGACAAAAGCTTCTCTCTTAAAAATAAGTCTGCAAACTAGAAGAATTTAAAAGGAAAAAAAAAAAAAGAAGAAAGAAAATATTTCTGACTCTAGATCTGAACAGTGGAAAAAAATAATTTGAGATCAATATCAAATGATTTATTTGATAGATTGATAGCTAAAAAACATAGTAGAAAGAGTTTCATTACTAACATTTCAAACTTTAGTAAACGTTTGTTAAAAATGAAAATAAAAGTAAATTATAAATAAGATATTCTTTACATAATACATTTTAAATGCTTGCTTAGAAAAGAACCACAGCATCAAACTTACTAAGTTTTCAGCTATTTTTTTTACCCTAGAAATAAATTTACTGAAACTAACACTAATGCATAAAAATGCTGCAACTATATTCAGTCTGAATTTTCTGTTGCAAAAATCTTTCACTCACTTTGCCTCGTATTTCTGGCATGGGATTTTCGAAGCAAAGGAAATTCAAACTGAGATTATCCAGTTAGCTGGGTTATAGATTTTTCCTGACACGGACACCTRCAAGCTGCTTCTGCTTAGCCAAATATTCTTGACAGAAAATACTAGCAGAATCTGTTTCCTTTTCTCTTACATGCCACTTGGCATTGCTTTTTGCATCAATCTTCCATTGGAATGCAGGGTTGGATATTAGTTCCTAAATGATGTGGTATTTTCTGTTGTGATTAATTGTATTTTCCTTATAGTATGATAGTGCGTTTTGCCATGATTTCAGCAAAATAAATCTCTCATGATCTAACCTAAGAATTAAAAGTAAAACCTGAGTTACTAATATGAAATAACTCACTTGAACATTTTATTCAGGTTAATCTTCCATTTATATTTACCAGTGTTTGGCTAAGGAGGGTTTGATCCCTAATAAAAGGCATTAGCCTTTGCAAAGAGAGATTGTATGCTTGTCTTTGAAACAAAAATAAAACTTAGTGGAAATAACAATTTTATGGAAGATTCTGTAGCGTCATGCAGAAATAAGAAAGTGAAGACTGGCTCAGTCTGAGAAGGCTGGCATCCTCCTACAGTGGAATGGAAAGAAGTGGGTGTTGTTGTACTGGCGATTAAGCAAAGAACCCTCAACCCACTCATATTCACAAAGGAATCCAACTCTGTTTGGCACCTGGTGCAATTCGCTGGATTCAGACTGCTGCAGAACAGAATTTAATATCACGGTTTCTATATACTTGGTGTTGCCTGAGTGATTCAGATGGCCAGGTCCTATTTTCAACAGTGATGTACGGTAATTCATTTACTAACTAGTGATAATTACCCCATTATATCCCTGCCATATTAATGACTGCTAGAGAATTAAATTCCTGCGAGGATTAGAGTGTAAAGAACTTTTGAAAATAGGATTTAGCCTTCTAAATTGGTGTGACCTGCAATGATAAGAATAATGCCCAAATATATTTAAAATAAAGATATATTTATTATACATTTATAAAGATCTAAATTAGTGAATTGGCCTGTTTGACTTCAGAATAATGATGACTATTGTACAAGTGGATGGTTTATCAATGCAGCTTATATCAATCCATTGTGCCAAATGAGTCATTCAATAGATTAGACTGAACAGTCACCTACTACCTTCAGAGGAGAGTTTAGTGGGTCTAAATGGGGCAAACATCAGTGCTTTCAGTGTCAAGCACTGTGCAAGCACAAGGTGCTATCATACAGCTCTAGATATGAAGACAGAAATTAGGCTACAAATGTGTAGTATATAAATTAGGAGATGAAACCCATTTTATTTGGTTCCATCCTTCCTTCTGTAACACACTGTATTTTCTAAATAGACCCTAACCAATACTAGTTGAGATACTCTGAAAGTCTTGTTGACTTAGTGGAGAAAGCCACAGTATAATGTTACCCTCCATAAGATGAAATCCAATGTATATACTCTAACTAATATAGTTTGAACTAGAACACATATCTTTTATGGAGAAATGATCTTGATTTGACCATTTTCAGTGATGAATAATAGACTACATCTGCTCAGAGATTTTTTTATTCCTTTTTTGCACATCTCTGAATAACTCTAGCTGCTTCTTCTCCCAGTCAGCAAGCTTTGCTATACCATGTTCTGCTGTTACAAATGTTTATAGCCAAAAATATTTATAAGACATCATTACCAAATGCCTAAAGGTAATTTTACTCTGTGATAATATTACATGTCCTAATTCCATCTCTTCTCAATCCTTGATGAAAACGCTTGTTTCCCAGTCCTTTAATCATCCTTGTGGACCTTCTATAAGTTTTCACCAATGTAGCAATATTGCACTGCGACTGCCAGAAACTGAGCGCAGCAACTGTATTGCAACCACATCACTGCTAAATACAGAGATATTATAACCTTTCTAGTTCTATCCCTATCCCCTTTTCTTGGAAATAAACCAAAAAGTGGTATCTTTAATGTAGGATGGGCCGCGTATGAAAAGTACGATTAAAATAGTTTCAGAAACAATTTCTGTAAAGCACAGCTTCAGAAAATGCCTTTGACTTTTCTTGGAAATGAACAAATCCGCAGAAGAAGGAGAAAATTTAGCAAGGGGAGTGCAATGCGTCTTTTGTCCATGCAGTGCCAGCGGCCAGCCAGCCGGCTGTGACAGCTGGTCCTCCGTATTAGACTTTATGTATGGCTGTTGCCATCTACCGGTATAATCAAAACTTGTAATTTTCCTTTTTTTTTTTTTTTTTAATGAACCACATTGAGTAAACTGCTGACGTTTTCATTAACTGAGTCCAGCTTGAACTGTTCCATTATATTTTTGGGCACAAAATCAGACTGACAGACCTGTCACTAAGTGGATATTTTCTATTTACACTTCCTAAGTGTTGGCACAGCATTGTTTTTCTTCCAAATCTTTGGAATTTGTCTAAGACTTACTGAAAAATCAGCATTTATAATTTTCAAGGTTCTGGGCCAGCTTTTTAAAAACTTTTAAAGCCTCCTGTTCCAAAACTATTATAAATGTAGCTACATGCTAAGTGGGAAAAAGTCTCTCTCCAGAATTTCAGGCCATTATCCTTGAGAATTAGAAACCTTTTTTTTTCTCATGTGACTCATATTGACTTAATTGCTATCATCAAACAACCAAAGAAATTCTCACAATAAGTTTATTTCACAATTCTGGAAAAATAATTGTTTAGAGGGAAGTCCTGTCTTTCAAGTTGCTTTCTGAAACTGATTCTCACAAGAAGTGACATTAATGCCACCAGAGTTATGAAAATGATAGCATATTTCTGTAACTGAAACATTGTCCTGGTTTCRGCAACATGACAAATATTTAGTTACAGAAATGAGTGGAAATTTGCCTGTTAAAAAGCAGACATTGGATTTTATGTGGAAAAGAAAATCAAAACTAAGACATTGACTCAAATATTTAACAAAACTCGTGCAGAATGTAACACTGAACTGTTTAACACAACATATTCACAGGCATTAACAATTGCCACAGAAACATAAGGCTGCCTAGTTTGTCATCATCTAAAACCAAAATATTTAAGGCTAAAGCTACAGTTTCTTAGTCAAAGTTGAGACAGATAGGRTCAGCTGTACATCATATTTTTAACAACACTGGAAAGAGTGGTCCAGTTAGAAAATACCCCTTAGAAACTGTGTCATGATCACTTCTAATTGAGCATGTTAAAGTAACAGAATACATCAATTAAAAACTATTTCATGGAGTGTTTATCATTTGCAATGCTCTGAAGATCTCAGCAAGCCAGTTAGCTATAAACACAAGGAAGATGCTCTTGAAATCCAACCCGGCTTACCCTACAGTGGTGCATTGATATTGCTAACGGCCCTTTATGCGGTCTCCTTCTGTTGTTGGAAAAGTTTTTTGGTGGGTCACACAGAAGATCCTCTTAGATKCTAGACCATGAAAATTAGCTTAATTCAACAAGTACAAGATGCTTACTTGGCTCCTGAATCAGTATTTGTAACGACCAGAACTTGCAAAGGTCTTCTTTTGAAATAACCTTTCATTTTTGAAAGAATGAAAAACTATTGTAGGGACTTACAAGTTACCTGTGTAAAACTGTCACTTACATAAACATATACACATAACATCAAAGCTTTCTTGGTAATCCACAATGAAATCTTCTTAAGGATCCTGAGTAATCTACTAGTCCAATTTCCTCTAAATCAGCAATAATTGCTTAGGAATTTTTAAATCTTAAGTTAGAAGGCAGAAAAGGATAGGAGGATCCCCACTAGATAACTAATAAAAATAATTAATGATTCAAGCTGAGCACTTGATACTCATAGTCTGCCCTTTTAAAAGCAAGTTCCTTCATCTTAGGAAAATTCAGTTATGATGCAGGTTCACACAATTATATAAGTATGAAAATATGCAGATATGTACCCACTGGGATTTTCAAGTGAATAGGAGTTAAGGGCGTAGAGGCTCTTGCAAATACCAACAGCAACATATTTACAAGGAAGGCAAGCACATTTCTTAAAAAATTTAGCTCTAATCGCTTAAGAGTCTTACAAAGCTGAGAAAAGTTACAACTAAAGCTGAGCAAAAATTATTTTCAAAAGGCATTAAAAGCCAATCCTTTGAGTGGAGTGGTAAGTAGAGTCAGCTGAAGCCACTTTAGAGCTTGTTCCACACATACATTAACCCCTTTCCTGATGGTGCAATGCACTCTTAGGTGCTGCTGTTCTCATCATGCTTTGTTGTCTTTCATACAGCAAAATCAAATTCTTAAAATATTTCAAAGGACATTTTTTTGGTTTGTGGTCCTTGATGGACTTTGGTTACTTATCTAAATAGCAATGAAGATCCCTGCCCATGATATCCTTGAGAAAGAGTGAAATATTTCAGTCAATACAGTATTTCTGATTCTTCTGAGAGAAAGAGAGGCATGGTTACAATGGTTATTCTGCTCAATAAGGTTTCTGATTTTTTTTTTTTTTTTTTTAAAGAAATCACCAGTTTTGATCCATGGATAGATCTGCATTCAAATTGTGAAGCAGCTGAAGTTCAAAATTTTCCCTCTCTCCTTTTTCTGCTTCCCTCTCCCTTTTCTAATTAATTAATCACATTGGACATTGTGTTCAAAGGTGGATGGAATAAGGGTCATCTAAAGTGCCTAGAATATCAGGGATCCACTTTTCAGAAGCATTAATTGACTATATCATCAGTGGACTAGTTAAGTGCTTTGACAAATGGGACTTGGCTCTGTGGAATGGGCAGTAGGCTTGATTGTCATTATCTTTAGATAGTTGTGCTCACAGATGCAACAAAATGTCACCATAATCCCATTTAGGCACTCAGGACCAGGCAGAAGCAGGGTCAGCTTCTGAAAGTACCATATCTATTGAATGCCTCAGCTGCTACCTGCGTTAGGACATAGTACCATGGACAAGTCATCCATTTGTTTGTCATTCCTCACTACCCATTTAGAGAGACGTTATCTGAAAAGTTCACTAKTGCATGTAACTTTCACAATTATTTTGACCTTTAAATATCTGGCTTCAGCAGCTGGTTCAGGTTTGAAATTGAAGGTTTGAACCAGAGCACACATTGCTCTGTTTCAAAACATGACCTTTATCCCACTTGAGCTATGTTCAGATGATGATGAACAATTTGATCTTCGTTTTTTCTGAGCCAGATACGTGGTGATGGCAGCCAACATAAAGTATTAAAAATAGGTAGCTATAGAAACCCATTTCATGGACACTCTTTCTTTCACAGGTCTAATTAATAGAGTGTGTTATTAAAAAGGAGTTTGTTAAATGAAAAGGCATCAAATACAGGGAAGAACTAGATGTTGTCACTTGATTCTTATGAATCCCTCCCCTTCCCTCCCTCTGACAGAGTGACTAGGGAAGCGAGGGAGGGAGGCAATACCAGAGCTAGGAAAACTAGTACAAGAAAAAAGCACATCCTATATGTGCAGGTGGATTTTTCCTGCATCTCCACAACAGCTTACATATTTCTGCCCTCTTTGACAGTTGCCATTGCTTGGATCATGCTGTCCTTTACATGTCATTATTACTACTCTGTTGTTTTGCCTCTCCTTGAATGTTCCCGCTGTAGGCAGCTGCCTTCAGTGCCTGGGGGCTCCAGAAGATCCTGGGAACAGGGGCAGGGTTGGTTGTTTATATTTCCTTGTACCAGAGGAAATAGGAAGGTAAGAGCTCAAACAACAGCAACAACAACGTTAAAAAGAGACTGTGACAGAATGAGTTAGGGCATTTGGCTAGCATTAGCTGGCAAGCTATGAAAAAATTATCTAACTCCAGCAAGAAGAAATTACAAGTACAAGAGACTAGATTATAAGGTTTACACAGGTAAGCAGCATGAGACCTAACATGAACATCAGTTATGTCAAATAGCTGAGCAGTGTCAGGTTTGCTGTATTTTCTTAAGTAATAACTGAAAATATCAATACCTAGTTAGTCTTAAGAAGCTCTACTGTAAGAGGTCTTTTTGCACACAGGCTGCAACCTTGGGGTTGTGCATTCTTTTCCTTTCAGTTTTAATGACAGATGTTGAGTCCTTATTATCACAGGCAGAAAACTACTGTTGTTGAGAGAGGGACTACCCTTAGTCACCATTGCCTGGTCATGTGTAGTTGTATATTCCTCTTCATTTCTATGTCTGTTTTTCCTACAACTGAACTCTACTTATGGCCTTATATTTTAAACCTGTTTTTCTGTTGAATAACTGTCAGAAGAATATTGCACGTACATAAAGATTTATTTAATACATGTATATTGAGTAAATGCTATACCTAGAGTGGTAGTTTGGGAAGCTAAGAGAATGTATGAATTGTAACTGTCACAATATTCCTATCCTCATGGTGAAAATCTAAGACGAAGTATCCTTGCAAGGAAAACAGTAAATTCAAGTTCCTGTTGGCAACCAGAGTGATCAGAACACAGCTATAAATGATTCAGTCTTACCTTGGTTTCTGCATAGAACTTGAGCAGGTGTTGGTACATGTGCATGTGCGCACACACACACATGCGCACGCACACGAGTAGCCCCTTCAATCTCWTATTCCTGAATCTCCCTGCACCGATTTTTATACACTAGGTGAAAYGTCACTGTGCTAGCACTGGACCTGTCTCTTAGAGGAGCTGCTTGATGTACAAGCCGCGCTTTGTCACAAAAACTACTGCCTGTTTTATAAGGAGACATGCCTAACCTCCTAAAGTAAGGGTACACACAAATGTTAAGGTAAACAGAAATACAGAAAGTGAATAAAATAAAACAGGTGACTAGTGTACACGAAAGCAGGCATAGTCTTAGTGTCTATAGTCAGCCTGTGACTCACAAGATCTAGCATGTAAATCTGGCTCTCCAGGAAGACTGCTGCACAGCCCCATACAAACCACCTCCCACCTGAGCCCTAATATCTGTTTCTCATCTTGCCTTTTCTTTGACTTGTCTATCCAGACTGAGTTTTTTTGGGGCAGATCTGCTTATTGCTATGTGTTTGGACAATAATCAGCACAGTGGCATCATACTAGTAGTTTGGACACAGTATACAAACAGTAATATGCTTCCATATTACCATACCCACTTTATTACTTAAAGTCTAGCATGTTCCTGAATTTAAAAAAMCAGGTTTGCCAAGTGGTGTCTGAGAAACAGTTGATATAACTCATAGTATCCTCAGTGGATAAATCATGTATGCCTAGAAAATCCAACTGGATATTTAGTTGAATCTTTGTGCATCCAAATAACTTTTGGAAAGTAACTTTCAGTACAGGAATGCATGGATATCAACTGGCCTCAAATAAATTTAGGCTGGAAATCAAAAGGCTTCCAATTTTACAAGCAATGAGTCTCATTCAAACTTCAGAAGAAGTTTTCTGATCAGATATTGGGGAAAATTGTTGGAGTTCTTTTACAACAAGAAATTTTGGCATTATATAATGCCTCAAAGTGAATTCAGTGACTGAGGAGGATGTGACCTTGTGGGTATGATTAATCTCCATTTAGTTGCCTAAAAGTTCATTATCTGATCTAAAATACTTATAGTTCTCCCTATAGTCAGTGGAGAAACCAGGACATCTCCTGAAAGGCATTGCTTGTATTTTAGCCACCAATTTTAGAACCGAATTAGCATCTCTACCTGTCTCTTTCCATTGACTAGTGTGAGAGTCAGAACAAATTCAAACTAGGTGTCTATATATATATGTCTAAAATTAGGGGAGGTGAACTCCCCTGAATGGCCTGAACAGTGAAGGCTCAGCACCCAAATAATTAAGATTTTCATATGTGAAGAACACCACTTTCTGCAACACACAACCCCAAAAGCAAAGAAAAAAAATCCAAAGACACTACTATTCCTGTTCCAGGTTCTCCTAAGCCTGGTATTCAGTTCCCTTTATGGAGGAATGCTCCAGATAGAGAGGTGCAACACATATATTTTGTGTATAATTGTGTTACATGATGTCACACAAGAATTGTCTTAAAAATGTTGCTGATGTTTATTATATACTTCGTGTTATGAAGACTGACACAGGTAACCATTGCAGTGTTATCTATACCAGACTACACTGCAAAGCTAATCTTTTTTACAGAACATTGCTTTCTATCATGCACAATTTTCCAATAGAATAGCCTGCAGCAGTAATTTCCATGAGTAAATTGTATTCCATGGGGATATGTTTCTGTAAACCACTTTTTCCTTCCTCTTTAAGAAAAATCAATTTTTCTTCCCAGGCAAGATTAATAAGCTATACCTGTTATAATGAATCCCTTTTACTGTTTCCCTCAGGGGCTTGAACACCTTCTAGGATGGTGTGAATTAAAGGGAGACCAAATACTTTCCAGCTCTCTCCATCTCCTGCTGTTTTCTCTTCCTTTGTTTTCCCTTTGCCTTCTCTTATCCACTTGTTCAGCTACTCTTACTCTGGACCACAGGTCTCCTTCTCCTTTTTTGCAACTGTGCCTGCATTTGTGGCCTCTGAATATCACAGAATGATAGAATCATGGAATAGTTTGGGTTGGAAGGGACCTTTAAAGGTCATCTAGTCCAACCCCCCTGCCGTGGACAGGGACATCTTCAACTAGATCAGGTTGCTCAGAGCCCCGTCTAGCCTGACCTTGAATGTTTCCAGGGATGGGGCATCTACCACCTCTCTGGGCAACCTGTGCCAGTGTTTCACCACCCTCAATGTAAAAAATGTCTTCCTTATATCTAGTCTAAATCTACCCTCTTTTAGTTTAAAACCATTCCCCCTTGTCCTGTCACAACAGGCCCTGCTAAAAAGTTGGTCCCCATCTTTCTTATAAGCCCCCTTTAAGTACTGATAGGCCGCAATAAAGTCTCCCCGAAGCCTTCTTTTCTCCAGGCTGAATAACCCCAGCTCTCTCAGCCTTTCTTCATAGGAGAGGTGTTCCATTCCCCTGATCATTTTTGTGGCCCTCCTCTGGAYCCGCTCCAACAGGTCCATGTCTTTCTTGTGCTGAGGACCCCAGAGTAGGATGCATAACTGCAGGTGAGGTCTCACCAGAGCAGAGTAGGGGGGCAGAATCACCTCCCTCGACCTGCTGGGCACGCTGCTTTTGATGCAGCTCAGGATATGGTTGGCCTTCTGGGCTGTGAGTGCACATTGCTGGCTTGTGTCCAGCTTTTCGTCCACCAGTACCTCCAAGTCCTTCTCGGTAGGGCTGCTCTCAATCCCTTTATCCCCCAGCCTGTATTGATATGGGGGGTTGCCCCCACCCAGGTGCAGGACCTTGCACTTGGCCTTGTTGAACCTCATGAGTTCCTCATATCAGCGCCTCATATCAACAACAATAAAAAAGGAGACAAAATAAAAAAAAATGGAATTTACCCAGGTGTAAATACAAAATATATTTTACGTCTCTTCCTTCTAATTCTGCTATAGGAGTGTAGACTCACTTTATGATTAAAAAGTATAGCATGTACAGTTTTATATGTCTTTTGATTACCATTCCACCTTGCTAGGTTTTGGCTTTTGATGTTTGATGGTGAGGCTTCCAGAAAATCTTTAAGATCACCCCATTCTGCACGGTATAGCTTTTTTCAGATTAATCTGCTACTTGAGGTTATTGTGAATAACTGTATTATATTATTTCCCCCTCTTTTTTCCCAGTTTATTATTTCTTAAAATATGTACATTCTCATTTCTCCAGAGAGTTATTGAGATGTGGGACATGTTGAGTAAGGACTCTGACTTATAACTTTGTGTCTGCAGACATAACTGATGTACTACAGTTATGAAGGTAAAGTTTTACTCTAGATGTATATTAGCCAACTCAAAAACTTTTATGAGATTAGCAATAGCCCACACATTATTCTGGATGCTATATTCACAATGGTTTTATTGAAAGAAAGAGTAATAACAAGAGATTCTCTTTCTTCTTCTTTTGAGAATTTTCATTAAGCAATCAGCTGTAATTTTAACTTTACAGAAAAATGATTGGACAAGAAGATGACCTTTAATGAAAGTAATTTTAATACATCTCCTAGTTCTGTACTTTCCTCTTTTCATTAGAGATCATTGCTTSATTGCCACAAGTAATCATAAACATCTAACCCTATTGACCTAAGAGAACACATAGATCAACATCCATTTCTGATACTGGTACTATTCTTCACCTGTATAGGGATGTCTCTATAATGTAGTATTCATACAGTTATTAAGTAACAGCATTCGTCTTCCAAAACCAGGGATAGAGGTTATTTTAAAAAGGGCTTTTTGTACCCTAATTTTAAGAACTTATTTTTTATTTTAGAGCTGTTTATGATATGTCTGAGAAACCACTTAGTCCTGGAATCAGTCATAGGAAATATGGCTGGAAGGGATCTCAAAAGCTTGCTTATTCCATGCTGTCCCCAGGGGGGATCCCTAACTCATTCCTTACAGACATCTGCCTAGCCTGTTCTCAGAGACCTCCAGTGATAGAGATCCCACAATCAGGAAATCTACCCTGATGCTGAACTGTCTTTGCAAATAGAAGACTTTCTCTTATGCTTAAGAATGATTTACTTTGTTCTAATTTCCACCCATTGCTTATTGTTCTAACTCAAATGCACAGGGAGAACAGTGCATTCCCTTCCTCTGCGTAGCATGCCTTTTTCTCACAGAGGAGGGAGAACATTACTTGTTCTTTCTAGGCAATTAGCAACTCATAGGRTGCTGTAGGAAATCTCTGGCTTTAGATAATACATTGGCTTCTGATCATCTACTTCTATTGCCCTCTAAAGGGTTGGAATGTGAGAYTTAACAGAGCACTCATACCCAGGTCTGGTTAATAGCTAGTCCAGTATATATATATATATACACAAGCTACTGCAGATGTTTATAAGATTGATCTTGGTCAATACTAAGCAACAGAAGACATGTTATTTCTCTTCTGAATTATTCTATAATCTTGTATGGAGATGCATCTGAAAATACAAGAGCTTAATTTATCTTCTTGCTGTTAACCTGAAAGTAGTCTAAATATGTGTTGAGAATCAAAACTATAGACTAACTTCTTCCATTGACGGTAGTTAATCCTGTGATTGATCGTGGCCAGTTTTTGAAACCACTTGTTATTGTGGTGCAAAACAAAACTGAAGAAAATGCTAAGCATATTAGTAGTGAAGTGCATTGCAGGTAGCTAGGCCTTTACTTGGAGCAAGAAGAGAATAATTCTGTTAAGGGGACTGACATCTCCTCTGTCCATTTAACTGCAAAATAAAATAAGTTGCTGCAAACTAACATCAGCTGATGTCTTGACCTACGGAAAGCTGACTCCAGGCTGAAGCATATTTCTGCGTTTGGACAAAGGCACTCCCACAGTAATGACATTTTTATTTCACACAGTGACCCAAATGGATTGGGGTTTTTTTTGTTGTTCCAAAGAGCCCTTAATTGATTAGCTTGCTGGAGGCCTGATGGAAGACTCATGAAGAATACTCTCAATGAAATATGTGCAGCCTTTAAAAGTAGTTTCTTTAAAAACATCATCTGAAATGCATCCTAAACTGGTAGAGAGCTTAATAGTAATTAGATCTGGAAATGTGTATTAAGTCTTTTTGTCTGCCCTCTGTGAACAGATGACTGTTTCCTGTGCTGTACTTCAGGATATTTAATTTAGAGTCATTTTTGGTGGCTCTGTGAAAATAGTTTCCTTTTACCACACAGAACTGCAGTTCATCCCCTTTACCGATTTTAATGAAAAGGTAAATGTTTTCTTGGCTAACTGAAATGAAAAAAAACCCAACCCTGTGTTTCCTGCTTTTTAYGTCCTGTAGTCCTGGAAGGCTGGATGCAGGGAGGCTGAGCTGTAGGATCCATTCAGTCTCATGGCTCAGCAGAAGAAATATTTCCAATGCCTCCATCAACTGCACCTGTGCAAAGCCACATAGGGGATATAGGTATCTCTGTGGACATAATTCACACAGGATAATCTTTATTGTTGGTGACAATGTGCAAAGTGGAAATAATCTAGCCTGTACCTTTGCTTTCAGGTTGTGTTCAGGGCTGACAGCTATGGAGGACATCTTACTTGAGAATTTAGGCCTCTGATGTGGAAATAACTGAGTCACAACAATCTTCAACATATCAATGTTACCAGGCTATTTTTCAAAATGCCACTGCATTCAAAGTGATCCAAGAACTGGGATTTCCTCTGGGATTTTTTTTGAGAATAAGTTTCATAAGTTAACAGACCATGCATTTGATCTGTGTTTCCAGACTCAGTATATATTTTCTTTTCTATAATTTCAGTCCATTATATTTTCCATTATATTTTCCATTATATTTCATGTAGTGCGTTGCAGCCTTATACCTCAGAAAGGTATGTTATCTTAACACCACTGTTTCTCCCTGCAACATATTTCAGGAGAAAATGGAAAATCCCATAATAGAAAGAGAAGCAGAAACGTACTTCTGCAGACTATAAACAATTCTCAAACAGTGACACTCTTGATGTGTAGCCTGAAAATTTCAAAACGATTTACTGAAAGAATGAATTTGGTAATCTTACTTGCCTTCTGTTTCTTAAGCCTTTTGACCATACGTTTGAGCCTTTCTATGTCTCAGTGAAACCTGACTGGATATTGCAACCCAGAAGGTAGAGATTTGACGGAAGGAGTGATTACTCTCATATTGCAATGAAAACATGAGTCTGCAAAACTCTAACTTCTCTGCATTTCCCAATTATCTGGACAGGTAAAAAGAAGATGGAGCTAGAGGGACTTTGCCCTTGTGTCCCTTTGTGCTCTTGCTCTGGGAGCAGGGAACTGGGCCGGGAGTTGTCATGGCTATGCCCAAAGGAGAGGATGAAGTGCTGCATCCTGAGCCTACTGAATGGGAAATGGTGCTGTCTTCTGCTTTCAGGAGCAATGTGATAAGATTGTACATTCAGTTCAGCTCCCCTTTGCCTAATCCTTCTAACTCACTTCCAGCTTCCTCTCCTCACATGACTATATGGGCATGAGGTTTGCCTAAATTTTATTCATGAGCCTCACTGGCCTCATTCCTTGCCAGACTTCTTACGCTGTTCTTTCCTGCCCACTGCCTCTCGCAATAAAACCGGCACCATACTGAGAGTGGAGGGGGCAAGCAGAGTATGGGTCTAGGTGGTAGGCACAATCCCTGCCTTCCTCTTTCAAGAAACAGTCTAGTGTCCCTAGCTGAAACTAGGTGGCTTGCCAGCGTGACCAGAATATCCTGGGCACAACACAGGGGGACTTTTCCATGTGACTGACTTTGGGTACAAGTCTGAGAGAGACACCTGTGGGCCCTGTGGGACTAACAGCAATTCCTGTAGCATTACATCTTCCCAGGCAACACATTTTCCCAGCACAGAAATTTTTAATATAAAAGATTTTTTTTTTGAGCCATAGCTATTACAGTGGCCGCTGACTGAGTTAAAATGCTTTTCTGTCACTGAAGAAAAAAATCTTTCTCTCTGAGAAATTTTAGGTTGTTATTGGACATTATTAGCAAAGAGCTGAAAAATGCGGCAGGAATTTGTTACTTTATTATGTCTGAGCAGAATGAAATTCATTTTCAGAGGTTCCACGTACCTGCACTTCCAGGCATCAGCACAAGAAGGCACTAAAACACTACAGTTCTTCATCCATTAGTCTAAAAGGCATGTTCGTTTCTGATGTTCCTCTAGAAAGACACACTGCACAAGTTAACACCAGCAAACGGTAATATGTGGTTTAAGCTATTATTCAGTGCATCATGCTTTTAGTTCTCATTTACATTTGTGCATGCATCTCTCAATGTGTTGCTGTGTTTGGGAGTACGGTTTTTCCATGCAGATTGATGAGAAAAGCCCAGTTGCAGGCAGCTGATCCTGTACCTCCTTACCTGATGGAACAGACAAGTAGATGGATAATCTGATTAAAAGGAAAAAACATCTGCTGCCATGAAAATCGGAGGAATGGTAAGGGACCTGGAAAAGACACTGAGTAAAGAACACAAYGGAGTGTTTCTTTTATTATAAATTATAAAGAAGTTTTAAAATTAAATACACTGAAGAAAGTGAGGCAAAAAGAAGAGACATATTTCAGTCTTGCTTACATTCATAGAATCACTTTGGATTTCTATTTATATAAACAGTATGCGAATATGGTCTTGAGATGATACTCATTTCTCCAGCAAGCACATCTTCAGTCAAAGCCTTAAGTTGTTATGCTCCCCATAAATCAAGAAGGGGCATAACAAGGTGGAAGCAAAGGAATGTATCTGCATGAGTTTAAGGGGATAAAACCAGTGATAGCACTTGATTCCATATAGCACTTGCTTTTCGCTGATGCATGAGAGGTACAGGACACTGGAGAAAGAGTGGTTTTGTTGTTTTGATGGCCACAATTTTCAAGTGCTAGCACTTTGAAGGGCAGCTGTTGCTAATGAGATCCCATCAAAGTAACCTCATGAACATTGACAAGCCTGCAGAGAGCACCTCAGATATATGGGTAGGGAGCAAGCACAGACTAATGAGCTCAGAAGGAAAAGGAGGTGTGTGAATAAAAGTCCAGCTTGTGCCTTGCTACCAAGCTGGTGCTCAAGGGATGTGGGAATGAAATCAATCTCATCCTCTATCTAGTGCACTCAGTCCCAAGTGGCAAAAAACTTTGAAGAAAATTTGCTCACAAGGTTCTGAATTTGCAGACTGTCGTGGTTTAACCCCAGCCAGCAACTAAGCACCACCCAGCCGTTCGCTCACTCCCCCCTGGTGGGATGGCGGAGAGAATCGGAAGGGTAAAAAGTGAGAAAACCCGTGGGTTGAGATAAAGACAGTTTAATAGGTAAAGCAAAAGCCGTGCACGCAAGCAAAGCAAAACAAGGAATTCATTCACTACTTCCCAATGGCAGGCAGGTGTTCAGCCATCTCCAGGAAAGCAGGGCTCCATCACGCATAACRGTTACTTGGGAAGACAAATGCCATCACTCCGAACATCCCCCCCTTCCTTCTTCTTACCCCAGCTTATATGCTGAGCATGATGTCATATGGTATGGAATCCCCCATTGGCCAGTTGGGTTAGCTGTCCTGGCTATGCTCCCTCCCAGCTTCTTGTGCACCTGGCAGAGCACGGGAAGCTGAAAAGTCCTTGACTAGTGTAAGCACTACTTAGCAACAACTAAAACATCTGTGTGTTATCAACATTCTTCTTATACTAAATCCAAAACATAGCACTCTACCAGCTACTAGGAAAAAAATTAACTCTATCCCAGATGAAACCAGGACACAGACACAATAAATAGTCTTAACATGTTGGATCTATTTCAAACCCATGTTCTTTCTGCCTGGTCTCTTCAAGAAAAGGTGACCCACCAGATGATCTTGACAGGGAAAATGGTTCAAAGCGACAGGAGCTCTCAGTAGTACTTAGTTCAACATCTCTCCAGATAGTGTGTAGCAGTGTGAGTTCTTCCAGGATAACTTATATGAGTAGGGAATTGGACCACATGAAATCCAGAGGTCCCTTCAAGCGTAAATTATTCTATGAATTTGAAAAGTTATACTAGTTCAGAAATTCATTTTGTCCAATCCTCTACAAAGTCAGATAAAGATCTGATGTTTACTGAATGGGCCGCGAAACTGATAGGGTCTTGAATAGGAGCAAGGACAAGAGTTCAAAGACTGGGAGAAGGAGGGGAAGGACAGGACCTTCTTAAGCTGCCAAGTCAATTTATTGTGTAATTGCACTATCAGAGATCAAGCTGGAATTCCCATACTGGATCAGAAACTATTATATTGGATCAGCCTTGTCCACCCAGTCCTTTAACTTTTTCTGAAGGTTGCCAGTACCTGGTGCTCCAGAAGACAGAAGATAATATGTGCCTCCTTCTCACTGTGGAGAAATCTGTTCCCTGGGAGATTTTATTCTAACCTCTGATAATGACAGGTTGATGGCAGTTATCAGTTGCTAATCATTGATATCAGCATGAAATATTAGGAGTTTATTTCTCAAAACCTGTTCTGTTTGTATKTCTTTAATATGGATAATTTCATACTCCCTGCTTTCTCTTTCAAGGACTATTTTTAAAGTTTTTAGCATTTGGGGTTTTTTTAATCAATTGCCTTTTGATTTTAACAAAATAAGGCTTGCAACTCTTTGGCTACTAAACACTGAATTCCTGAAGCATATTGCTCAATCCATTGCATCTTTTAGATATCTCTAGGTACATACAAGGTTTCTGGATGATGTGTGCCTTTCTTATCTGCTCCTCCTCTGCCTTCTGTTAAGTTAGAGCATCATGTTCATAAAGAACATACATAGTAATAATGTCTGTGAAAATAGCACGTGACAACTTTATCTCTCTGACTAAAAAGAAGACTTTAAGAATGCCCATAGATATACAAGAGTTTCTTATCATGGACAGTCACCAACAATAGCGAGAATATTTTCATATATATATGTAATGAATATATGTAATTTCAATTCAGAGATTCTGTGAAAATCAATGGTGCCATCAACAGAGTGATATAATGCAAGTGGTAGACTTTATTTGACAGTGTTGTATACCAAGCCCAAATACCAAGGTATATGAATACTTAAAGGAATATATTTCACACTAAACACATTTAAAACATATGTTCACTGACATCCAGCAAATTATTTGATGCTTAGCAATATGTTAAGTACTAAAATTCACATATTAGAGATTTTTTTTTGAAAACTATCTGTAAATGCAGTGACCATRTTTGTTTGTTTGTTTCTAAAGTAGCTCCGGTCCTGAAAAGATGCTGCAAAGCAGTCAGAGAGAACCTTTGTCAATTAAAAATGTAGAACAACCTTGAGCAATAGCACACAAAAAAAATGCAGCATCGTTAGGAAAAAAATAAGTGACTCCAGCAACTTGTATGTGTTGACCCACATAAATTCATAAAAGCTGTTGAATCAGGGGACTTAATTCTGATGAGGAACTGTATTCTTGTACTCCACCATTAAATCTGACGGGAAAATTACTGTTCAACTCAATAGGACTAGAAATGAGATTTCTGTAATTAGAATAGGGAAATGTAGTATTAACGGATCTATTAAAAAACAGAATGAGTCTATGAAATAAGTCTAAATTGACATGAACACATTTTGGACTTGAAAACTTAAATACTGGATGTAGCTCCTGTTGATGTTCAACAAAAGCCAGCTTTTCTTTAGTGTGACGTTTAGACTGCCCAGCAATTCAACAGTACCCACAACTTTACCTCTGTAAAAGGCTATAAAGATCAAAAGACTCTTAAGAACAAATATATAACTATAAATTATAAATATATAAGGTTCAAAATACTATAAAGAAAAAAGACCACGTTTTATGTGTTCATTGTGTTCTACAAATCTTTACCAGGCAATAAAATAACCTTTTTTTATTCTGGATTATTCATCCACACAGGGTTACATGGAGAAAAGGACCTACAAAACAGAACCTGTTCATGCTGTCCAGCTCAACACCTACTCTGCCAAACTGAAAAGGACACTTGGCTATGACTGGAGAGTTAGTATACTCCACCTTTTAGATATTTCTTCACTGGGTGACTGAGAAATAAAGCCTTGTTGTAATTTGCAGAGACTTCTATCTTTAAGGGATATGTCAAGTTTAAATCCATAGCATATCTTTACTGTTTTWCTAGGTGTCCATTGTTGTTTTTTATTTCCTTTACCTTCTATAAAGTTCAGTGGTGTTTGTATTGTCTTTGAGCTCTCTGGTTTCAAGTTCATACTCTTGTCTTTCATGTGTGCAGCAAAAGGCAGTATTTAACTTGTGCCTCAGCAGCAGACTTCTGGCAGAAAAATAGGCTTATGGTTTCATTGAAAGATCATTGGGGAGCTTGTGAGCTGAAGGCCAGTTCTTATTTTTAAAGGCATAGCTGAGAAACAGAAAAGAAGAGGCAGAAACTTAATAGAAAATGAGAAATTGAGTTTATAGAACAATCTGTTCCTGGCCTGAAATCAGTGTGAATGCCACTTCCTATAACAAGTGAAACAAATGAAGCAATTGCATAGTGCCTGAGGAGGTGATAATCTAGAAACTCGCAATGGCAAAGTCTAACAACACCAGGACCTGTCCAGATTAAAAGTACTGAGAAGAATTTAAATTTCGGACATTAATCTTCAGAGACATGATTGCTCTATAAGATTAGTAAGCAACTAAAGAGAAGATAATACTTCTAAGTGGCTGGTGTGTTATAGTCTTTATAAAATCCAAAAATGCACCAGATTCTTCGCAGAGAAAAGGAAGGTGAAATGATTCTTGCTGTAAGAAGCTTCGTCTCCTTAAGGAGGGCAAACAGACAGAAGCATGGTGATTTGGGACTTTCATGCCTCTCYACAAACTGGTAAATCAGACAAACCAGTTTGACTACCTAAAACCCAGCCCTTGGACACAGCTCTGTGACAGAGTCAGAAGTCCCAGGTGCGTCTGTGTCGAGCTGATAGAGACTTTACAGGCAGTTGCAATATGTCAGTGCAGCCTTGCCAAGGCACATCACTACTTAAGACCATTGCTGTGTTGTATTTCTTACTTTTCTGGTTTGGTTGATCAAAGTAACTAGAAAAGAATATTTTTCTTCCAAAAGTAATGAAATCTTTTTGTCCTATGGTAGACAAAAATGAGGTTTTGGTGTGAGCTTTCCCAAAATAACTCAAAAGATGGTATATACATAATAAAGACATGTCAACGACTTCTGTATCTCCACCCATAGTAATACTTCCTGCATTGGCACGTGTAATGTTTTGAGATGTTTTATTTCTGCTGTTTATTTTACAGGCACATAAGGAGATGTTAGTCATAAACACCACTTTGTTTCTCTGGCTCCCACAGCCATGAAATTCTTCAGGGTGGCATATTTTTAAGCATTTCTGGGGGAAAAATAAATCTACCTTGGAAAGAGTGTAACATTCTGATACAAGAAAATGAGGGAAAATGCCACCTGTACTCTTGGCCTAACTAAAATTCTCAGTATAAAAGAGTAAAAGTAGCTTACCTTTGTGCAGTAATGAATGTGCTATACATGGCAGAAAAATAGAGRTAGCTAAGGTAAGAAGTTTGAGATGGGTAAAATGATCCCTATTTGTCTCTAGAATAGCAGATAATTTTCTGAATTATAGACTTAGCATATCACATGTATGAACGAAGCCTAAATGTCACTGATACGTCAAAGAACAGGGCTTGAAAACCCTAAAATAGTCTGCCCCATTTAGTAGAGACTACCTTGGAAGTATACAGTGACTTTACAAATGATTCTTCAGAGTACATAGAAAAGAGAAAAGAATCATATATCAAGTAACTGTTCATATTTGGCAAATCTTTCCATCACAGGGTGGCTGCTTCATATTTTCCAGTGAGAAGCTCAGATTTTAAGAGGTAAGAAAAACCTGCATTGATACAAAATTAACTATGCCTGTCTCAATTTTTAGAGCATGGCATGGGGTCTATTTTTTTTTAATCTCTATAAAGGTGTGAATAAACCCACAAGCCATTAACAAAAAGAAAAGCTGAAGGAAGCTAAAGAGCAGAGGTTTCTGAAATGCAGCTTTGAAAATTTGCAACTTTGTGGTTGCTCACAAAGCAAAATAAAGCTTTAGAAACAGTTTAATGAGATGTGGGAAAATAATGCAGAATCATCTTAGGGAAAAATATCAAAAGGGGAATAACAAGCACAAAAATAAAAAGAAGCAGAAATATTGTTTGTGATATCCTCTTTTAAAGCTGGGTTTTTGAACATCTTGCTGAGAGTGTAGATTTTGAAGGAAAAGGCCCCCAGGTTTCAGGGCAACCCCATTTGATCTTCAGAGGAATATCTCACTAGAGGTGTTCCAGTGTTACTAGCTGGGTAACCTGGAATAATTCCAAGAATGATGATAYAAACAGAAGATAACAACATTTCCTTACTTCTGAATAAAGATTAATAGATACTGGGTTAAGCAGAAAAGCAACATAAGCAGTGAATAGCAAGAAGAAAGATTTAGTGCAACCCTGATCCCTCCTTCTAATCCTGGCCTCGGCCAGAGGCTGAGCTAAGTGAGCAGGACATGAGAAACTACCAAACATGGTGGGAGAAGCTGCCAGACGTGGCAGGCAGCAGTGTGAGGAGCCGGCAGAAGTTGCAGCCAGGGCAGTGGGGGATTGGCTGGATTTCATGGGTGGCTCAGGGGAGTTATGTGCGAAGCAGCCAAACTCCACAGGAACTGAAGAGCAGTGTCGGGGACCCATCGGAGAGCTGAGTCTTTCCTAGGAAACTGTATCTCATGCCCGTTCCTGGTTGCAGCAGTATCTTCTATACGATTTTCTAAAATAGGTATACTGCAGTATGAAGCCTAGTATCAATAATACTAATACTAAATAAAAAGAGTGCATATTTTTAAAAAATATTGTATGAAATAAAATTTTTAATGACCACTTGTGGGAATGGGAGAAGTGGCTCACAAGGAGAGCCTTTGAGTCTCTGCAGAAACAGATTCAAAGTCTCCTCCGAACATAGCATTGGTCTTCATTGTTCGAGTTTATCTGTATCACAGACTTTACCATCACTGACCATTCAGTGGGATGGGTAGATGGTGTTAAAGAACGATGCAGGATTGCAGTGATAATGATAACCACAGAGTATCCAGAGTGTACCCACAAGAAACTTTGCTCAGCTTCTAGTAAGTGGGTAGCTAACTTTGGCCAGTATTGTGTTGAACATTCCTCCTTCACTTTTATCACTGCTATGTTCACTCATTTTTGGAATATATTTTTTTAAGAAATGGCATTTTATTTTTTAAAAAATAAATGTCTAAAACCTGGGCCCTGTTGAGTGGGAAATGAGCCATTTTCAGTGATGAGTTTGAAGTACAAAAAGACTATTTCTTTCTGCCTTTGTTGGACTGACCTGACCTCCAAAGTTTATTTCTTTACTTATTTGCTCTTGACTACATTACAAAAATAACTTTCTGTGGCTTGAAATTGAAATGCAAAGTTTCAGTTCAAAGGAAAGGTTTAACCAAATATGAACCGCTTTAATAATATTTACTCTACCACTATAATTAATTTGTACTTGGCCTTCACCTCATCCTTTCCTCACGTAAGCTTCTGCAGTGCAGACCTATGCTACAAGTTTCCTGATGGAACTGTGCAGTGGTACAATGTATTAGAAAATCCTTTTCACTACCAGGCTACAATGACCTATATTTCTCCTGAAAGTGCAGAAGTGAAAATGATACTAAAGCAACTTGGGAAACTCAGTCAGGGGTTAAGCCTGCCTGTGCTCATAGGAGAGGAAGGGCAAAAAGATCATAAGGAGTCGGGACAACCTGCATCAGATACCATGCCAAGAGCCAGAATGAGCATGAGTGGGAATCAGCAGAGAGGGTACACAAGGAAATGAGGGCTGGTAAGTATCCAGCACATCACTCCGCAGTAGCAAACATCCCGCTGACAGTCATAATTTGCCAGTCTGCCCCAAACTGCAAGTCTTGCTCTGGGACACGCCGTGCTGGCTGCCGTACCTGCTGCCCACGCTGCTGGTACGGCTGGCCAAGGCCCTGCTCCGGGGCAGTGCTCAGCCAGGGCTGCTGCAGCAGCTGCGATCCCTCATCAGAGAGAGCCAGCTCTGACATCCACCGAAGCTGCCTGAAGATCTCTGCTACCAGGAGCTGCTGAAATGGAGCTTGAAATCCCCAAGATTGCTGCCTGCTCTCTGTTTCTGCCTGAGTGCTTGCATGGCCATCATACAGGATTTGTACCAGCTTTTCCTGCTTAGCCATGCGATTGTAGTAATCTCGCCCTGTGGATTTTTGTGCAGGCATATGAATATAGGTGTGCAGAACCATTAGCACAATGTGATATGCTTCTGCCAATGTGAGACAGGAATGGCTGTATTACCCAGAGCTGGTAAAGCTATGAGTCAGTAATATTGTTATCCCAGTGATATACAAATACTTTCTATCCTAGCAGATGTACACACACACACGTGCTTTGCAAACACAGACAGTATTATTTCCTCCATTTTTAAATGGGAAAAACAGGAGTAAAGACATGAATTTTGTTCAAAGTCATCCAGAAGGCCATGTATATTTTTTCTATATCCAAAAAGCTCCAGAAAGCTTTGCAAAAGTCTTAGGAGAAAATATACAAAACCAATAAAATCCAAACAAAACTGTGTATGTCTCAGGAAGAAACAAACAAAAATCCTTTTAAAGTTGTAGCAGTGTTTTTTCTTTCTGCATATTACATGTCTTACATAGAATATGCACCTACACACATACATATATGTCGAAGCTTAAGTTTGAATCCTGCGGACCCTGCCAGTACTAGAAGCTGGTTACTCTATGCCCTAAAAGAAATCTAGGATTTTCTCCTTTTTAGCCATGCTGAATCACAAATTATTTGATTTTAAGCCAAAATAGATCCAGGTCTAAAATTTAATATGTTTTATCCTCCTTTATTGGTAAGCTGAGGCTCATCAGCCTGTCCACCACCTGAATTGCACCTCAATATAGCATTTGAAGCAAAAAGATATATAAACTATAAATCTTTACTGCCATCACAGTCACTGTAGATTGAAAAAAGAGCTAACAGCCCTGTAACTAACACAACTGGTCACACTTAGCCCGAGACTCCTAGTAGAGGAGCTCCAGCTGTTACTTTCTGTTCAAGTTTTCACTGATTTTCCACGCATCTGAGGGACCAGAAAAATGTCACATAAAGCATATTCTACTGCTATGTGAAAAATTATAAGGTCCTGCTGAAACCTTGATATTTGGAAAACAGTTTCAATTGGATGTTCAGGGAATGCCAGGCTCAGCTGGGCCATTTGCCATTCAGCAGATGAAGCAGTGCCTGACCTTGAGTTGCAGGACTTGCTGATGGGTTATGCCTTAAGTACATGTGAGGTTATTATTCAAGTAGAGAGGGAGCAGCAGATGGTAACTGTGTCTGCATCCAGACAGCAAACAAACAAATTACCCTGCTGATTCTGCCTTGCTTTTGACTGCAAGTATTTAACTTTGCCAGCAGACTAGCAGCAAATTCATGAGATACTAGTTTCTATGCTTATGTTACTGTTATGCTGTGATTAAGTCAATACTTTTTGCTTCAGTAACGAGTGAGGGTCAAATTCATCCCTTAATTTTGAAAATGGCATTAAAATCAAGATCAGTTTAATGAACACAGGTTACTCAGACAATAGAGCAGTGAATTCAGGAGCAGTGAACTCGGGAGCACTGACTTCAGGTCTTGGCTTTGCTATTTATCTAAGGGCACATCATTTCACTTCTCTTGTCACTTTTGCCACTGATAAACAGGGATGATGATACTGATCTCTGTAATAAAACACTCTGAGATGTACTGATAAAAAGTAATGGAGGAAATTACCAGTTTTCTCCTACATATCTCTAGTTCAAATTACTCCCTTAATGTAGGTAAGCCATTTTGCTTTGCCATCTGTGATCTTTTGACTTTTACCTGTTATCATCTGAAAAACACAAATAAATACTCAACTGTTGAAAAATAGTGTGTGGCACCCACCAAAGAAGCAAAATAACCTGTTTTCAAAATCAAATAGCTTCTGGTTTTAAGTTTAGTTCCTTGACACTGGAGTGCATCCCAGATGCTTGATTGATTGCCAGAGAGGGCAAACACAATCTCTTCATTATGCTAATAATGAAGTAATAGAATTTCAATGACATTTTTTTTGACAAATGTCAGTGATTAATTAATTCTCTAGTCAGTATAATCACGTTGACAATCCTTTTGAAACCAATGTCACCATCACTTTCATACAGTTGTTCATAGAAACAGTTGTGGATGAAATAAAATGTCACACTGCATGTTTAATCACCCTATTTTGTCCTGAGGCCCCCTTTCTCGGGGGCCTGTTTTTTGTGAGTGGACAGATGCAGGGTGTCTGTGCCTAGGCCCGCTAGAGGAACACGGCTTGAAACTTCGCATTTCAGAAGCCACAGGTGGCCTTCCTCTCACTGGGGATGTGATGCTGAACAGCTTTCTGACCTACATCAACGATATTGTAAGAGTGCTGCCTCCCCACCGGGTGCTGCCAGGTGTGACTGGGGTGGCCCTCGACTGACGCAGTGAAATGCACTGTCCTGCTTCATCACCCTCTCCCTACCAAAGCGATCAAGGGACGTGTCCCCGAAGGGAACCCAGAAAGAGTGAAAAGGGGTACTCTAAATCAACCAGCAGGTACCCTGGGGGGCAAGGGTGGATATCAAGCTTATCCATCCTCAAGTGTCCACACCCTATTCAGACCACCTGTATGCCTGATCCTGTTCATTCCAAAAAAAAAAAAACAACCCCAAAAACCCAAACCTGGTATACATGAAGGAGAGGGGCAGTCCTTCTGTTCTCAAACACAGGGGAAGAGAATAGGAGTCCCCTTCACTCCCCCTTGCACAGGCAGTGGGAGGCTGGGATTCACTTTGCTCAGCTGCCCTTGAAGCCTGACTGAGCCCCATCTCCCATGAAAATGCCACAAGGACCGGCCTATGGCTTACTCCAAATTGAGGCAACTGCCAATCATTCACCTCAACCCTGTGTCACATGAAACTTCATGGGACGGCAACAGTCAAATATTTTATCTAGTGATGGTCTGATGTACGCTATATATTTGAAGAAATATTTGAAAGGAAGAACTTCCCACTCCCCAAACTCTTAAATAAATGCACCATTAAGCTATTATATTGACCATCTCCCCTTGGCAGTGAGAGTCACCTTGAAGCTGAGAAGGGGGTTGAATGCCAATCTTCCTTATGGCCCTCCTGTCAGTCTGTGAAGTGCTGCAGTGAAAGAAAGATGCTGCTGCTGTGTATTGTACTTGCCCCATGAGATGTTGCCCAAGAGTACTGTCTGCAGCCTGACCCCTGTGGAAATATGGGTGAAGAACCCCTCGGTTCATGGTGGGACAAAGGGGTTGAAAAGGTGCCAAGATGTCAGCATTTCTGGCACAAAAGGATACAGACCTTAGGGTGCCTGGGAACTTTAGCACTGGCACTATGATGGTGCCACAGAGTAGAGATACCAGATGTGTGAGAGTTTTGAGCACTGCAAATTCAAATTTAGTGTTAAGATTCTGTCTAAACTTAATTTACACGTACAAATAATCCTTTGGACCTGGGGCTTTGTCACTTCCTGCAGAGGTGGGAGCTGAACTCCTAACCTGCAAATACAGTATTCTCTTTCAGATCTATTTTTGATGCCTGCTTGACAGATACAGGACATTATTTTCTGAAATAACCATTCAAACACCAGCAGTAATGCAATGCTTTTCATTCTAGAAAGCTATATCCTTTGTATGGAGTGATACCAAGAAACTTTATACTCACTGACTCACTGTACCAGAGACAGGGGTTGTTTAAGCTTCTTTCACATACTATTTTTCAGTGTCTAACAAGGTGGGTGGAAAAACTCATTAGTCCTCCTTTTTTGAAAAATCCAGTACATTGAACAAAGACATCCCACACCTTTTCTAGGATGTAGCTCTCTATACTTCATGTGAAGTACTAGAAGAAAGATAAGGAGATGTCAAGTGATATTAGGGTCAAGCAGAGGGCATGAGTCGTCATAATCTTGATATGAAAACAAAATGAAGGAACGGTAATGGTGGTTGTGCAAAGCTGTAAAGGTAGCCAGTCTTTCTTTCCTTCCTCCCTTTCCTTCAGAAAACTAAACAGTAAGTCCATTTAAAGAGGGACTGCGCTCCGGTAGCAATCATGGTTCCTGCTCACATAGAAAGAGGGGAAGGAAGCGAATTGGTGCTCTCTCTTCCCTGTCACAGAGTAATGACATCTTCAGGCTGGCTCACTTTTAGTCTTTTATGTGCTGTTGTTATGATTAATTTTGTAGTCTGGATGAGCACAGTATTATAGTTCAGATGTACAATAATTTGATGCAAAGTTACTCTGAAACATGGAGTTATCAGCACTTTCATTAACACATGCATAAATATTTACAAGCTCTGGATGCCAAGTTTGGAACCGAATCAACTAGCTACAGTTCTATTTCTGTTCTTTACAGAAAGGGTTTTTTGAGTTATCAGGCAATGGGTATGGCTTTCATGGTTGTATCGGAGGCTTTAGATAAATGCAAAGCTTTTAAAGAATGTCTTTCTCTTTTTCTGGGAGTTCAAAATCTTCTGATGTGTGTGCTTAAATGTATCACCTACAAAGGACCTCACTTGCTTAGGATCTGACATTAGGACACCTCCTTACACCCAGAAATAAACAGTGTCCAAAGCAAAATCATGCAGCCGAGGTTGAAGAGAGTCCAGCTTCAGGAAGATCATTGCATAGTTGAAGTCTTATTTGGATAGTTTCTGTTTTGCTACTGCTCCTCTGTCTAGAGGAGTGTGCATCCTCTTTTTTCTTCTATTCTCTGAAGACTGACATCATCTCACTTGGATGGAAATGGAAATCACGCCCATGGAGATTGAGAGAGAACCAATTCTATTACGAAGAGGTTTGTGATCAACTACAGCACCCAAAACATGAAATGGAAGGATATGCATTATTCATCAGCACGGGAAGCTTTGAGGCCTGAGTCAGTAAAAGACCATTAGGCATGAACTGGTATGAACTATCAAGGCACAAAGGCTGTAACTGCTGATGTTTAAGGGTAATCTGAAAGGATGTTGTGCTGGTTTTGGCTGGGATAGAGTTAATTTTTTCCATAGTAAATTGTACAGGACTATGTTTTGGATTTGTGCTGGAAACAGTATTGATAACACAGGGATGTTTTCGTTACTGCTGAGCAGTGCTTACACAGAGTTAAGGCCTTTTCTGCCTCTCACCCCACCCCACCAGCGAGGAGGTTGGGGGTGCGCGAGAAGCTGGGAGGGGACACAGCCGGGACAGCTGACCCCAGCTGACCAAAGGGATATCCCATACCGTATGACGTCATGCTCAGCATATAAAGCTGGGGGAAGAAGAAGGAAGGGGGGACGTTCGGAGTGATGGTGTTTGTCTTCCCAAGTCACCGTTACGCGTGATGGAGCCCTGCTTTCCTGGGGATGGCTGAACACCTGCCTGCCATTGGGAAGTAGTGAATGAATTCCTTGTTTTGCTTTGCTTGTGTGCGCGGCTTTTGCTTTCCCTATTAAACTGTCTTTCTCAACCCACGAGTTTTCTCACTTTGACTCTTCTGATTCTCTCCCCCACCCCACTGGGGGGAGTGAGCAAGTGGCTGAGTGGGGCTTAGTTGCCGGCTGGGGCAACCACGACAGATGTGAAGCCATGCTAATCTAGCTACTGCCAGAGTATGAGTAACTCTGGTGATAATACAGCAGAATTAGGCAGAAGATTGAAGGGTGATACCTTTAATGAAGCTTTAAAGATGTGAATGAAGATAAAAATATTTTTCTGTGATAGGTTTATTTCTAAAACAACTTTTTCTTTTCTTTTGTTTGTTTGTTTGTTTAATTAATGGGTAATTTGTTTTGGATATTCCATGGATGACTGCACTGGTTGGAATTCATCAGTGGTGAACAACAGTTACTAGTTAATGGAGATAAATCAGAGTCTTGTGAAAAATGGGCTCAAATTTCTATAAAACAAATAGATACTGGATCTGAACACTGTGAATGTATGAGAAAAACAAGTTTCTCCTTTGGCCCAGAAACTCAGCTTTGTACTTTCCCTTGCATACAAATCATTGCCACTGCTTTAAAGCAGAAATATCTAGAGCTAGTCAACTTGGGTGTAACACACAGGTGTGAAAACATGTATGAAGTGCCCTCTGAGACATCTTTGGATACTCAAGATGTCTGCACAGAGCTGCCAGATATGACCACAGGAAAACTAGGCTTTTATGGAGCAACACTTCAGGCCAGGCATGGTATCCCAAGGTTTCTAAAAGGCACTAGAAGTCAGTAGCTAGAAAATTGAACTGCGTCCTTTGTGTTTATATTTAGACATTGATCTTACAAATGTTTATACACATGGATATGTATAGATGTTAACAGAAAATTTTGTTATCATAAGAAGTCTCATTAATGCTAAGAAAAAAAAGACTGAAAACTTGAAGCCTGATTTTCAGAATTGCTAAGCTCCCCATCAGCAAGAAAAGTCAAAACAGAAAAAAGCCAACAACTGATGGCAATAAATTAAGAAAATTTTAAAGAGAGAAGAGATGTTTAAATGAAAATACCATATATTTATCAGGCTGGACACAGGCTTTCGGAGACTTTGTGAATCTGTTGGCTGTGGTGGTTGCCAGCTCAGTGCATTAAAATACATGCATCAAAACTGGGGTAGGTATAAAAAGTGAATCTGGGGACTTCCCGCTAGTGTCACAGTTTGTTATCCATTTCCTTGCCTCTGCCTCCATGAATGCTCTCATGCAGTGTCACATGTTCCTCAAGGAGACACCATTGCTCTTGGGCATCACTGCCTCTCTATTTATCCACTCTTCCTTCGTCTTTTATGGAAATGAAACTGGCAAAAATAATCTGTTCTCTCCTGCCCATCATTAGTATCCAGTGCTCATTTTTTGAGGATTGCTATACAAACTCTGGTATGCTTAGAAAAACACAGCAACACTGCTGTATTGCTCCAATGCAGCAGAAGTCCCGTCTTAAACATATCCCAAAGGACCTACAAATGACCTTGTAGGGGCCCTACATTTCAAACATCTGCACTAGTTTTGATTTTTTAGTTGCATCCTCATGCTAGTCCAGTCCTTTGACAGTACTGGGAAGGTGCTTTACTTTGCCCTCCTCCACTGAGACTGTAGACCCTATTGAACTGGCTGAAGAAATGTTAAGAAGAATAAAGAATACCACTTAGAATGTTTTTTTCTCTGTTGATTCATTACTCCTGAAAAGGGGATCTTTCCATCTTTCTTTTCCCAAATGTGGTTTTGGATTGCTCAGTCTCCAAAGACTCTGACAGGACACATCCTCAATTCCAAAGAAAGGCAGTGTCTGTAGTGTCCGAGGAAAGCAATGGCAATGGAGATTGCTCAGCCTCTGGGAGTTATAGGAGAGACTTTGGTGGATTAAAAAGGAGGGGCAGTCTTTGCCAAGATAATTTATGAAAGTTTGCTTTTTTTTAAGGTAGACTTAAGTAACCACAAAGTAAATTATAATTGACTTTTTGAAACATTTTTCTTCATGGTCTTTTCATGGTTTCTTCATGGTTTCTTCATTTATAGACAGTATAAATGGTACCAAGCTGGTATGATACCAGCTGTCCTCAAGGTGTTTTATAAGATTTAAGACCATTGAACATAAAGCCCAGTGTATTTCTGTACATTTTTCACCTTCAGTTTCAGTATGAATGACCTTTCTCTTTGCATTTTTGTGCAACTACAGCAGACCCTTAACAGCTGTCCAAGACAGACCATGTGATGAGTAAGAAAATGTCCAAAGAGGTTTGAATGCCATGGTGTATAAAGAGGAAGCATCACATATGTGAAACCTGTGATAAAAGTATCCCGGTACTCAAAACTGAAAGGATTTTATTGTGGAGTTATGTATGTGGCAAAAGACATTTGAATCAGAACACTGTACAGTGTCTCTATGACCTGTGATAATTTGACAAGATTGTAAAAATGCAGGAAAATGTGAAAGGTCTACTCTTCTAGTAAAAAAAAAATAATAATTGAAAGCAAAGTAGAAACCATAAAGATCTGACATTAACAATTGACACAAAAAGCCAGTGAGGAATATAGTAATTTTTGCAAGGCGTCTCTGTGCAGTTATTAAGTCTGGGAAACAACAAATTAAGATAGATATTACAAGAAATTATAAAAGCCTGTAATAAAGGACTAGATAAATTTCAAAACAATGGGTTTTAATATGCATTTAAAGATAAATAAACTGTATTTAGCTTTGATATTAGGAATTCAGTATCTTTTTAAAACTTCAGTGGCTGTCAAGCATAGAGAAAATGGTCTCCAAATGGTCTGCAATGGTGACCTAAGGGTAGATCACAGTGGCTGCATTCAGAAGAAATACATTCTGTATAATAAGATACAGAAATATATACAATGCTAATTGATTGAATTGTGTGACAGTTAATGAGTTAGAACTGATCTCACATCCCTGAGATATCATTCAGAAGTCAATGATAAGCTACTGCTGATTTCTACCAGGCAAGATACAGGCTGTGGCATTCACAAATGTCTGGAGCTAAGTCCTTGGAAAAGCTGATATTTATTTACAGTGGCATGACAATACATGGAACACCTGAACTTTTTATCCCCCAGGCTGACCCTTTAAGACCAGGAGATTCTTGATACTCAAGAGAAGAGGCTATGACAAGTACCTATGTCTTTGTCTGATTCTCCTTGACTACTAGTCTTGAATTTGGAATGGGAAAACAAAGTTGATTTTAAATTATTTTCAAATTCTTTATATTCTGTAGAGGTAAAGCTGCTAAGCCTTGGGAGTGTGCATGAGTAAGAGCATTGCAATGAACATTCCAGTGTTTTCTCTTTGTGTTTTCCATGAAGTAGGGAATCACCACAGTGTACTGCATATCTGTCATACTACTGAACTGTGTCTTGTGCTCTGGGCTTGGCTGATGGCTCTCACAATTTTTTTCTGTGGCCAGGGCACAGGTCATTTTGCTAGCAGTGCTGCACACCTCGCTGCAAGAGAAGAGCAAACCTATTGTACTTTTAGGAGTTTCCACACAATGCCTTCTTTTTATTTGGAGTGCAGAATTAATCATAGAGGAAAGTGCAACTAATCTTACCAAATTATTTGAAATTTCCTTCTCAACTCAATCTCTTTCTCTTACCGCGTTCTTTTATTCTGCAAAGACAGAATACCTGAACATCCTCGTTTTGAATTGGCAATATTCTAGAGCTGAGAGGTCTGACTTGTTTTGCTTGGCTTGGGACATATGGCACATTTGGGGAAGGGATACATTAAGTCACCAACTGGCAAATACTTGATTGCTGGCACTATTAGCTCAGTGACACAGCCAGGCATTATTCATGAGGATTTTAGATTACCCAACTATAGATTTCCAAAGCACCTCAAATGGTATCTCAAACCCCCACCCCCAAACACCTCTTATGTGTCTGATTCTATTTTATATAAATATACAGAATAGCAAGTCCCAGTTCCCTGGGACAGTACCAGGGAAGCATGAAATTCACAGTTTCTACTCAGCATTTGGTTTTGCAAATTCTTTATGGAGAGAGCCCAGTATGTCCTCTGATGATAGCAAATTATCTAGAAATGTTCAGATAATTTCCCTATTTTCTTTCTTTTTCTAAACACAAAAATATGACAAAGCAGCTCAATCTCATTAATGCAAATATATACTGAACATAATTATTTCTCCCACAATGCTGAACTCTGCACAACCTCTGCAGTGAGTATTGCAAAGTAAGTAGATATTTTAGAGCGTGCCACAGCCAAGAATTAGAGAGAGGCAAAACTATACCTGACAAATGAAGAGAACCAATTCAAACATAAGAGCTTATGATAAAATGTAACCCTAGAGATTCAAACAGCTAAAGATTAGATTAAATGTTATCTCTCCTTTGATGGCATGTGAAGTACCCCCAGTGGTTAGGGAATGACAGATTGCAAAGGGCTGATAATGTTCCATGTTCCCAATTCCAAACTAACAGTAAGTCAGCTACTTTATAAGGGACAGAAAGCCATTAATTCAATGATTTAAAATATTGGAAAAAAAAAAATCCAAATCATTTTCCCAGATCTGATGAAAAACCATCTTTCTATCCTGTTTTTTCCCCTTTTGTTCAAACTTCCCTGCCGTCAAGATTTTTCTCAAGCTATGTGTTTTTGGAACAAGCTTTTCAATGACTGTCTTTTGTGCATCTTTATCTCCCAATTAGAATACATTTGGGGAAAAAAAAAAAAAAACAACAAAAAACCCCTACTTTCACAAATGTACTGATTGATGCTAAAATGTCTTTTTAGAGCCAGTGCCATCTTAGACTTTCCACAGAGCAGAGCACATTAGTCTGATCAACTTGCTGTCAGATCCTTGCCCAGCACAACTATTAGACTGATGCAGCTTCATGGCTTTAGGCACACTAATGAAACAGTGGCAATGGTTTGATAGATAATCTGCCTCCTTCCATCATACTGGTCTTTATCAGGAGATTCCTGTTCCTGTAGCAAAAGGTAGTACTACTATTTGCTCCAACTAATGAGTTTAAAGGACAGGATATCATAAAACAATATTAAGAGGTCATTTTTTTAAATAATCTCTTGGACCTGTTGTCTGATGAGCTGAAATTAAAAGAAAAGGGCTGTAATGTTGATCCAGTATGCCTTAGGATAATGTCTAGATGGTTGAAAATGGATGTATTGTAGTTAGAATGCAAATTTCTGGCCCTGTTAATAAGTTAATTGCTCAGCTTGCAAGTCATTGTTTAGGATTAATCCTTTTCGGGTCTGAGTTTCATACATTTTGCTTTGCATTCTCAGTGGATGGTTTCCATACACTTGTTTCAAGAGACACAAGAGGCGTGTTTTTATCGTGAAGCACAGGTCTTTGCTTTCACCACACAAACTCTAATCAAGAACATTTTGATCAATTTCTATGGGACTACAAATTTCGGGAGGWATTTACAAAGTTACTGAGAGAGCAGATGAGCTTTACTATGCAAAACCCYTAAATTTACACAAGAAGATTTAAGTTTATATGTAAAAGTAAATTTTCAAATTTACTTTTCCTGAAACAAATAGGATCAGAAGGGGATAGCTTGTAAAAAGACAGACACAGATCCCAATTCTTTGCTCACCTCTGAACATGAATGTAAATACTAGTCTCTTACGTCTTTGGAGAGCAATCTAACCATCACTGAAGGTGGATCATGCCTTTTCCTGAGTTTTCTTCTTGTAATAGAATCACTTTATATAAAATATTATTTGACGTGGAGAGTAAGAACAACCTAATCCAGGAATGGAGGAAAAATGAACTAACTTAAATGAACTAACTAACTGCAAATGCTGTCTGTAACCTATTAAAAACAGAAAGGCACTAATGAACTATGTTGATGCAAATGTGGAAGATATCAGTACATGACGATCAAAAATTCTACATGCAGGAAGAATTGGAGGACTATTAGTACTGGAGTAAAAGAAAAGAAATGCATTCAGTAGCACAGTCTACAAACCTTATACTTTGGGATGAACAAGAATGTCTGTTGCAAAATGGAAGTTAAGCAGCTGCAAACAAGAATGAGAACAACTGTGATGTGTTAGTCAAATGCAGGTCAAATGTGGGCCACCAAGAGGGCCCTGAAAGAGGCAAAGTACAATACATGCCAAAAGACATTTGGCACTGTATTAAATGAACTTAAGATGAGTTATGCAAGGAAAGGGTGAAAATGTATACTGTCCTGCTAAGACACATTACAAAATAAATCAATACTGCAGCAGAAGCAGCGAAGGTCTACAACAATGAAGAAGAGAACCGAATAGCTGTTAGTAAGAGCAGTTTTAAAGAGTTCATTTTGTTTTTTCCCAGGGAAACAAGAGCTGAGATTCAGTTGTGATAACTGTTTCAGGGCCTAGTTCAGGGAGGGCAATTGGAGGTGAAGAGGAAASGAAGGGAAACACCACAGCAGAAAAAATAAGTTTAATCCAAAGGCGAATGCTGAAATAACAGATTCATAAACTAGCTATGAATTAGTTCATGCTGGGACTTAGAACGTTAGAAGAATGTTCCATCAAAGAAATTGAAGTAATCAAAGTAATATAATCTGAAATAAAAAAAATCCTCAATTAAACCCTAGTATACCTTAAAATGCATTAAGGGGGATGAACTGTTCTCTTTTTACAAAGAAGCTACTCAACAAACTTGAATGTGCAAGGTAGGTTGCCCATCTCTGCACCACCTTCCGCAAGCTCATCTAGAGCAGCTTCTCGAGTGGTTGCTGATTTTAAGTTTTACAATGAACATTATTTTCAACTTTACTGAGGTAGCTTAACATTTCCCGGTTTAGCTTTCTGCACTGCACAGCCTGGCTCCATTTGTAAGCAAGGGACATGAGCTAAGGCATTTGCTGAGACAAGAAGCTATAAAAGTTCACTGTTAAAGGGCCTGTGACCTGAAAAATTATTATTATTTGTTTCTTTTCATACTCATTTGCTTTACTTTGCAAGGGTACAAATGTAGAAATTTGGCAGATTTGTAGATAACATCAGTCGAGTTAAAGTAACTATCTTGGCAATATATAGATCAGGAACGCCTAATTACAATTGTGATAATATAAGCGCTAGGTCCTTTCTAAAACAGCGTTTCTCCAGGGCAACATGTTCAGTCACAGGGGGTAGTCTGAGATCTAACATCAGAGGAGAGGTTTGATGGAACTGTTATAAATTTTTTTAGGCTACAGAGCTGCTGATTGATGAACACAGAGGGCTGTATGGAAACCCAGGGGAGGGATCTATCTATTGACACAATTTTTGGCCTAATGTCTTCACAAGTGGTAGTTAAATGGTCCCTTTCTTCCATGGTTCACTGCTGTTAGTAAAGGGGCTACAATTGCTTTTTGAAGAACATCCTGATTTCTCGGTTGATCAATTGATTTGCTTTTCTCCCAGAGCAACTTTTTTTCCTTAAGGTACTGTATGCATTCCATTATTTCATTGAGTCACTTTTGCTTTTGCTGCTGATTGTGAGATCCATTTGTYGAACAAAACAGAGTAACTCAATTTTCTGCAGGTCATAGCTGTGGTAGTTTTTAATGAAGTCTTTTATTTAAGTTTCATGGCATGAAGATAGCTAAAAGGTCAAGAACAACAAGGAAGCCCTTCATTTCACTGCCATTTAAGGCCTTCCTAATTTCACACAGCTGTTAATTTCAAAGGACTCCATCATTCTTCCTGAGGAGAGGAAATCACATAGGTCTTTTTCCTGTGAGTTATCACATACAGTACTTGCCACAGTGTCATAGAATTTTTGCACTGCAGTGGAAGAAAACTCTGATCGGGTACTTTGCAACCAAAATGAGACACGTTTAAATTCCTGTATTATGAGGAGTAAGCAGGGAAGAAAGGAGGATCTCTGTCTGTGTTTGGCAGTACAGGATCCAGGACCACTTCCAAGATCCCAGGGCCAAGATCCCATGGTACCATGGGCACCACACCAGCAGGACACCCAGGCATGGCTGAGCTCCCTTCCTCCACCTCCTCTTCTCAAAAAGGAATGGCGGGTGCACAGCCCTGTGAGGAGCCAGGAGATGTCCCAGTAGGTCAAGTCTGGATGCAGTCTCTGGCATCCACTACATGCCAGTAGCCTGGCAAATGAGTTTAAACCAGAAAGTCTCAAAGAGCTGGTCAGCCTTACTGTGAGGTGCCCTTGGGAAGCGAAAGGTAAGTTAGAGGCTTTTTGTTCTTCCTAAGAGTGGGCAGTAGGCAAGTCACTGAATGAGCTGCACCAGATGTAGAGACTGAAGCCAGACCTGCTTGCCACACCTGCCTCTTGAGTCCAGCATGAGCACAGCAATAGAGAAACTGGAAAGCAGACCACTTTTTTATCATGTGTTGACTTCATATATTTCTTCAGATATTCTTTAGCAATAGCTGTGGCAAAGTAGATAAGACATTTTCTTCCTAGATGAAGGTGACAGAAAAAGAGTAATCAAGCATTTTGAGAACTGTACTATTACTTCAGCAATTTAGTTTAAGGATGGAAAGAGAGAAGAAGAGAACAGAGTTAGTTGTACAGTTCCCTTTGATTACAGTGATAGTGGCTGTTCCCCAGGTTCATTTAATATCCTTTTCAAAATGACAAATGTATATGTCCTCAGTCATGGGATCTGACCACCCCAGGCATGATACATTTTCTGAGACAGCTCTGGATTCACTTGATTTTAATTGCAGTAAGGTACTTACCAACCTTTTAAAATCAGAGTCCATTTCACTCTGGAGCTGTTTATATTTCAAAATAAAACCTTGCATATGCATAGATATTACTAGAGGCAGCATTATGGTCATTTAATGAAGTTGTTATGATGTTGTGTAAGGTGGTATAAGGTGGTCAGCTGTTTGCTTTGTTATGGTCATTTACTTTGGCAAGTAATTTTAATGGTTTAGGACCTGGAGGATGGCTACCTTGGATATCAGCCATATGGGTACTGAGGGAGCTCTAGGAAGATGCTTGTAACATTATCACAATGATAACATTGTTATTCTCAACAGGCAGCAACTTTACAGATTTTTCAGGTTTGTTGACATCTCTCAAAAAAATCATCTGTGCATTTAACACTGAATAACAATCCTAAGTAGGGCCTTTCATCAAAGAAGGAGAACAGAATACACAGTGTATTTATTTATTCTGCTAATTGTACAAAAGCAGCGCTATATGAATTTGAATCACTTTGTTCGCAATTAAAGTTCTGCCACCTTTTCAGTGAAACGTGTCATGTCATCATACTGTGCAACTAGCTAAGATGAAAAATAACAAAGCTTTATTCAGGGAAAGTGTTTGAAGAATTTAGATAACTGGAATGTAGTTACCCAACTTTCTGCTTGCCACGATGTCGGAGCCAGTAGTTCTACTACTGAACATTGTTTTGGATAATTCTAATTTCCCATGGTTGAAAGCAGTTGTACTGGTGCTTTGACAGCTTTGTTCTGAGCTCTGGCCTGATGCTAAGGAGAAGGAGCACAGAGATGAATGTTTTCTTCCCTGCAACTTCCCAGGGTGTTGCGGAGCACACCGAGGTGCTGCTCCAGTGCTCCGACCCAGGCATCTCCTGGCTCTGTGCCGGGATGAGAGCAGCTACGTCCCCTGCATCCCCATGTCTTTGCCTCTGCGGCAGGACATCTGGGCACCCTGGCAGGCCGGCAGCCATGAGGATCTCCAGCATGGCGTGGCAGCCAAAGGGCCGTGGAGCACATAATCCACCCACCCTTGCTGTGTGAATACTGCCTTCTACATTTAAAGTGTGGGATAGCTCACCTGATTCCACCAGGCATTTGGCTCCGCACCAGCACACCCTTTTTACTCACCAGCAACAAGGTTTTCCTGCTGGTACATGGTGTGGCTGGGACAAGGTGGATAGATCGGTCCAAGAGCAGCTGGGTTGCCCAGCCATGGGCTCTGCATGCAGGAGGCAGCCACTGTCACTGGGAGGATCTTTGTTCTTAACAGAGAGGATTGTGTTTCACAGATTAGCTGTTCCTTAAAAAATACCAAGCAACGCTGTGCTCTGTGCCAAAGTGAAGCCCGTATTACCATTTGATAGCTTTCTGAGAAGAATTTGGCTGTATAAATGTCTGGTAAACACTACAGTTAATTAGATGCCTGCATCTGCACATTTAGTCAAATATGCAGTCAGATATTGATTCCAGCYACAAGACTCTCGTAAACAAAGTCATTGAAGATATGTGAAGTGTTTGGGTGACGATCCTTATATAACAAGATTATCCAGCTGAAACCTCCAAAATTCTAAATTAGCAAGGAAATCAAAACAAGGAGTAAATTCCATCCAGGCACCCATGACAAGGCAAAATGGTTATTAAAAAATAAGAGCTATGCCCACTTGCCATCACTGCATATACAAACACAGTACAAATTCTTTCAGTATTAATGACACAAACAATGTTTTCGTGATCTTTGTATGAGTTGGTGATGATGTCATACCACTAAGGCTAGTTTCTGAAACACTTTTCAAAGTAGATTTTTACTGTTTATTTTGTAATTGTGGGCAAAGGACAAAACAGGCTTTTTTTCTAGAAGTCCTGTCCTGTTATTGAAGGATAAAACCAAAAATAATTGTGAAGTTACCATTATGGCTTGGCATGCGTGCAGTTTTGCACGTCTAACTTCTGTGTTTGCAAAAATTGAGGGGTGTACAAGCTCATGTGTGTGTAGCTATTGAGACCCTGTAGTGTCCACATATGTCAGCCACAGTCACAGCTGTGGTCATCTTTTCAAAATCTGACTCTTTTAGGACTTTGAAGGAGGACAGGGGCAGGAAATCATATTCAAGGTCAGATATTATTTAATGAGGGGCAGAGAATGTTATCTTCATAATATTTCCAAGACTTCAGTATTATAATATGTTTTCTTCTTCCTTAATTGAAAATGTTGTTCAATACCTTCTTTACTACTTACAGAATGTTTAGAGATCTTAATCAGCAATACACTAACATTCTTAAATATACATTGTCTTGAGTTATTGGAAAACTGAAACACTGCTGCAGAAAAGATTTTTGCTTGATTTAAAATGTTTATTTCATTTGAGTTTGGTTTCAAATCTTTCTAGCATCTTATCCTTGAAAATGATGCAGAACTGAATATTACTATATGACTTTTTTTTTTTTTCTCATAGGTCTATGCTTATGTATTGTGTCCTAGACTTGAAAACTGTGGAATGAAGGTCCTATGTTTTGTAGCAGTGGTTGTCAAAGAACAATACTGGAACAGGAAAAGATAGTAGGGAAGCAAACAAGTAAGTTAGCTATCTCTAACTTTTCTAGATCTTGTGATGTGCTAGTAAAATAAAAGAACAGAAAACAATATCTGCATTGTTGGGAGAAACGTTCCCTCCTTTATCCTATCAACTGTAAAGTATTTTTGTTTGTAAATGGGAAACTAAGTGAGTCTGAAGCTAGGTAGGAAGCAGTCTTGGAGCTTCTAACTGCTTTTCTGTAGTTGCAGACATCAGTTTTAAATTTTTGGTATCACCATCCTGAAGCATCAAGCTCACTCTGTCCAGGATCAGGGTTTGAGACGCCAGCTGCAGCTGATCACAAAGATGTCCAAATGAGCCAAAATGGAAGACTGAGGGAGACGAATAGATGTGTAAATTGTGCAATGAAAGTGGTGGGGGGGTGGGCATGGGTTGAAGGGGAGAAAGGAAGGAGGGTTCCACAAGTATATTTTGGTCTTTGTATTCAGTCAGTGTTTTTTTACATCAAGGTCATGGTGGGAAATCTTTGACCCTTTCAGATTACATGGGCATTCTATGTGCAGTGTACATGTGTCCCTTTTACTGTCCTTTCTCCTACCTGAAGTCTTTTTCCTTGCAGACTGAAAAGTCAAAAATGTGCAACCAAATACAGACATCTCATACTTCTGAAATTAAAAGTAAAGTTAGTTTCTTCTGCCACTATTTAGCTTACAACAGATATTGAAAGGATATTTCAGTGTTATCCCACTAGATATAGACAGTTATATCAAGGTGTTCAAAGTATTTGTGGATGACTGGCCTGCCCTTTTAACCTTTCTAACCTGGCTGCATAACCATGACAAAGGAGGAGGTTGTTGTTGCTGTTATTGCTACTGACCCTCTGCCCACTCTCAAATTTTCCCTCATTGCTTCAGTAAATGAGGACCAAAAGGAACTACTCTACAATTCCTCACATTGCAGCTAATATGCTTTTTCCCTTCTTCAAGGAAAAAAAAGGAACATAAAAGTGATTTTATTGATTGCTGGTTATAAGTGTAGGTGGCTTCTTTTGCTGTTGTATTTGTGGTAGGTATTTATTCAGTAACACCAGACAAATACATCATAAACAGAGTTGCAGCATCTTGGCTCACCGTAAGCCTGGAAATTGTAGACTGCATTCTTTCCTCTTCATTAGAATATTTCCCTGAGCATTAGTTGAAATGTTTCAAAACATATTACGCTCAAGAATTATAGCAAAGAGTAACAACTGTCTTTTTGCTGGAAAATGTTTGAAGCCACTGTTCAAAAATGAAAAAGGACAAAAATAATTTAAAAAAATAATAATAAAAAAAGTAAGTAACCCTCACTTGATACCAGGCTAACACTCTAAAGACGTGTGACTACATTCCTGTATGCTGTGTTATTTTTTTATTTTCCAACACCTTTGGTGCATTAAGGACTCCCTAAATTCTGTCATGATGAAAGGTATCAAACTGTACTGTCATGGATGAAAAGTGGCTTTTCCATAGACTGCAGGGAATCTTCATCATCTTGCATCCATTTCTGTCCCACAAGGGTTTGATTTTCTTTATCTGGCACAATGGCTTCTCATAAATTACTTGCCTAGGACCAGTCAATTACCAAGACACACTTAAGGTATGATTTCAGGCATTTAAGCCAGAATCTGCCAAGATTGTTGGTGAGGTTACTGCCAGCTTTGCTCCACACATCAGCCAAATCTGAAATACCAGAATAGGGTAAAGGTGATATGTTTTTGTGCCCTAAGATCAGATAGGTAAGAGACTCTGCCAATTAAGAAGTGGGTCACAGAGAGTCAAAGCCTGCATACGACAAATATGAACTGTTATGTTTGTTTGTATGACATGTTAATGGGCTTATTGTAATACAGTTATTTGGATATAGCAGGAGGAGGAATCTTCATTCTTGTCCATGTTGACTTGCATGTCTATTTGCCTTCTTGAATTATTTGACCATTTATGTTTGAACAAGTTTCAGTAAGTTCTGCAAGTGCATTGGCACAATTTAAACCAGCCATATTCATCCTCTTGACCTGCGGTGATATGCAAATGTTTTTCTCACTTCAATTGCTGAGAGTGGATAAGAAGATGTGGTGAAAAAGTTCTTTGTGTGATTACTACATGCTTTAAGCTTGATTTAGCTTGATATCAAACAACAGCATTCAGTTACTTGGAAAGAAACTGCTGCCTGTAACTAGAGAAATTCATACTGGGAGGGAAAGAATAGAGAAAATAAAACTAATCAAGTTTAACTCTTGGTCCAAGTATACCCTGTTTGTTCTAGTGGACACTGGAATAGTTACAGCTCTATCCGCTTATTAATTCAGTGTTAGAAACTCATTTTTCAAATAGTTGTTTGTTCAAATAGTTTGTCCATATATTTAAGTCAGCTCTGCTTTTAATCTGTATTTTGATTTGCACCATGAAGAAGGAGAAAAAGCCAGAACCAAGTTCAAGTGTTTCAGAAGTGTAGCTAAAACTGAAATTGGCTGTTCTAAGGATGAGGGACCAAGGCAACTGATGCCCCTTGAAAACCTGACTTCCTTCAGGATTTCTGCTCTCCTGCCGCCAACAGGAGAGACCAGAAATGGGAGCGAGGAAGGGACCGTTTGAGCAGCAGATCTATATGGCAGGAACTCCAAATCCCCATCACCATGTTTCCAAAAGCATCACTATGTTTCCTGCCACACAGATTTGTCATGGTCTAGGATTTAATTTACTCTAAATTATCACTTATGCAGACCTCATTCACCTGTTCATCAGAAGAAAATAAAAAGCTTTGGCAGGCAGACAGGAATGGGTTCCTAAAGTGTCTCGAAAGTAAGGTGGAAAGCTTAAATCACTCGTAGCTTGTAAGACTGAACCAGAGGAGAGATTTTAAGACTGGCTAATTAAGCAAAGATAATTTTAGTATTTGTGGGGCTTGGGAGAGATGATGCAAATATGAGGGAAGAGGTGGAAACAGAGACCACTGGTTTATCCTTTGTTATAGCAAGGTGCATTTGTGCAAGGGTGCCTTGGAAGCTGATAGAGGTAAAGTGGAAAGGAACGGAAGAAAACTCAGTGGTGCCAGCCATGTTGGCAATGAACTCTGTTTTTTCTTTTAGAATGGAAAAGGCACTTTGCCCCAATTCTTACACTGAAAACTTCAAAACAATGCACAGCAGTGCTGAAGAGATTTCATGTTGTATAGCAGTGCAGGGAGAGGTCAAGAAAGGAGAAGTTCTCAAGAGCACCAATATGTTGGCTGAATTAAGCCAGGGAATTTTCTGATAATTTTTTGCATTCCACTGGAAAAAGTTCACTTGTTGATAGGGAACCTATTTAAAAGAATGTGTAATTCTGATGAGACCTTTGGTGGCAGAGCTTTCACTGCTGCAGGATGGTAGAACAGCATGTGTTTTTGAGACTAGGAACACACAGCTGGGATATAAAAGACTTGCATTTGCTTTCAGACTATCCCACAGCCCATGTGGGGTTCAGTGCTTTCTCTTCTGGGGGTCAGTCCTCTGTCTTTTACAGAAAATGATAATTTTGAGAGTTAATGGCTTCCCCATGATTCCAAATGGAAATACTTATTGTCTTGATTCTGAAAGATTTCTTTGGAGAAGGGAGTTATCTATTCAGACCTCTATGACCAAGAAAGAAGATGTAGCAGAGTAGAAGTCAACAGTTAAGGCTGAAAATCCGATGGACTGTCAGAAGCAGGAACTAATAGCATTTTCGAAGGAAGAGGGAGAGGGTGAGTGCCATTGTACATGAGAATGTCTGACACTCATACCAGAGTGATTTTGAAAGTCATAGTGTTTCTGCTTGTCTTTATATGCTGTAATACATATTCCAGGTAAAAACAATAAACTAACAAAGATAGAACAGAAAAGGTATTAGCTGAGACACTTTCTCGTCTTGAAAGCCCATGCTGTACACTCTTCAGACTGAGATAAATGATCAGCAACGATCAAACAACACCTTCCTATGCTGCCTGTATAGGCTTATTTTTAACCCCTTCTATCCGATAGCCAGCAACACTGGTTACCCTTTGCTTGCTTAAAGCTCATCTTTCCCCACACACACACACTTAAATGCATTTCTGTTTCTGTCACTGTCCTTCCTGATCAGCCGCTAACAAAAGGAAGATGCAGGTGTGCTGAATAATAACCGCGGTCTTTCATTGTTCACCCCCGTTTCTGAACACTTACCATCAAACCTATTGTTCAGGGCAGCACAGCCCACTTGTAACCTGCCTAAAGAAGAAGCCATACCCACATCACTGAAAGAAAAACAGGTGGAATAGAGAGATATCTGTACTCATGTGATAGGAAATATTCATCCTAAAATGGAGAGTGGAAACCCTGAGGTTGCTTCAGCATGTTTTCAGGGCTGTTGGACCACAGACTGTGTGCCAGCTAATGGAAATGTGCCTTTCTAGCAGTGCAAAGTGAGTGTGTAATGTAGCTGTATAGTGTTCAGGGGCTTATTTTTTCATGTTTTTCTGTGCCATGCTAGCTTTGCATAACAATCTTAAGTGTTGCACAGTATTTTTCAGCTTGAATAATTTATACTTTTTTTGCAATGAATCTAGTGCTAATAGCACATGTCAAGGGACACTTTATCCTAATGCCTCCTTTTGTTTTATTCAGTAGGAAATTATTGTCCTGATATTCTCAATTACAGTAATTCAGAGAAAAATAAATGCAGCAAATACTATTCAGTATACAAAGAACATCAAGGCAGACGTGAATATGAGAACCTTAGCTGGCTGGTCCTGTGATTTCAATATTCTCAATATTCCTTCCCTTTCCTGCAGAAATAAGATGTTTGTGCCATAGTTAGTTTTGCTGTTTATTTTCTTCCCCTACCGCCCTGTGCTTGCCCTGATACTCCTAATTCAGAAAGAGTCTTTTTTTTTTCTCTTATTCATATGAAGAGACAAAACACTTCCCTCACCTGACATTTTCCCACTCTGGCAAATTCATTTTCCCAGCTGTATTTTTTTGGTTCTCTGGGCTTCTGTGCTCCCATTTTCCAGCTGCAGGTACTTCTGGCTCCTGCTCCCAAGGCAGTCCAACCTATTGAGCACACATCCAGTTATTCTGCTGTTCTGACCACATAAATATAGGTTTTTTGGTCTTTCCCTATTTGCAGGGAGAGTGGGGGAAGGATGAAGGGAAGGAGAAATACTGGAGAGGAAGGAAATTCAGCCTGTCTTTGCCTGTGGATTATCATGGAGGTCAGGCCTGCATACTGAGAACTTCTGCCCAAGCTCCCCCGGCACAGCCGCTTTGCTTTGCCCATCCCGCAGCAGCCCCTTCCTCCACTCTGCCTCTAGATCCCTGTGTGGCTGGAAGCACAGCAGACAGACCATAATTGTGTTTTGACAGGTACAAATTGCCTCTCCAACAGTCTGTATCTTCACATAACCTATACAAAAGCAGAGGCATAAAGGAGGAAAGGAGGCAGGGAGGCTTTCAGTGAATATGGAGGGAGGGGCAGGAGRTGTACTGGAGTGGAGGGAGCAGGCTGAGACAGATCAGAGACTGTTACTGGCAGAAACAAGACCCATACGTTAGAGATGCCACACACACACATAACATCTAGTGCTGCTTAATTATGGCTTGCTCTTATTGGAAGTTTGGGTTGGGTTATGGACACCAAAAATACAGCAGTGCTTTCTGAATGTCTAACCTTTCTGTCACAGGATGTACCTGTCCCTCATGTATTTTTTCCAGACCTTTCCTGCTTCATTCCCTGTTCCTGGACCCTGTCCCTAGCTGGTGAATTTTTTGTCCTATATGAGCCCTCCCTTTTCTTTATACTGGCAGAAGTCAGCAGCTCTGGGTAATACACACCTGACCCTCTGGCTGTGCCCTGTTCCCCAAGTGCCTCTGCAGTTCTGGCCCAGTGACAGATCAGCCCCTTCTCCACCAGCATGGGGCAGTGTCTGTGCCTCCTGCCGTGCATCCATCTGCTTTTACGGGCTATGGACAATGTCTTATATGGAAATATTTCCAGATTGTGTTTAAATTAAAAGCAGAGTTAATCACAAGGTTTTTATTTAACTGTGAATATAAAAATGCTTATGTCTAAATCAGCTTTATGTATCTGAAAGGCAAATATTTAATCACTTTGTTCTTCCAGTTCTGAAGTCCAACTCAAAATCCCACTAAGCTGAATGCGATTTGTGTAAGGCCCCTGAGGAGGACAGAGAAGAGAACAACATAATACTAGGTCAAATGCAGACTATAAAAGTTTCTGAGATCTGTTTGAAGCTGTGGGAAATAGATCACATTGATGATAATGAACAGCAACAAAAAAGGCCTGTGAGAGAAACAAAATGATAAGCTTTTTCTTTTGCCTTGGGCAAAACCTACCAAAAATGGCTTTTTCTTTTTAGTTCAGACGGAATAAAGTCATCAAAAAGATCAGATCATGATGGGAAAGCACAAAAGCAGGCCCTGCATCAAATATGTAAAGGATCTCATGAGCATGAAATTTCACCAACAAATACAAAATTAGATGTGGCAGAGCTGTAGTGCTATTATGTACGAAAGTATATGCTACTTCTGTTTGACTGCCAATATTTTACATATATGCAGACAGATGTCTCTCACTTGAAAGTATTTTACAATCACTTGATGTGATTATATGCCACCTTCCAACTGAAGACCCTCAACTACTTCCAAAAGTTACTATTATTTTCTTTTGTGGAGGAAAAGAATGTGAGTTATGTAGTGTCACACCTCAAGATAGAGCAAGAAATTAGGAGCAGAAAAGAACACCAGTCCCTTTCTCCTAAACAGCAGGCAACATCACCTGCATCTGTATGCAATGGYAGTGCCACTGAAAGGCACCTGTCCTGGTCTGAATTGCAGTAGCTAAAAAGAAGACAGCACAATGACAAGAACAAACAGTTCACTTTTACAACAGCTGCTTTTTCTGGGCTAATACTCCATTCACAGGAAAAAAACCTGAATTCCAGGAGTAGACAAAAAATAACTCGGTGGAAAAGACTACTAATCTTACTAATGAAGAGTTACTTTCAAAATAAAGTTAAAACAGCTGGTTCAGTGCTGCCTCTAAATGAGCAGATTGTGTAGCGTTCACTCTGTTTTCATCTGCTTGACCTGTAGAGCCCTAACTGTTAAGAAAAAGGGAAATTAAAAGGAGAGAATACTGTAGTCATAAGAAACAAAGTAGATAATCTGGTTTGGAGGTGAGCTATTTTGCATCAGTACAAGTGCACTCCACAGGAATAATATCCATTCTCAACTGACACACATAATAAATTAATTCTAACTATATTAAAGGTAATTTTATCCAACCCCTGTTCTTCTGCTACCGAAAATCTGTCCAGTCTGTTTCTCAAATAAGAAGTGATTTACACCTTGCATATTCATCGGGAACTGAGAACAGTGAGATCTGGATTCATTAGTGGTTCTCAACTCTACCTATGGGAAACAGCCTCCCTACAGTGTACTGGTTTCTATGGAGAAAGAAACTCTTGGGCATGTGGGCTGCAGAGGAGTCATGGTGGACTATCAGAAGATGCCATGAAGCACAACTGCCCTTAAGGGTAGTTACAGACTTAGCCTCAGTCTTTTCCACTTAGGAGAGTAGTTCACAGCCTAGTAGACATCACAGGGAGAAATACAGTTTTTATTAGAATGATTTTATTAAAAACATTATGTTTCATTTAGAAGCACCTGCCATTATTTATATCATTCGTTGTTATTTTTAGCTGTCTTTCCCACATGTAGAACAAAACATAGACTTCTAGACCGAAGTCTTTCGGCTTGCGAAAAATGACAATGGAGGAGCAAGTGTGGCCTCCCCAAAGCAGATGGCACTATGCTATTTGCGAGCCATCAGCACTGCCCATGCCCAGCGGTCAGGTAGTGCCACACATTCCTTTCAAAGGTACAAAACATTGCAATCTCCACCCTGACCCTCCTGACATTTAAGTAGCTGCAGATGTGCTTTCCTAGCCTTCCTTCATTAGCAGCCACTGTCAGGGCCCTGAGGGCGTTGCCTCCCCTCTGCAGGGTTTGGCAGCCTGGGCTCAGGGCCAGATTTAACAGCAAAGCTGTCAGGCCTTGAGAAGCTCAGCGGATGCCTGCCCTGCCTTTGCTCAGGAGCTGCTTTTAAACTCAAGGCTTGGTGTTTGCCTGAGCTATGTCGCAGTTATGCCTGTGCCCGCTCCTGTGCCTCCCTGACCTTCACCAACCAACCTGACTTTTCAGATTGAGCTGGGACCTGCCTTATCCCAGCAGACTTGCCTGGTAGTCTGGGCTCTCAGCAGAACCAGGTCACCCACACTGACCCAGCTCTGCTCTCCTCGCTCGGCTGCTGTGGGCTGTGCCTAGTTGGGACGGTGCTGCCCTGCTGTTCCTGCTGCTCCCTGCCAGTCTATCGGAGCCAGAAGTGACGGTGGCTTCTTAGGCAATCATTTTTCTGAGATGGACATTGGGCTATTACAAGCTCAGGACGCATGTCCATACTCTTACCAAGAGGTCTGAGCATTTGGTCCTCATGTACTACATAGTTTAATCCACTCCATATTTTCTGCAAAGTACTGTCCTTCTGTCTTGGATGCCTCAAAGTTGCTATGGAGACACTTTAATTTTAAAGCACAAGTAAATTGTTTAGGAAAGCCAGAGGCACATTAGCTTTATTTCTYTATTGCATAGGCAGAGCTATGAGGAGATTATTGGCATAGCTAGGCAGATAGATAGATAGATATTATGATGCCTGCCACCCTTGAATGGCTTCTCTTATCTGTAATCCAGGCTTGCTGAGTCTTTATGTGAACAGCACTTGCAAAGAGAGGATAAATAGAAAATATGTGTTCAGGGTAAGGGGAAGGAATTTGGGAACATACTGTCACTTCAGTAAATAATAAATTTGACAGGAAAATATGTAGCTTCCCAAATGGATGAAAGAGACTTTTTTCTTCAAGTGTTTCTGAATTTTTACTAGCAAGAAATTGAGCTTTAGAACTGAGAAGCTGTAAGACTGAGCTTGAGCTATCCCTTTTTACTCACTGCTGAGACAGTTCAAGACCATGCTTATAACCCCTGTAACTTTGAATACTAGAGCAAATTCCTTGCTGTCTGTTCTAGGAGGAAACCAGAATTTCTACTTGTTAAAGTAGAAATAAGACTTTATATTGTAGGATGCATTATTTTCTCACAATAAAACACTTCCAAAAATTTTGGTTAATAAACACTTAAAGTAATTATGACAAGTAGGAGGATAAGAGAGAATAGCATGAGGCCAGATCTGACCTTTATGTATTGCTGAGATTTGACTGAGTCATGCACTTGGATCCAGCAGAGACTGAAAAAGACTTCCGGTTCCATAGCATATCCAGATGTTTCTAGAAAGAGCTAAAATTTGCCATTGAAAAAAGAAAAACAGACCCGAGACTTAGGAAGAGCATTGTAACTCAAGCATATCTGTGAAAAGAACCCTAGTAATTTGTTTTATTTCTGTGCTTTATTGTAAACAGGCTTGGAATAATCAATGCTGAACTACAGAGTTAAACAGAAGAGAAAATTTATTCCTTGGCAGAATACTTTCCTCCTAAAATACTAGATTCTTCTAGTTGCTAAAATGTCTACAGAGGTTCTTCTAGAAAGTAGGGATTTAACCATTTTACTGCATCAAGCCCAGGTCTCCATCACTCAGAGCAAACCTGGTATGTGAGCTGCAAGGTGCAATTAGACATACAGTATTGCCTTTTTCATTCAAAAGATTGAAACGGTTCTTTTTACCAGGACGTAAAACAATTGGACAAAGCAGTTCCTAAGGCTGAGTAATGGGGGCTATGAGCCAATGAAACATCTATTAAAAACTCAGAAGTTGCTGCAGTGACTCTCAGTTTTCCAGATCTTAGCGGGGAGGTAAAGAGAATTTAAATTAGGCGAAAGAGAATTGATTGCTCTAGACTTCATGACTCTAAAAGAAACACTAGTTTGGGCTAGCGGCAAATTGATCAGCAGCACTTGTTTTTGTGATTATCGAGTAATCGTGGCAATGAAAGGTTGCAGGCAGGTGCCACTGGATAGTAGATGTGTTTTGGATAACTACATTTGGAAGAAGATTTAAGGAGTGAATTGGTGATTGAAAGCAAATTACCTAGAGATGCTTTCGCAGCACATACTTCTTAACATCTTTTCTCAGGAGGAAAAGTGATAATACACTTCCCTGCTAGCTGGGTGAAGAGGTAAGAGGGGTTTGCAGGAAAAAATGGAGTAGGAACTAGCTATTTACTTTGTTGCTAGACTTGTGGGAAACAAGTGCCAGGGTGTAAGAGCCCTCCTGAAACTGGTTGGATTTTTAAATGCCATGCGATTCACCTCACTCCTTTTGAGGTCCAGTGCTGTGTGACCCTTCCACGCAGAGAGCCTCCTCCTCTGGGGACAACAGAGGAGGCTCAGGGCCCTTTGAGAGGTGCTGCACAGCAATGGCTCCCACAGCACTGAGCCAGAGCTAACACATGAGGCCACTCAGGAGGGCTCATTAGCTCTGGCTCGGCACCACGATAGCTGCAGTCATGAGCCRTCAGTTGGCATGGAACCGACCTGCAGCACATCTACTCCTGTCCGCAAGACAGACTCTAACACGGTCTGGGAAGGAAGACCTCACACTGGGGAAAATGCAGGCTCGGGGCAAATGGTGTGGGCGAGGGAGAAGAGAGCTCTTCCTCTCCCCCATCCTTTGACAGGAGACACGGCAGGAGGGGGTGTTGGGTGGTTGCATTAGGTGAGTACACATGCACTACCGCTGCTTCTGTTGTATGTCTGCTTTCTCTCAAAGGCTCCATCAGCCAGACCCGACATCTGAACTGAGGAGCTGGAAAGCAGCTGCATCAACTGCTGATACTGGAGCAGAGAAACTGCAGCTAACGGGAGGATGGAGACCAGTCTAGCCCGTTTTGTCACCACACTCCACCCTGCCTAAATCTGTGGCTGGCTTGGACTGTGTCCTGCAGCTTGCGGTTCCATGTGGGGTCATGTGCTCATTAATAGCACATTTGACATATGTAGCTTAAGAACTGCTCTGGTAAAATGTATTCTTTGCAGGACAAATACTGCCAAGTCTGCTGTGCACTTCGCTTACCCATTTGTAATTGTCATGCATGCTTTAGGCACACTGCAGGACTTTATCTCAAGAGGTGTGGGCAGTCTGGAAAGGTGAACTAAATTTTATATAATTAAGCCAACATTTGCTGCTAACTGTGAAGGGTCATTATGTAATTGTAAAGACTCTTATTAAAATACAGTGGATCAACTCCAAAACAAAAAAATTGCTTTGAGGTTTGCTGCCGGCATTGTTCTTTTGTTGTTTTTTTTTCCCCCTTGTATATAATTGGATAGTGTTTCTTTAGAACATTGCTTATGCTAAGTCTATTTGGTTAACTYCTTCAAGGGGTACAAAATGATTCTGTCAAATAAAATTACCTTATTTTGCCATAGCTGGAACTATCTTGCCAGTGAATTGTTATGATTTGTAGTCCTGAGCTTTGTGATTTGATGTAGATGACCAGAAAGACCCATTCTAGGCCAACATGAAATGACAGAACAGTCCTTTTTAAGGATGTAATGCAAATGGATTGAAGTTGTAAAATCTTTTCATAATCGAGACAAAGTATTTGTCTTGCTCTGTCTCACAAGAGTTTGTCCGTTGATCTTGCTGCTCCAGTCAAGTGGGGAACCAAGGGGAAGTATGTTACGTTAGTTCTTTTAAAGGCTATTTTTACTGACCGTGACTGTTGCCAGATGGACTCCAAAACTCTGAAGTTTCCCTTCTTCTGATCCAGAACACCTTAAAGAAGTTGTGACTATTACAGAGGACGACCTCCTGCCCAAAAGCTGAGTTGGTGGGGAAACCAAATCAGCCAGCAGGACTGGAGTTTATATTGTGGAGCTGTTTCATTCTCATTTCACTGACACTAACAATCAGACAAAAAATATCCATGCTGAGCTCTCAAATGTTTCAGTACTTAATGCTTTTTTTGAAATTTGAACTTACAAGACATGGTGACACAGGGGTGTCAGCAGGCAGCAGAACTTAACTGGATCCTTGTGTTCTTTAGAATAGTTTAATTTGTGTAGGTTTTGTTTGCAGACATAAATGAGATCTAAAGACTGAAATACAAAGGGCTTGCATGAAAACAATTACAGCATGCAACTTCCCTGTTTTCATTCAGGTTACAGTATGAGTATGGCTGCCACCTCAGCACTCAAACAGCCATTCTTTATGCTACCAATTCACCTTTTTCTATATTCCTTGTAACCATGAAATTTTCACTTTTATTTTAACATAACACAGCCATGACATATCAGCATGATCACTAAACATAGGTCTGTGAAACTCCTAAGCCTTGATTTGAGTGGCTTGAAACCAGGCATTCAGCTCAGTTTCACACAGACCAAGCACAGTGATTCTTGGTTTATGCCGACATTTCTGACAGCTTGATTTACTTAGAAGAAACCTGGGTGTGCCAAGGAGGAAGGCAGAATGGGGAGAAGACACTGTCACTGTCACCACCAAAGGACATTTTCATTCTCCTCTCTGATCTCTGTTGTGGGAGGTGGACAGAGTTCAGCCTGCTGCCATGAGCCTGGCAATAGAAAGGCCATGAGATCTTCAGAAACAATCTCATGGCTATCCCCAAAATGTTTGTCGTGCTAGCAGAAGTGAGCACTGGTTGTGTAACTGCCTAACAGTGGATGGAGGGATGGTGTTTCTTGGATTTGTAAAATATAATGCAGTTCTTCAGAGAAGCTTTGTCCATTTCTCTTTCACTTGAAAACATTTCTTCTTCAACTTGCACTAAACAATAAAGAGATGAAGAAAGTAAGTGGCTTTTTTTAGCCATTGTTAATGACATTGCCTTGTTTTGTCTTGTTTGCTACTTGAGTTTCTACCTTCTCATACCACTTGGCCTTGAACTGTAAATTTTTTTGTTCACTTGGGCTATTATGATAAAGTAAATGTCTGAAGGAGTGAATAAGATAAAGATATCTAAATTCCGTCTGATAGCCTGGTTTCATCTAACTCTGAGACTTAGACACCTGCAGTGAGCTGTTAGGTACCTGGGCAGCAGATGAGAGACTCTGAGGAAGTGGACATACCTGTTGGTCATGGTGCTCTTGCAAAATTTCCTAGCGCTGAACCTGGTTCCTGCCGTAGCCTGTGGGAGTCTCTCTAGGTTTCATCTGAGTTTGCAGAACGACTAAGTTCTGATTAGCTTCCTATCATGCTTTCCTATCCTGTTACTAGAATCTTAATAAAGTGTCTTGCAGCATATGAGTGAGTTAATTTCTCTCATTGAAGGTCAGTCTGTCCTAAGAGGGTGAATGCTTGCAGGGAATATAACTGACTATTGTGGACAAAGCATGCTGACCTTAATGAAGCAGACATCACAATCATACAGAGAGAGGCAGATAATAAAGATGAAAATGAAAAGGTAAACTGTTTATAATCAACCATTTGTGGATACAACATAAAGAATAAATGAAGGAATAAATRTAGCCTCTTTCGACGTATTTAGGTAGTTCCATTGTATGTTTTAGCTTTTATATGTAAAGGCAGTTTACACAAAGTGAGCCTTAACAAAAGTCTTTTGATATATTAACTTCATCTAATAATCACATTTCAAAGTAAATTATGATTAGAAAAAATATTAAGTCAAAATGTGTAATGCATAGAAATTTTGACTTAATATTTTTTTCCAATCATAATTTACTTTGAAATGTGATTATTATATAAGCATATAAGACAAAGTGATTTTCTTTTGAAGATACTAGGCTGTTAGTGTAACTGGTGATTCACAACAGAAATTAAACTGCCCTTTTTATTTTTTTCTCTTAGCAACCAGCTTGAAAGAACTTTAATCTCCTACATGGACACACAGGAGAGCCCTTAAACCTCTGAAATTTACAGTTTAAGGTATTGCACAAAAAAAAATGGTGGGACATTTTAAAAGAAAGTTCGTTCTTTTGTGAAAGGCTCTAGGACGTCATGATCTGTGTAAAGTGTCAGTTTCCAAGATATGTAATGGAGACTTAACAAAGGAAAAAGACATAGGTTTCTGTTGTCTTTTCTGTCTCATGATCTGGATATGTCAAAATGTTGTCACTATTTCTTACAAGCTACAATTGTGGTTTTCCAGGAATTTTTTTGATGATTAGAATAGAATAGAATAGAATAGCAAGCCTGTTCCAGTGTTTGACCACCCTCTTGGTAAAGAAATGCTTCCTAATGTCCAGGGTAAACCTCCYCTGGTGCAACTTTGAACCATTCCCATGCGTCCTATCACTGGATACCAGGAGAAGAGCTCAGCACCTCCCTCTCCACGTCCCCTCCTCAGGAAGCTGTAGAGAGCAATGAGGTTGCCCTTCAGTCTTCTTTTCTCCAAACTAGACAAACCCAGAGTCCTTTAGCCACTCCTCATTGGACATTCCTTCCAGCCCTTCCACCAGCTTTGTTGCCCTCCTCTGGACGCATTCAAGGACCTTCACATCCTTCTTAAATTGTGGGGCCCAGAACTGCACACAGCACTCGAGGTGAGGCTGCACCAATGCTGAACACAGCGGGATCATCACCTCTTCTGACGGGCTGGCTGTGCCATGTTTGAAGCACCCYAGGCTGCGGTTTGCCCTCCTGGCTGCCAGGGCACACTCCTGGCGCATACTGAGCCTGCTGCCGACCAGCACCCCCAGATCCCTTTCTGCAGGGCTGCTCTCCAGCCACTCCCCTCCCAACTTATGCTTGTGCCCGGCATTACTCCATCCTAGGTGCAGAATCCGGCATTTCAACTTGTTAAATTTCATGCCATTAATCATTGCTCAGTGCTCCAATCTATCTAGATCCCTCTGCAAGGCCTCTTGTCCGTCAAGAGAGTCAACAGCACCTCCCAGTTTGGTATCATCAGCAAACTTGCTAATGGTGCACTTAACTCCTGCACCCAGATTGTTGATAAATATATTGAACAGAACTGGCCTTAGAATTGAACCCTGGGAACACTGCTGGTGACCAGTCTCCAGGCAGATGTAGCCCCATTCACTACAATCCTTTGAGCTCTGCTGCTCAGCCAGTTCTTCACTCAGCGCACCATAAACCCGCTCATCCCACTGTTGAAGAACTTGTCCAGAAGGTTGCTGTGAGGATTGGAGAGCTTGTAGAGTACAACATTATAATGAAATTTAGTTAACCGAGAGAGGCTTTTACAAAACTGGGAACTACCAACTAGTCAGCCTCACCTCTGTGCCTGTGAGATCATGGAACAGATTCTCCTGGAAGCTATGTYAAGGCATATGGATGACAGGGAGGTGATTAAAGACAGCCAACATGGCTTCACAAAGGGCAAATCGTGCCTGGCTAATCTGGTGGTGTTCTATGGTGGAGTGGCTGGGTTGGTGGATAAGGGAAAAGCAGCTGATGTCATCTACCTTGACTTCTGTAAGGCCTTTGATACAGTCCCACATAACATCCTTGTAACTAAATCGGAGAGAGATAGATTTGTTGGTTGGACTGTTCGAAGGATTAGGAATTGGATGGATGGCAGCATCCGAAGAGTTGCAGTCAATGGCTCAATAGCCAAATGGAGATCAGTAACAAGCCGTGTCCCTCAGGGTTCCATACTGGGACTGGTAATGTTGAATGTCTTTATTAATGGCATAGACAGTGGGATTGAGTGCACCCTCAGCAGGTCTGCAGATAACACCAAGCTGAGTGGTGCAATTGATATGCTTGAGGGAAGGGATGCCATCCAGAAGGACCCTGACAGGCTTGAGAAGTGGGCCARTGTGAATCTCTTGAAGTTCAACAAGGCCAAGTGCAAGGACCTGCACCTAGGTTGGGGCAATCACCAGTATCAGTACAGACTGAGTGAGAAACAGATTGAGAGCAGCCCTGCAGGGAAGGACTTGGGGTTATGGATGGACGAAAAATTGAACATGAGCCAGCAATGTGCGCTTGCAGCCCAGAAAGACAATTGTATACTGGGCTGCATCACAAGAATCGTGGCCAGGAGGTCAAAGGAGCTGGTTTTCCCCCCTTATTGTGCTCCTGTGAGACTCCACCTGGATACCACATCCAGTTCTGGGGTCCCCAGCACAAGAAAGACATGGACCTGTTAAAGCAGGTCCAGAGGAGAGCCAGGAAAATTATCTTAGGGCTCAAACACCTCTCCTATGAGGAAAGGCTGAAAGAGTTGGGATTGTTTAGCCTGGAGAAGAGAAGGCTCCAGGGAGACCTTACTGAGGCCTTTCAATACTTAAAGGGGGCTTAYGAGAAAGCCTGGCTTTTTACCAGAGTCTGTAGCAAAGGGTAACAGTTTTAAACTAAAACAGGGTAGGTTTAGATTAGATATAAGGAAGATTTTTTTTACAATGAGGGTGGTGAGACACTGGAACAGGTTGCCCAGAGAAGCTGTGGATGCCCCATCCCTTGAAGTGTTCAAGGTCAGGTTGGATGGGGCTTTGAGCAACCTGATCGGGTGAAAGATGTCCCTGCCCATGGCAGGGGGTTGGAACCACGTGATCTTTAAAGGTCCCTTCTGATCCAAACCATTCTGTGATTCTGTGATTCAATGAAAACTGTTTCACAGGGTTCTGTTAATACTCGCTAAAATAATGGGACAGAAACTCATTGCTATCATTTACTATCAACAACCCTATTCCTTCAACCAAGGGTTGGYAGACAGACTTTGACAACTCTTCAAAGTCCTGGTTAAAAAAGCAGTGTGATAAGATGTCTCGTATTTTCAGAGGAGAAATTTCAGATGTTTCAAAACAATAGATCATAAAGTAGAAACAAATTACCAAATGAGCTCCTTCAAAAATTACAGTGATTAATTAAGGTAGGCAATATTGTCTTTCTACATTATTCTTGGTAAACTTATCTGTCGGTGATTACTCTCTGCTTATTCCCCTAGCTTCAAGCAAATACCAACTCTACCAGACCTGTTTTACTTACAACTGCAGTCCATGAATTTCAGTGAGTACTTAATAGTTCTTTTAAGATATGCAGCATTTCAGAGCTAAAAAATAACTGCAAATTTTTAACTTGACAAGGCCATAGATTCACGTTATTTTTTTATTTCACTTTTCCTGTACTTCTTATTAGGAAACTTTGACACAAGTATAGTATTTTTCAGCAAAGTGAAATTAGGGCTCAGATACATCTTTTCTATCCTTTCAGACAACTGAAACACTTTAGGTAATCTGGCATTCACCTGGTGTTCAGGATTCAAAAGGAGCAGTTGTTACATTTCTGCAAACTGCAGCAAGTTTTGACTATAAATCAATGACTCTTCTCTGCCCATTCTTGCTTTCATTAATATTTCATAAAGTTATGAAATTACTTTTATGCCATTTCACATTGAACATATGCAAGGGGTAAATGTGATAAATCAATCAGTCAGTGGCTCACAGCTAGAATAATGGAAATGGRGGGAATTCCTGAAATACTAGTAGATTGTTAGCAATAGACTGCACAGCTTTCACAGAACTCAGAAAGTTTCAGAGAATATTCCTTATGCAGTTTCTCTGCCTGGATACTTGGGAATATTGGGATTTATACCCAGGCAAGCTGTAAAAAAACTGCTGAGATAGCAGTAACTCTGAAGTTCAATGTCTCTTTTTTTGTTTTTTTTTCCAATCCTTAGCAGCCTTTCAAAGCCCCTTAGCTAAGGTGCTATACACTACTCTTGTGCCAGAAAGAAACTGTGTGCAAACCTTTGAGACTGTAGTTAAAAGAACCAAAACGCTAATGATCACCCTGGGCAATGGCTAGCAGAACACACATACAAATTATAAGTTGTTCATAATGGCAAAAACTTTGCCCTTTGGAGAGTATGAGTTGGATGGAACGAGGAAAAGAAATTGTTTTTTTTAAGAGTCTTCATTACATTTAAATTATTTTTATTTGGAAACTCATTTCCCTTGGAGGCTCATTTTCAAGAGCAATATTGCAGTGATCTAAGTTGCCATAATAAGTTTTTTGGTTCATATTTGAAGAAGTTATAGATTTGAAAACCACTACGGAAGCTAACATTTTATACAGTGGAAAGTTATAGAGGTGTATATGAAAAAACAACTATATTTTTTTTTTATCTGCAAAGAGTTCTCATTTTAGTACTTGTAAATGTTAACAACAGTCATGAATAGCACATGCAGCTACCCTAGATTGTAGATTATAAGAGGCAGTGTGTTAAGAAAATGTCCAGTTGTATGCAGCTCTAATTGTATTTCACATTGGTCTTTCTGTGTGATTTTGCATGAAACACTTGATCTCCTCCTGACTTCAAGCTGTACAGGAATTAGCTAATCAAATAAGTAATCATTCCTCTGGCCTATTTAAACAGCATTCTTTTTGATCTTTTGTTACCTTTTAATAGGCCTCTTCCCAGTTCTCCCCTCTAGAAGCCTTCTCCCAATTAAAAACATTATTTCGCTTTAACATTTGGCATAAGAGTTATTGGAGTTAAATATTCAGATGGTGTAGTAGCAGGTATTAGGAYGGGATTTTCATAATTATCTGATTGAGTTGAACATCACTATTTTCAAGATTTCTGAGGTGTTATAAGTGCCTAAGTGCTTCAGGTTCTGTAATTTTACAATAAAGCAAACTCTCAAAAATCAAAAAACTCTCCTTTTTTGAAAGTAGATATAAATTATGTAAGCAAAGATTTTGTGCATTGTTGTCATTGTTAGTACTGACGCTTATTTAGAAACAAGGCAGTTACGTAATATGAGCACAACTGACTGTTTTCAGGCCTTTCCTGGCATTCACAGGTATTGTACTAATAAATTTATTTGTACTAAACCATAGGAAACAGGACAGGCCTTATCATACATTTGCAGATAGGAGAGGGATCAAGCAGTTATCTTGCCTAGGATCTCATAGGGAGCCTGTGACAAAAGTTAGCCACGTATACATCCTTGATATTGCAGAGCAGTTCCTTAGCCATAAGCTGATATTTTCCCTCTGTCACCTTCCTATAGAAGGACACCTTTTTTAATTAACCTTTCAGAACAATTTTGAATGTAAAGCATTTCATTTCTAGATCCACCATTGCCCATCTGTGAAGAAGGAGACTTTAAAGGAATTTGACAGTGACAGATTATAGGCAATTCATTTCCTAGCACATAGCCAATTTTTTGCTATTGCTCTCTTGGGTTTTCATTGGATTTGAAACCTTCAAAAACAGTCTAAAAAACAGATTGGCTAAGAGGRGGGGGGGAGAAATATCAGCTGGAAGTGCAAACCTGGTGAGAATTAACTGAAATCAGGAGAGAATTAAATGAAGGAAAAGATCATAGCAAAAAGAAAATCTTTTAGTCTGACCAAAATCAAGAAAGAAATCCGGTCTTTCATAATGGCATTCATGTACTTATGCTAGCTGTGAACCCTGAACCTAAGATATTTTCTCTGAGGATTGTATGCTTTTCAGCTATAGCAGAACATCTTAAGTGATAGCTTATGCAAATGGATGGGGGTGACCTCCATGTGGACTTGCTATTCAGCTTTTAAGCTTGCTTTCTCTTTTTTAAGCACCTTAATCTTGTGTCTAAAYGATCACAGGTTAGGCTCATTTCCATGGAAGCTGTTTTCCTGGTTAGTAATGATTGTGTACCTACTTGGCATATGCAGAGCTGTACAGAAACCAGGATAAAGAATAGAAACCTTCCATGACTACGGTGTTCTGATGGGTCCCTAACCATCCCTCACAATTACTCCTAAGTGACTTTAGATTAATTTGCACAAAATGTGTCCACCCCTCATATACCTTGTTATAACTAGGATGTGGTATTTTATATTGGCTTCTCAGAGATTTCAGGTGCTATACTGATAGTGAAAAAGAGAATTTAAACTGTTTCCTTACTGATATTCAGGGAGTTCGTGAGGACAGCAAGCTCCATGTTGCTCTGGTCGCTCCGTGTTGCATATGCCAAGGTAGTAACAACGAATGAGAAACTCCTGTTCATGGACGTGCTTGTGGAGAGGTTTGGAAATGAAGAAACTTTTCATGTTTAAATGTACTTTTGAATAGGTAGACGAGGAGAAAATATCTTAAAAGAGATTTAACGCTAGAAATATGTAGACTGAAAAGAACAGAAAATCTTGGAAAACCYGATGAAGTAAAACTAGCCATTTGGATCATTTGTAGGGTTAGGCAATGCAGCCTGTGATTTGTTCTATGCATTTTTAATAATTCCTTCCCTTTCACAGTCACCCATATAGCAGCCCACGTGGTTCCATGAAGACACTGAATTACCTGCCCACAGTCATGTACCAAGACTGCGATAGTTTGTTGCTGCAAAACAAGAGGTGCGTGTGAGAGGAAGGAGGGGTGTGATGGCTGACAGGCCCTCACGCTGCTTGGCACCACAAACAGAACGAAGGACGAGCAGACGCAGTGGCCTTACCTGGTACCTGCGAACACAGCATGAACGTGAAGGATATGCCACTTAGGAGGGCTTGCTCTGGCCACAGTGACAAGGACAGTCAGGACTGTCTTGAGCAATGGCCTGGTATCGCTGGGCTCACACTGTGGGCTCAAGCTGTACGTGAGCTACCGACAGTTACAGGCCAGAGCAGAGCGCACTAAAACAATTTGTGAAGCTTTCAAACTACCCGCTAGGCCTAGACCCGAAGTGCCAGTAGTTTCTAGTGTCAAATGGGTGTGTTTTAGCAATCGTTTGTGGTAGGCAGGGTACAGAGGTTGTTCTCTTTAACCTGAACTCTTGTTACTTGCTTTTGCATCATGACACAAGCAAAAAAGAGGGCTGCTCTTACGGGCGCGCACTCTGCGGGCCTACAGTGCACCCCACATTTCTGCTGGGGGTAACGACTGGCAATGCAAAACTTGCGGGGAGGGAATCRGAGCAAGAGGAAATTGTTATTAGTTGTAAAACTTCTCTTAAAAGTARAGAGGATCAGTTCACAGCGAGGGAGCTGAGGCGTAAGATTAAGTGACTTCACCTTGAATGCCATGGTTTATTTTTAAAAGATTACAGTGGAAAGACAAGTGACTGGTATGCTCATGGATGGGTCTAAAGAGATTCTTACAAAACATTTTTACTCATTCATAATGAATCTGTAGACTGGGAAATTGTGTTGCTCATCAAAAAGTTGTTAGGTAGGACTGGGAGAAAAGACAGAAGATCACGGCACTCAGGCTGAACAGTGATGTGCGTGCAGGCACAGAGGACAGAATCATAAAGAGCTCATAAAACCCTATTTCCTTTTCAACTGTTTCTCCCCTGTGGTTCCGCTTAGTTAGGATCTCAAGCTGGTAGATCAGTGAAGACTTCCGTTAACTTCAACAGACTCAGTGAAGCCCTGTATCTACTCAGTACGGCTGCGCCAAGAAAATATTTGGAAACAGYGTTTGCTTACTTAGAAATCACATCTGCTGTTCTGAGACCTGAAGTTGTAGGTTCTTGGCTTACTGCATGCTTTAGGCTTACAGGTGAATATATATAGGTTTAGGTGATGTTAATAGAAATATCTGAAAAGGAATAGTTTTTTTTTTTAATTTTGTCTGTCACAGATTTAACACCAATTACTGTTTTAGAGTAAAGTTCTGGAATTCTGTCTTGGAGAAGATTCCCAGAATGCAAAGATCCTTTCTGTGAAGAAAGTGCTATAATATTTAACATTGGAAATAGCTTTTTCAATATACGAAGACAGGCAAAACTTTAGTGAAACAGACATAAGGAACATCATGTCCCTTAAAAAAGGTTGGCTAATAATCCTCAGCAGTCAAAAGTCAATAGAATTAAGAGCCAGAAAATCACCAGTGCCCAAATTAGGCCTCCTTGGTATGTGCATTGCTTCTGTGAATGATTATGATTAAATATTTATGAAGTGACATAAGGAAAGCCTGTTCTCTTTTCTGAAAATGAGTCATTCCAACAGACTAACACTATCTGGTCCAAGCTTTTAAAGCATGAGAAGCTAAGTTATAATAAAACAGAACACATTCAACCAGATAAAGATGTGATGTTCATAAAAGATAAAGCATTGGCAATGAACTGAAATACTTGAGCTACAATTAAGGCATAGATACTATGGAGACATGCCTATCCTCAGGTCATATACTGAGGTCAGAATGTCAGTTTTCATTGTTTAAAAATATGTGGGCTTGTTTGTATACACAGTGACACAAACTACCCTTTGTTTGAGTAGAGCCAGAATTTTCTCTCGATATTTGTCCCTTGTGGATGCAAATAAAAGTTTAAAAATATGGTTCAAATTGAGTTGTTATCAAGCAGAGTTTGCTGACAGCTGAAAACAATTGAGATRAGAAAGGAAACTTCCCATTCCTTTTAACACTTATGTTTCCCCTAAACATAGCAGAATTCTGGAGATCATCATGTTATATTATTTTATTATGATTTGTACACTTTCAGTGCTCATATAGGCAAGAAAATTCAAGTTGACTTCATTTTAGGTTATTTTTGAAATGTTACTGAAATAAATTAGGAGAGTGAAAAATTTTTGTTGCCTGACTTCTTATTTTAAACTTCCGGAAGGGACAATTATTTTCTTCCACACATTGTGGAAAGTCACTTATGTTCCTACACATTTTACTTACCTGAATGTTACTTTCTGTGAAGATGTGGAATTTTCTTCTAACCTTACTTTTTTGTTTGAATGTTTAGCAGACATGTCCTCTAAACATTACCCTAGAAATTTATTTCAATTCATTCATCTACATCTGCGCTGGAAAATAAGGAGAGACTAACTTTTGTAAAAGAAATACTGGGTAGGTAGGTGTCATATTTCATGTATTTTTAAACTTTGAAATATTGTACCATATTTGAAAAATGTCACATCAAACAAATATTTTAAAATATATGCTTGGTTACTCAGCTGAGCTTATAAACAAATGAGAAGTTTGACACTTCCACAGAAATCATAAGAAATACGAACAGAATTGATGTTGAGAGTTCGTTCAGCACATTCACCCTGTGCAAAGGCAAAGTCAGATATACTTGTGTGCCCAGCAAAGATGTTTTTCCAACCTGTTCTTAACAAGTTCTGAAGTGAGAACTTCGGAATTACTCCTTACTAAACTGTTCTAGAGTTTGGATATCCTTAGTGTTTGAAAATATCCTGATGTCCTTTTAATCTGCTTTTCTGTAATTTAAGCCTATGCCTACTTGTGTGTTATGAAAAATTCATTTTCTTCTTCTTTCTAGCTTCCACATATGTATCTGTAGAAAAGTCTCCTTTCTTCTTTCCTCAAGACTCAATACAACCTTTTCTTCCTTCTTTTTTCTTTGGTCTTACTCTCTAGACTTGTAGTTACTATTCTTGCTCTCTTTCCATCTGGTTGGCATTCCCGAGCTGTTGCACCACAAACTAGATGTACATTAGGAGGACCTACTAATGGAGCACTGCAGAAGAGTTTCTTACTGACAATGTCTTATGTCTTACATGCAGAGCTCCTGTTTATGCACTTGAATGTTTGCCTTTTTTTTATAGCAGCATAGCATTAAGTCTTTCTCCAGTTATAGTCCATTGCAATGCCAATATCCATTTTGTATTGGTAGTCTTATCTTTCCTTAGGTCTTGCATTTCTCCTCATTGAATTGAATCTTGTTTTTCCCACTACCCAGATAATTTTGACGCGTATGCATGTCCTCTAATGTGCTTGTAACCATGTAGGCTGGTGCCACCTGTAAATTTAACAAGAACAGTCTTGCTTCTGTCATTTGTGTCATTAATGGATCACAGAAAATTACGGAAAAGATGAAAAAATAGCACCTTGAAAAACTCCATTCAACCTGTTCATCCTTCCCTCCTCCAGCCTGACAGCAAATCTATAATGTACTGGCAGCCTGTATCTATACTGGTAAGCAACCTGTATTTAAAAAAATAAGGAAGCCAACCCCAACTGCAAGTTGGTCAACCTGGACTCTGGCAAAGACTGCATTCCACAGACTTTGGGCCTACGCACTTACTGTCTATCTTGAACATCTCAAAGCTCCTCTTTCTTTTGCCTCATCAGCCCCTTACCAGCCTCCCTGCAGTGCGTAAGGAAGGGCCCCAGGCTTGGACTGGTCAATCCTGCTGAGCTCTTGGAGACAAGGTGCTGCCCACGTGCCTGAGTGAGCTCCAAAAGCTCTACTTTGCCTGTTTGGCTACTCATATTTAAAAAACCTTGGAGGCTTCACTGACCCAGGGCTTGGCTGCCCAGTCCTGCCCAGCAAGGGACAGTGCCAGCACTCACCAGAAGCTCCACATGTCCTGGTGCTCGGACATAGTCCTGGAAGTCACCCAATCACTGCTGATGGCTAAGCCTGTCACCCAGACTATCAGCAGCTCTGCTAGGTCCAAGGACTTTGGCCCTTGCCATATGCTTGCTGCCTGTCGTGCAAGGGAGGTTTGCTGCCTGGAGGCCAGTGCCTGCAGGTGTGATATGCATGTGTGAAAGAACAGCAGTGAGTACACAACATCTGTGTGTGGAGGGCCACCTCTGAAGCCATCTTTGGAGAGCAGAACCTGGCCATCCACCATCCAAGGTCCAGTTTCCAGAAGCTTATCCTTGTGTGGATGAGGGTTGCCAGTGTAGCCCCGAAATCCTCCTCTCTTACCAGTCAGTGGCCAAGCACTTTGGTGTCAACAAGTCAGTGGTGAGTAGGATCACGAAGGATGTTATAAACTTCATCATCCACACTGTCCGTCCACAACTAATCTGCTTTTCTGTAATGCTGTTGGAGCTGTGCATGCGTTTCCTCTTCCTGTTTGATGTTCTTTGCAAGAATCCTGCAAGTACTTCACTTGCAAAGGCTCCCCCTCCATTCKTGCTGACAGCTCTTATGGCCTGTTGGGGAAGACTCATTGCCACCAAGGTGGCTATGCCTGCCCAGTGCTACCGTTTCTGAACTGTCCATTCTCCATGAGCAAGGCAGGAATAACAATCTCTTCCTTTCCAAGGAAATTAGCCTTTGTAGGGTCTGAAAACCATTCTGTACCTCAGAATAGTTTACCCTTTATGTTTCTGGGTCATGTGGCTATTTGTGACCACCAGAGGCTTCCTGTTCCCTTCGGAGGGGCCCTGCAGGGTCTTGGTGGGATGTGCAGATCACAAGATAGCAAACCCTGGAAGCCAGCATGGTGAGTGCCTCTGGGCATCTTCTCTGCCTTGCATGGCTTAAGCAAGGGCACTGCTGAACAGCTCCAGTGGTTGTGGTGGTGTTGGACATTTCAGCTACTGGCATTCCGCCTTCTCTGTCACCAGGGTCCTTGAAAAGCAGAGAAGTGTGTGAARAAACCTATTCTCACATGGACGTTATCAAGCCTAGAGAGGACTGGTTGTCAACTGCAATGGTGAATGGAGTGTGGTGGTGGCTTAGGGGAGAAATACTGAATTTCATACTGAATCTGTCTTTTACTCATCAGATGAGTTCTGTGAGTGGATTCTGCTACAAATGAGGGCAAGGGGGAAAAGACTGTGGTGGCTGGGAGGATTACTTCCTTCCTTTGCTATTCCAGAGCTRGCTGGCCCCCTTTCAATGTTGAAGATGCCATAAAAGACAGCCATGGTCCAGAACTGGAGGTCAGTGACCCCAGTCTCAGGTCAAAGACTGCATGCACTACCTTTTTGGCTGTAGTCTCTTGTTTTGATGTATGGCATGCATAAGTCTTGTGACATACGTACTCTTGATATATGTAATCTCTAATGTATTCATTTTACCACATCACTGGGTCTTGTTCTCTCTTCTATCCTCCTGCATTTTAACATGTAATGCAAGGGGGGATGCAGCTAGAAATAAATTTTCCTTGCTTCTGTATCTCTTCCACAATACACGGAAGACAGCTGTCTTCTAGGGGGAACCAGGTTACCCTACCTGTTTCTGGCAATGCTGTGATTGCATCCTCATATAAAGGAAAGGTCTGTTCTGCAGCTGAGCTTTTATTATGGGAGTGTGTTAGATGTAGCATGAGACTGTGACACTTTCAGGAGAACCATATCAAAATAAGTGTACCAGAGTGTCAGAGCCAAAGAACTTTTCTTCAAGCATTTCCTGATGCAACAGCCACACAACTCAGAAATTATTTGGGGGGTGCTGCCATGGACCAGGCCAGAAGSAACTCTGGCAGCTCAGTTGCTTTTTAAGGCCAGATGATGTTTCTGATTTGCTTGAGTTAACTAGGGTGGGCAGAAGAAACAAGGATATAGCTGTATGCAAATATTTGAAAATTCTTTATTACTGGGATAAAGAGTTATCAGTGAATTTCCAATACCATTAATCTTGCCAATGGAGACTACTGCAAATGGAAATCTTTTCTGGATACTCATATTTCTTAGTGTCCTTAGAGTGTAAGTTCAGCTGCTTTGTAAAAGGTTGTTGTTAGTGACTTGAGATCATCTATAAAGCAACTTTTCAGAAGCGCTTAAGCAATTCACTTCCACTGAAATCAGTGATATTGATATTCGGCTTTAATGTTAGTATGTAGGTTGGTGATAATAACAGTGTTTTAAAATCATCAAATGGACAGCAAGGAAACTTGATAACAACCATCACCATTGTAGGAAACTTGATAACAACCATCACCATATAATAAAACCCTTATTGTTTGGAGATGCGATGCTCATTATTGAACCAAAGGAACAAGTAGGTAGCTTTATGCAAAGATTTGAAGATAGCTTGATATAGAAACTTTTGGGATAAATCATTGCCAGTGGACTTGCAATGTATTAACCTCTCCAGTGGAAAAGACTGGTGAACTGAACTGGTGGCTGAAATCTTCTTGCACTTTAGCTTGAGGATTTTGGACTTGAGATTGAACAGTCCCTGAAGATAGAAAAAGACCTCCCCAGGCCAAAGAGTACAAATGAGATGAAGAAGATGCTGCTGCATCTTCCTCCAAGTTTCAGCTATGAAACTGCAACACTACAACAGAAACGAAGCTGCTTTGTAAAACTTTCTGACACTTCATACAGTTACAGGAATGTTGTCCATATGATTACAGTGAGAGTTAATTTAAAAGGCTTTTGAGTTTTAAAAAAATGACTTGGGGTATGCCTCCTTTCTGTGACCACAAAAATACTGCCTGCAAAACCATGCTTAGGTGAGATATTTGGGCACCCAAACTTATCAAAATCAGTAAAAAGGTCTTTTTCATAAAGGAATTGTTGGAGGAATCAGTTGAATGCACTGACAGAGTATCTGAAGAAGCTAGTCCTGCACAGTGTACATTAGGCAATGAGAAGGCAGCTGGTAAGATACAATGGCATTTACACTGTTATTTGTGTTGTTTCCCCATGTAACTAAAACAATACTTTGATTTGAAGGAGATTTCTGATCACCCTGTATAGTACTTATATTCCTACAGCAGCTCCTGTAGGAATAACATGCTCAAACCTCTTCCAATATTCTGGATAAAATCAACAGCTTCACAGGGTGCTGTAGCTCAAAATCCCATTTAACGAAAGAATTGCAGTGCAGACTTGCACTACAGAAAAGATAAAAACAGGAGTCCTAAAACCTGAGATGGAGACACTCTGAAACACCCTGCAAATCCCCAAGCTATTGTTCACCCAGTGATCAGTATAGAAACCTCACAACTTATTAAGCCACAGGTACTTTCAGAAAAAGGTGCTCTCTTGGGTGTCTGAGTTCTAATCGATCCGGAGATGTTTCTTTCCTGTTTTTCTCCTTGGAAACTGAAACACAGGTTTCAGCTGGTGGCCATCCTCATGAAAAGAAGTGCTGCAACAGTGCTGTGCTTCTGCTTAAATGTGGATGAGGTCTTTTCTTAGTCTCCAGTAATACTTCACTAACTTTAAAAAAGCACTACRTCAGTTACACTTCTGCAGCATTACAGTAGTGCAAGACCAGTCTGTCTTTCTGTCCTTTAATCAACCATATACCAGAATGCCTTTGTCTTATTTACAGGCTATGTAAGGTAAATCTTTGAAAAGCAGAGTAAAAATAGGAGTAAAAGAATTCTCTAGTAAGAGGATTTGACTGGATAGAGGCATTTAAGAAAATTTCCAAATGGTATATAAGGAACATTGCTGTAATGCCTTATGTCAAAATGCTAAAACTAAAAAGAAAACTGACCAATAGATACCTCAGCGAAAAAAAGCAATGGCTTTTTGAATGAAAAAAAGTAATTGTTACTATATGGCTGTTTATTAAAAGACATGGAAATAAAGGTCTCTTTGTGACTAAATCCCACTACGGATGTAAAAACAAACATATTTTTGGGTATTCATAAAAGAAATTTTATGAAAACCTGATTTTGTTTAATATACCACAATAAAAAAATCATTGCCTAATGTTAAAACATAATCGGAAACAGCAGCGGTGTGTTTCCTTTTTATTGAAGGGCTTACTTCAGCAGAATTTTGCATGAAGCTCTTAGTAACCATTAAATCTGAAATGGAATCAGTCAGCCTCTCTCCTGTCCCTGAGACGAGTCTTATCATATTTATCAAAAGCTGGAGCTGGATAAATGATTGAATAAATGAATGAAATTTGCATTCATATAGCAACTTTCATCTGCACAGGACAGCAAGAAAGTTAAAAGGCAAAAAAAAAAAAAAATAGTAACTTTGCTAAACAGTGAGTGGTGACGGGTGGTTATTATTTATTATTCCAGGAGGGGGAAGATAAGAACTCAGCTGAAAGAATCTGACTCAGAGAACATTCGATCAAAAACTGGGGTTTATTATTTTTCATTCTGGAATGGAAAAGAGTCTGCTAGCTGTGAAGTAGTCATCTGTACTGCCAGTTAGCTTATATAGCCAACACAAACGGGACCTTTCCTTAGGTGACCTTTTGACCTACTGTGGTTATTAGCCATCTCACTTTGAAATTAATTTATTTTTCATAAGTTATGAAAAGAAGAGCAAGTCTCAGAAGGCTTGGGAGGAAAAACTAAGTTCAGTCCCCTGTAAAAGAGATTCACAGATTTGGGATTCAAGTGATCTGTTTAATGAGTGTGCTGGAATGGTTCTCATAAATTACCTGAGGTTGGTTTGAATCTGGCTTCAGAAAGAGCCTGGATCTGGGAGCAGACATGGGGCTGCTCTCTGGTCTGGGCTCTGTCTTCTGTCTAACCTGGGCACATCGCAGAGCTCCTGGAACAAAGCAGAAAGGAAGCTCCACAGAAGCTGCCAAATCTGCCAAACATAACCTCTTTCTTTGTTAAAGTCCGTTCAAAAACATCCTTGTCCAAATTCTTTCCAAGGATATGGGGGTTTCTCTCTCAGCATCAGAAAAGAGTGGGTACAGACCACTCTCAAGAGGTACTCTGTCTCAGCAGGACTTAGATGTCCAAAAGCCTAATCCACCCACATATTCAATGAGAAAGAGAAATTATTTAATAGAACAATTATATTACAGGTTATTTGGATTAATTTCCTGACTAACAGATAAAAACTGCTGCTCGCTACTAGATAGTTGTTTATAACAACTCTTATGCCCTTTCTTTGAATAAAACCTCCTGATTCAGTTACAGGCCTAAGAAATTATAAAAATAGAAAAAATATTAGCAGTGAGTATAACAAAGCGACAATTGTTAAGAGGTATCACTGGAAAAATACAACTACAAGAGAACGTTTTTTCTTCTTATGTATACCAGGAACACCTGAAACCTTAGCCTTGTCACTGATGTTCTGGAAAACACAGACTTTTTAAAAATGTATATTTATTTTCTCTATTGGAAACTCTGTCCTCTCCTGGAAAGTAGAAGAATGATATACTTAGCAGTAAAGATGATATATTGGTATTTTACAGCATTAATTATATGCCAGCACATCAGTAACTACAGATTATATAAACCAGCAATTGTTAAAGTTAAATGTTTCTAAATGTACAATGTCAGATAACTTGCACTTAATGGCACTATAAGAATTGGAAAAGTTCTCTCTGCCATAAATACTGATTTTGAACATATCTGTGCATCATGAAAACATGAGAGCTCTGGAAAAAAGCCGGTGTCATGCAAGTATTAATTGAGAGAGTAAATAGGAAAATCTGGTAATGTCAGACTATTTATTAATACACTGATCCTGTGAAAGGACTTGAAAGGATTTGGATTTAGTCAGAAGAGAATTCAAGATTAGGGGTAATTAATGCCATAAAATTAACAGCAGCCTTCATGGGTTTGTAAATTTTTTAAACGCTTTGTAACTATTCCTGTATTGTCTGTTATGAAATCACAGATCTAGCTCATAAAAACAGCCATGATGATATGTAGACACAGGGTTCTGAAGCTCACTAACCTTAATACCCTTCAGGTATAGCCAGAGAATTAAAGTTTTTTAAATGTTTTGATCCAATCTGAAATAAAGACAAATTCTGAAATTTCATTTGTGGTGTGGAATTACAATTTTCTGCATAGTTTTAGAATTTCAAACCTTGTTTTCATTTAATGAAAGAAAAAGGAAAGTTCTTCTTGTGGAAAAATAAATAAGATACTTTCTTTCAAAACCTTCAGTAAATATAATTTTCCTGTCACTAGTACTGAAAACTTGCATGGATACTTTGAACTAAGCTTTGTTTTAGAGGATTTTTTGAGTGCCTTTTTATTTCTGGTCAAATTAGGATTTCCCCAAAGACCAGACTCTACTCCTATATTTGTGCAGTTTATTGTTTTATTCTGTGAGAAATCCCACTGAAATTAATAGCTTTATTTCCACAATGAGTTTCTACACAATAAGGGAGTGAAGAATCAAGCCTCTGATGTTGCAGATGAATGGGAACTCCCCGTATCTAAAAAGTTAACTAAGTTTGGTATTCCCCAGTTATTTAGATCATCTAGATATTCTGGATTTTGGTCTTGTACTGTATCAGATACATTCMCATTGAAGAGGGCCATATTTGCAAGGCTGACAGAAGGAAGTCTAGGAAGAAAAATATATATAAATTAATTGGATCATATTATTAAAGAAAGATTTCATTTTAGTCTCTTCCTCTTTTCTGCTGCTTAAGAACAGTAATTTGGAAATACTGAGATCAGAAAGTGTCACAACCTGCATTTCCTGTATAGCAAAATGTAATGATTTAGACCTTTTACAGCTAGCTGATCATATTAAAAAGGCCCTATAAGCATTTATGTGGAATTTCAATTCCTTTGAGCGAGTGACAAGTAATACCGCATTCCTTCAGCTGAAGTTCAGATAGCTTTAGGCGGAGAATCTCAGCAGAAGCTTTGTTGATTCTGTATCCCACTGCAAGTGTCAGTGCTGTGGKCCTAAGACAATTGACTCCTGTAAAGCTCTGTCCCTAAATATTTCAAGTACAGCTGATTTTGCTCCATGGGAAGATCTGACATATCCACATACTTGTGAGCACATGATTTCTTTGGTTCTCATTTTCCCCAAGGCCTGTGTGACACTGTCTTTTGAAATGTCAGAGAAAGGGTTGCATCAGTTCCCTACACGTGGTCAACTTTGTCACTCTGTAAAAAACAGTATCTGGGCAGCTAAAACATATTATCCCCTAAAAAAGAAAATAATGCTCATTTTCATGTCCCCAGTTCAAGGGTAAAATATCACTGAGAGTAGAGTCAAAACTTTGCTGGTCCAGGATGAGGTAGGTGGCTTTGCACAGATGCTCAGTTTTGTACTGCAAAGTTACTGAAGTGTAGCGTTATGGTCCAGCTGTATTATCATGTTCTGGAGTTAATTCCCAGTTAGCATTCACTCTGGTTCTTCCTCCAGCTCTTTCCCAGGCTTTATGTATTTATCCTGGCTTATTACGTTGGTTTTGTAAATAAAAGAATCTCTTTTTCCTCATGMCTGAATAATTTTTTTATTTGCTCATACAGTTGGTTATAGTTCAGTGTGTTGTTATAGTTATTTCAGGGCTTGATGATGGCTACTTAGCTGTTTCTTGTGTCCTGTGGGAGTTTTTATTGGTTTATTTATTTTTAATTACCTCATGTTGCTTGTTAGTAGCAGTGAAACTTGTGGAAGTTAAGAATAAGAATGAAGACAGAAGATCTGACATGGAAAGACATAATACTTAAAAGCTATAGCACTTAAAAGCAAGTCAAAGGACCCATAAAAAAGCATTTTGGCTGATAATAAGAGCAGGATGTGTCTATACATAATGTCTGAAAGTGCAAGTTAAAAGAGCAGTTGCTGATGTTTAAAAATTAATAAATAAAAATAAATTAAATTACTTCTAGCCTCTAAGTGCATATTTATTGACGTTTCTCTTGGTAATACAGCTATTCATTTAGTATTTTACATTTGGTGGTCATGCTTATCTATATGTCTTAGGAAAATCATGGAAATGTCCTCCTTTGAAATATAATCAGAAATGATTTGGAATCACCTCAAAATAGTTATTCCTACTTTTAAAGTAGGACTTGAATTAAGCTAGTGCAATCAATACACTAAGTCTTCAGTATTCTTGGGTATAAACTCTCAGGGTACTTACTGGATTTCCTGTGGCAGAGGGAATTTTTCAATACAGAATTAGTTAAACTTCAGAATAGCTGTTAAGCCTAAGTGGAATTTGATCTGTATATCCTGCTCTTCTTCAGATGTGTTATTTTCTGAAGAGCGTTGATTCACTTAAAGGATATGGTAAATACTCTCTCATAATTGAAGGATGTGGAATAACTCAGAACATTAATCAGTAATGCAGTATTTTACTGTAAGCTAGTAAATCTGAAGCAGGTGTTTTATGTAACCCTTGAAGTAGTCCTTTAATCCCTTTAYGCCTCCTTTATCTAGTCTCCTAATTTAAAACACAAATCAAAATATTATTCTCAAACCCATACCACTGGATAACCATAAACTTCGTAAAGATTTTTTAACACCTGTATAATCCATGTAGGCCTAGACCCTGGTAAAACAGATAGATTTCATTTCCATGCTTGAGAGAGCATAAGCTTTTAAATATGAGTTACCAAACCACAAATCATTAAAGTTTCTGTGGAAACAATCTTCGCAAAATTATTAAAGAGCTATCAGAAAAAGCAGAGGAGTAAAAGGGTCTGATGACTTGCACAAGGAGTTTGTCCCAGTAGCCATTGCAATAGTTGCGGCACTGTAATTTTAAGGAATATTCACTGCAGTCTGTTTTTAGAAAAAAAAAAAAATTGTAAGTGAAGAACATCATACTCAGTGTTGCTGATATAACTGGATGATGCAATGACAGGTTTGAAGAGCTTGGGCTTATGTCTGCTCAGACAGCTCAGCCTCCTCTTGAAGTTCAGAAGATGCTGTAACGCACCTTGCATTCACATGTGAAACTGTCCCTGCAACTCAGGATTTGTGTCCCAGAACTCAGATTTTTGCCTTTTTGCAAAATCAGTCCAGTGCTCAAAACCTGCTCAATAAGTGCAGCATAAAAAGACAGAAAAGGATGCCCAGGCAGAAACTTTCACTGTACATCTTGTGTTCATGTGAAAGTAGGTGCTGCAGGCCTATCTTCTGTTTGTAAATCAGTGTCTCCACCACATCCCCGTTCATGTATCTTCCCTACACATGCAAAAAGATTTCTCTCCTTCAGCCATGGAGGATTTTCACAGCTCTGCTGATTCTGTTCCGTCACCTTATCTCTAGGTTAGCAACTATGGACAATTATTTTCTCCTATTGTATCTATTCAAGGTACCTGAAAAAATGTTGTCAGCTTCCAAAATCTCTCTGTTTGTGAACCCTTGAGATCTTATTTTACCATTATGTAAAGCTGCTGAAGGCCTCCAGAGAAATTTTAGGCTTGCTGCTGTCATAAACTTTACTGGATGTTAGTAAACACTTCTTCCATGACTTGGACTTCCCTGAGTTTGTCAAATCCATTTCTGATCCCATTTATACTTTTCACATCCAAAACAACCTGGGAAAATCAATTCTACTGTGTGATTATGCACATCATAAAAAATACTTCTTCCTGATTGTTTTAAATCTCTCACCTTATATTACCATCTGATTCCTTCAGCTCTTTGTGGTCAATAGTAATTTCTTATTTTCCTTCTTCATGTGAATTGTGATTTTATATGTGGTTATCTTATGCCCCCTCAACTATTTCATTTCTTAGATGAAGAACCTGTTCAATCTCATCTTGCAGAGAAGCCATTCTACACCTCTGATTATCTTTATTGAGCTTTTCTGTACATTTCTCTTTCCACTATAACTTTTTTGAAATTGAGATGACCAGAACTTTTGGCAATATTCAGGTACAGATTTAATCCTGTTATTTCACGTATTTCACAATAGCTGTTGTCTCATTTAACTTGTGTGAGAATTTGAAATTGAAAAGTATTGTCTGATGACTAACTGTTCCATTAACAACTCATTTATATCAGCTGTCAACACACAAATCAATTAATATTAACAAGACAATGCCATGGATAGCTGTATTACAAGCGAAAATCAAGTGAACTGAGATCTGCTGAAGGATCTGTATTGGTGTATAGGTTTTACTTCCACACAGAACAATATGGTGAATTCACAGCATTCAGGAGAGCAGGCATGCACAGCCAACAGGCTGTGGCTTTTGGGTTGAACTGATCAGACCCAAAAATCAACATTTTTTGTGCCAATAGGTTTTCAGTTGTTTTTCTTAGCTAACTGCTAATTTCACACAAAGCTATGTTATTGTGACCAGGAAGGCGACAATAATTTGGAACAAGAGATGAAGAATAAAAGAAAAAACCTAAGTCAATAATCCAACAAAATCTAATCTCTTTTCAAATATGTTTGCAGTGCTTTCGTGCGTCAAATATTTAATTTTAACTGCCAGTAGTATCTGTCACTGGACCTTTCTGAGAGACAAAACGAGACATTTTCCTAATGGCTAAGGGGAAGCACAAGAGTCATAGGAAGTAATATGTAGGCACAGCATACAATAACACAGAAATATTTCTAGCTTAAATGTATAGCAGGACTTAAGTAGTTTAGAGAAGCAAATGGACTGTAAGAATGAGAGGGTTTAGGTCTGAGATGTTTTTCCACAGGAGCATGAGATCAAATTTTGGAGCTCCCATCTAACAGGATTTAGGGAATTTGCCATGTGGAGAGCCAAAGCACGGAGCTCAATGAGGGGTTAGGCTGCCTCTGGACCTGCTTACAGTGGAGTTTCCATTGAAGTATCTCTGTCAATGTACCAAGTACTTCCAGGTGATGTGAGAGAACTGGCATCTTGTTTCAGGCAAACAATCACTTGCTTACAGACCTGACTGAGCCACTGAACCTGGAATATGACTTGAAAAGCAAATATATAAACTTTGATGAGATGGAAGTATTAATGAAGCAGATTAAAAGATCATGGATGAAAAAACAAAAGGTGAGAGGTTGTGGAAATGTAAGGAGATGGCATTTAGTGAAAACCCTGCCTGCTGTATGTACTCTTAATTCATAATATACATTTCCATCGTATCCATGCTCAAGAGAAATACAGTGCTTCCTTTTTAATGCTCTTGCCAAATATAATTCTACRAATCACTGTGTGTTGAAATAGAAATGCTCACTACATTTATCTGCATATTTTTTATTTAATTTTATGGTGTGAATTGTATGCTTAGCATTCTTTAAATATAAATCAATTATCTTGACTGAGTTAACGCAATGTTGCAGCATGCAACAGACAACTACTGTACAAGGGAAAACATTGTACAGTATGTTGTAAATATAACTACTCTGTGATAAAGATACCCGTATCTCTAATTGGAGTAGGATAGCTCCCACTTCATGTTAAAAAATAAAGCTAATGGGAAAAATAATAAAACTACCTTAACTCCCACATATAAAATTTAAATTCAGGACTGAATAGACACAAAATGAATTCACAAAACAACATTATAGTTTACTCCCAATGAACAATGCAGCTTTTTTTTTTTGAGAAAAACCCAAACATATTACTGCATGGCATTTAATTCATAATGTAAATAAATGAGCATTATGCTGTCAGAAACACTGTTGCTCATAAGCCTCTCAACAGTTTCCAAAGCATACTGGAATTCAGAATGTGGCTTACATCCATGCTGGTGGAAGCAGTTTTGTTTCTCTTGTATATCTGGAGAACCTGCTAGTCATATATACATTTGTTTCAATTTGAAACACCTGTTTGGGTTGTTTGTATTGGCCTGAAAGCCTGCTTTATTAGGGTAAGAGAGAGCTCACAGCCTTTTAAACTGGGGATAATGCTGAAGCTTTTGTGCTTAGGCAGCTGGAGCCAAACACTTTAGCAGAAGARACTGAGGTGAGTCCAACTTTGAAGCCAGTCGTGCTTTGGGCAGGGGACTGGACCAGGTTGCCTTCCAACCTAGGGTATCCTGAAACTGTACATTACATTGCTCATTTTCAGGAGGCACAGCTTTGGCCCTGTGAGTAATGTTACTTGAGGATGGGAGAAGCAAATTCTGATTCAGGTAAACAGTCACTTGCTTACAGACCTGACTGAGCCACTGAACCTGGAATATGCCTTGAAATGCCTTGGTGCAGTGAYAAAATGTGTATAAGTGACCATAATATAGACCCTGAAACTGAGATATGAACACAGCAATTAGGCAAAGGGTTGCTTTCATTCTGCTTCTGTTGTTCTGGGACAAACTGTACAGCCATCAGAGAACCCATTRCCTTATAAATGCTCAATGGGTTCTTGATTGTGTTGATTACCTCGCCACTTAGTAAGGTCAAGGATGAGGGATTGTGTCCTTCAGTGACATAAAGATGTGACTTCACCAACTTTTTGTATTTCCTGACTCTATGGGCAGCCTGGGTGATGACATCTAAAGGACAGATTGTCTATTAATGTCCATGCTAAGATGCAGTTTTCAGGTGCTTTTAACTACAGCTGTACAGTAAGTAACTGATTTTTTTTTTTTTTTTTCCTGGCAACTGTTGGAAAAATTGTCATTGAAAAGTATTCATCCTGGGTTAAATAAAAGGTTTGGACTCAGATTCAGGTCTTTAATGCTTTCAAAGAGGCAGCAGAACATTTCTTAATTTTTTTTATACTGAAATATTCATTTGGGGAGCGTGGACAGGTTTTAAAAGAAAGTAGGTTCAGCAAGCAGAACACAGAAAAAGTGAGACACCTCACTACCAAAATGTCATCTGAAGGACTGCAGAAAGCCTGGCTTTTCTAATCACTTCCTTTCTTTACTTTAGAGTTCCCTTGCATCTTAAATTGGGCACAGCACATGACCAGGTGTTCATCAGTCTCAGTTGAATTGAGAAAAAGTTATTTTTTTAAATAAATCTGATCAATTTGATCAGTTTAATTATTTTGATCTGAGTGGATTTTTTTTGAGAAATCCTAAACACAATATGTTGATTTTTATTTTTATTTCAAACATTAAAAATCATCATCATGAATGAAAGCCCACAAAGAGCTTTTTATTGCTGAATCTACTTTTTTTTTTTTCCTGACAAGGTTGACAAAGAAAAATACCTAACTCTACATATAATTTTGTCTCTTTACAGACATTTCATTTCTTTTTTTTATTTTCATGCTGGCTGTAAGCTGATGTTTTTGGGAAACTAGAGGCAAAGCACTGTTTTTCAGAATGAAGATTTTCAGGGCAGAAGAGAAGGAATAAATTGTTTTTATTTATTTTAAATCTTACAGCGATTTTACTGTGCCACCCTGAGGGCTTAAAGTTTGCTGTCAGCTTGGTAAATGTGGTTGGTTTTTACTAAGCTTTGCTTAGTTTGCTTGCTGCTAGGGGGATGAAGAGTCCCTGAAACAATTTCTCCTAACTAAGATGCACTCTGAAGATGAATGTGGGTTATTGAACTGAGGGGTTTACATGTCTCCTGCTATTGTTCCTCCTTTCTACTTTCCAGTTTCCTTCTCTGTCTGCCGGACAGAGCACAAATGGGAGAGGGACAGGCTGGAGGAGACTGGGAAATCCCTATCACATAATCCCTCATTGCAACTGACCTCTGGGTTTGAGTCTCAATATTACTTTGTTGTCAGTAAATAGATGAAAATCTATAGGCAAAAGTATCTTCTAGAACTGCTGTTTCATAGAAATGGCAGTCTCCTATTTGCTAGCAGTTCTTCTGTTAACTGAGGCCTGATCACAAACTTTTTGATAAATGCTGTGAAAGACAAAGTCGTTTTGTGTTGGAATTTCCATCTACTAAAGTTCAATGTATCTTTATCTGCTATTTCCTACATTTTTAACAGTAACACATGTGAAGTCAAATTTTCAAGAGTTAGAAGAAACTAGAATGCCACTTCCCAATGATGTATGCAGCCAGTGCTTAGAGAATTAACCAGTGCTTTGTAGGCAAAGAAATTGCTGTCTAGCAAACCTCTGCCTCGACTGATGCAGAAAATGGAAGGGAGGTGGCGGTTGTCAGTAAGATAGAGGGTTATCAGATAYGTCTTAGTTTTGACAGCTAAATACTGTGCTGCAAAATGGTTTCCATGCTTGTTTCTGCCACGCAAATCTGATGGTGATATTGAACAAGTAATATAAATTACACTATTGAATGGTAGTCTTGACAGGTCACTAGTATGTTGCTTATTTGCAGAATATCTGGCAGCCTACAGATACAGTCAGTGAGATCTGTAACTGGAGCATATAAAACAAAATGTTAAGCTGCCTGAAAAGCCAGTCCTGCAGCACCTCAAACTGGTCATTCTAAGTTAATGTGCTCTTGCGATATTAGTGTCATTTTGCTATAGTCTCCCCTCTGGAAGATGGGAACATTGTAATACAACAATCATATCCCAGAAAGGTAAAACTCATTTTCAACGTGCACAAATGCTGCATGGATGATCGATCCTCAAAGAAAAGCCAATGGATAAATTAATTCTATATTCACAGCAGTATTCAAGTAGCATGCAGTAAATAAGCAGTAGGGCTGCACGATGAACAAAGGGAAACAATGAAAAGGTATCCAAACTACACTGAATGAGCCAGGGTGCCTGTAAAAAACAAACATGGCCTCAAAACAGTGCTGGCTTGTATAAAGTGGGCAAGTTATGATTGCACAGATAAATGTAGGAAATGCAARCATGAAGTTGGAGTACATGACCTTTTAGTGTCTTAATATTCTTTTARTTAAGTTTTATTGCATGTAATTAAATAGCTGTTTTAACAGATCAAGAAATTGATGACAGATTGAGGTGGCACAAGCTGCACTTCCATTGATAGTGGACAATAGTAAAACAAATGAAGTTACAAATTTACCACAAAGGTCATATTTGAAACCGTTTGAGGATCATTTAATAAATAGCATGTTCAGTTTTAGCTATTTCTGCACTGACTCATGCACAAAGCTCAGGTATAGTGTAGTGTGATATATTAATTCACAACAATCTGCAGTTAGTTACACTGTGATAAGAAATGGTAAAGATGGGGCATAACTTTAGAACAGCCTTAGTTGTTCAAGAGTGAAAGCATTAGGCCAAAGAAGAAAAGTCAAGCATAAATTTGAGTTTTAAACACAGGATTCCCCTTGAGTCTTATAGCTCAAAGTTTTCCTGTGTGACTGTCTAAAATTTTGCACTTGGTATTCATTCAAAGACTCTGGTCATCTTCAGCATCTCTAGGTGAAACACTTTTTCCTCAAAGGAGCAACCTGACTGATGCAACTAAACTTCAGTACATCTATTTAGAATTTAGTCCTTGACTTGTATATTCAGGTTTCACCACCTAACAACTGTAAGAAAATTAGAATCAAGCTGGCAGTTTAAAATTATACAAAAGTGGCATTTATACAAAATGTTGTTCATTGCAATTGTAATTACCACTCATTTCAATTCTTCGACAATTCCTTTGTCTTGCATTGTTTTCTCCTTTAGAGCCTTTGCTGTGGTTGCAGGCAAATCATTGAAGCAAATCTTTCTAATAAAGTCTGTCTAATTGCTATTGGAAATTTCATTGCTCTTGATGAGACACTAAGATCCTTTTGTTGAACACATTTCCACTCAGACTACTAGAGCACAGGCTGTATGCTTCTCTTGTGGCCAGTAAGAAAGAGTTAGTGATGAGCAATTCTTATTTTAATTAGCTGACAGAATCAGGTAGGAAGTGGGACTGTTCTTTTTGATAGGCACAAACTGTTCTTTTTGCTTTTTCAAATTTGAAAATGAGAAAACAGAATATTCAAAAAAAGGGTGTAGAATATGAAGTGSGATAAAATAAATCAACTTTTTAGAATATTATTCATATTTTAAATATACAGAAGAGACTCCTTTTCATTGACCAATCAAAGCAGTGGGTGGAAGTRATAATAATTAGTAGGAGATTTGTTCATTATTACTGGCCAGAAAATAAAGTTATAACATAAGTTTGTTAAATTTTGCTTCCATCTTTCTCAGTCTTTCAATTGCTTGTTACACAGCCTCCGAAAAGGAACCTATCACTGCTCAGAGAACAGTTACAAGGATATTCCTCATGTGCATCACAATCATTAAGAAAGGATGATCTCATCTGCACTCTTCATTACATGCATAATCCTGTATGCAGTGATGTCATTGATGTATTTCGCTGCCTTCCATGGACTTTTCCTACTTTCCTCAAGGTGGTAGGAACAGAAGTAAAAATAGATAATCATCTATTGACACCTTGAAAGAGATTTGGACTGTTAAAGTTAGGTTTTTATGGCCACTTTTGATGCCTTTGGGTATCTTCCCTGACCTCCAACTGTTTCTCCAGATTACTATAAATGTCCTGGAGTTCCTGTGGTCACATCTGCCACTGTGGCATTCTAGCCAGAAGAAGGATAGCATCTTCTCAGCATGGAGGTGAAAACTTTCTGCTGGAAATATTTTGAGGCTGGCACTTGTGATGCTCACAGTAAGACGGACACAGAGTAGACAATTTCTTATGTCCTTATGTCACTTAGGATATACATTCTTTCCRTTTGGACTTCTCAGCAAATAAGAAAATGTTCTCACATCTCCTAGACATGAAATAATAGGGCTGTAAAATTTTCCTTGGCCACAGTAATAGTTGCCTGCTCTTCAAAGAATTACTAGCTTATTAGATTTTATTTGGAAGTAATTGGTTTAATTTAAAATAAAATTCAAGTATTACAGCTGAAAAAGTGCTCCAGAAATTTAAACTAAGAATATGTAAGTAATTCTTTGCAGAAGCTGTTCTGAGGCAATTCAGCRAAGATTACAGGCAAAAGTGCTTCACATTTGAATCTCTCTGGAAGATCTATTTTGACAAATTATGTATTACTGCAAATTGTCAAATAATGCCTCTTCACACACAGAGAATAGATCAATATTTATCTGTATTGATCAGGCATACTACAGATTTAGAACTTGTCTAGTGCTAAAGAACTATAATACATAACATCTTGGTTCAAAAGGCATATAAACCTCTACCTTTTGACTCTCAGGAGTGTTTATGTCCCATATCCTGCAGCATAATGTCATTTTCGTGCTATAGTCAAAGATGCTAGATTACCTTAATGTATGTGCTCTTGATTTATAACTTCTAATAACCTGAGTTTAAATACTGTGCTTAATCACTGCAATTCTAATCAAAATCGAACACTGAGGCTTTAAGAAAATTTTCTTGAAAAAGATACATTGAAGAAAGATACATATTTACATAAATTTTCTCTCTGCTGCAGCTGCCACACAGATGGTGAAATAACCAAGAGACCATATGGAAAAAAGATTGKTTTTTTAATTTTTTCCTTATTAGCAAGAAGAAGCAAATTCAATAGCTGGAATGGGAGTCGGCATAGCAAATCTATTCATGTATTCTCCAGTAAGTAATGGAGGGAGAATTCCTTTTCTGCATTTGTACTTTTTAGTCATCTAAGGGATGCCTATAAAAATGCCTATTTTAAAACTAACCAGGCTTCTTCGAGCTAATGATGATAATCTCATTCTGTACAAAAAAAAAAAAAAAAAAAAAAAAATTGTCCTAAGAAGTGTAAAATCCACAAGTTTTATACTTGCTTGCTTTGGGATGTGCTGTTTCTCAGGAGGCTATAGGACCGGTGATTCAGATTTGGAGTCATGCTGCAAAGGTTTTTGAGATAAAGCTCCTATAAAGGCAGCCCTCCTTATTACTGATAGAGTCTACCAGTGCTTTGTGGCATTCACTCTGGGTGTAAGACCTACTGCTGATGAATCTTGGTCTTCTCTGCTTAGACAAATTGAGAGCAAGAGGTAGTTTGCATTAAAGGAGACAGATACTTATGATATTGGCCCTTATCCTCATGATCTATGTGCACAGAAAAATCACCATTTAACATATCCAGACTTACTGCTGATGAATTTTGCCTACAAGTGGGATCTGAAATCATAGGAGGTTTTGATATATGTCCAAGCATACTGAATACTTAGTATCATAAGAGCAACGATTATAGAGTGTGTTTCAAAATAAAGGACATCCAGAAGCACTGACTGTAATAAGGAGTACTTTTTGCCCCTTCTCCTCATTGTGGTAGAATTAATGGAGCTTTTCAATGGCTTCTCTATGACTACAGGTGTTGTCAGAATGGCTAATTTCAAAACAGAACCCTAAAAATCAGGAAACAATTGTATATTATTTACTTTTGGTATATTTGATGATAAGACATCTTCCTTCAGTAAGTTTCGGAGATCTATTTTTAATGAAAAATCAGAGCAAATTTTAGCAGGATGCATGATCCAGTGGGGATGATTACCTGCCTTGGACTGACTCTAGTTATTTGCTCTTCTGTTTTTAAAGGAAAATTAAAGGACCATTTTTTCACTGCCTGAAGATGTAGGAAGGACAAATTATTCCTGCTACAAACAATTGCTATTGTATTCATTTATTTCTTTAGACTGGTTGATTGTAAAGCACAGTCAGAATTTTCTCCAGGGACAATTATTAGAGAATCCCTTGGCTGAGGCATTTCTATTCCCTTCCTTCTTGTCTGCCTCTAGCAATCTGGAGCACAATTAAGAATAAAAGAAAAATGTAAGCCCACAGCTAAGAAATTTATTTTCAGGAACTTGGTGGGGGTTTTTTTCTTTTTTTTTTTTTTTTTTCTGTTGTTGTTGTTTTGTGTTTGGTTTTGTTGTTTTTTTTTTTTTTTTTTCCCTAAAGTGGTAGAAGTCATGGCTCCTTTTGAATCCAGAAGCACTTCTTGTCACCTAGGGAGAGAGGGAAATGTTACAAGGATGAACCAGCAAGATGAGGGAGATAGAAGCCTTAGCTGGAAAGTTTCATCTGAAAAGTAACAAAACTATAAGCAGAGGCTAGCAAAGACCGACCAAAGAAAGACGGACCAAAGACAAAACAGGAGCTGAGTGGAGATGTCTGAAAACAGATTTCAGAGTGGCATTTACAGTGCTGTACTAATAAACTGGTGCAGGCCTGCCTCCATGTAGATTTCAAACTATAATTTCACAGAGGAGGAACTTTTGTACGAAATGTAGTGTCAGGACAAAAAATGCCAGGGAGCCTGGCTATGTAGTGTTTGTCGATGCAATAATTTGTGTTCCTGTTTTCCTATTGCCATGGTTACCTGCTTGATTTCAACTGAAGTCAATCTCTGTGGCTTTGGGACTTAAACATCCCGTTACCCTTTGTGCCACCAAAGGGAACACAATGAAAATGTTGATATCCCTTTTTGATTTCTGTGTCACCACAGTGACCGCAAACAGGCGGTTTGGGAGGATGTGTTCTCATGGTGACATGCCCTTGCTTACCCTAGAACTGGCCAAAACAATTCCCCAGGAACTGGCAGTTTGAGAAGGCACGGTGAGCTCCCAGGGCACTGCAGAAGGGAAACGCAGAGCTTGTCTTAAGTGAGGACATTAGATCAGAAAGGTCATGGAAGAAATGAATTAGCTATTGGTATAAAACATGGAGATTGTGAAGAGATAAGAAGCAGTCAGTGTGGAGTTGTCAGGGTATATCACATCAACATGACTAACTTCTTCCTTTGGTAAGATAGCTGTCCCAGCGCATAGAAGCAGGAACTTCAGACCCTCTATAAATTAATTTTAGTGTTTTCAGAGACCTAGGGAAAAACTATCTACATGAAATCATCATAAAGTTGATGCTGATTGAAAAAGCCATTCATTGACCAGTGCTCTTAGATTTATTTTTTTTTTAGGGCATTTCAAATGCGGTCTTGTCCAAGAGTATAATTGATATTTTAAACAGTTAATTGAATTCCTGGGTGACACTGAATTGTGAGGTGACACCGAATTCATAATTCAAACKGAGTTTAAGAAACTAAAGAATTACCCTGCAATCATTAGTATTCAGTGGATAAAAGGTAAGGTGAAAATGTCACGCCTGGGGGAAACTGAACGCTGTTATGCAAAATGTATAATTAAGGAATAAGCAGAAATATTGCATCTGGAGCTATAATAGTAGTATATGACCTGAGTATGCATCAGTAATGAAATGGTAATGCAGAAAAAGTGCCCTTCTAGAATGCATAAAACACCAAGGGAATATCTAAGGCATAAATTGTAGTTATTCTCCTCTGCCAGTAATGGTGTGGCCTCAAGCATTGAACTGTGGCTGGTTTTAAGCAGTGTGGTCCACTCCTTATTTAAAAAAAAAAAAGGAAGGAATCAATGGGAAAGCAATAAAAATGGTCATAGGTCTTATTTAAAAAAAAAAAAAAAGGCAAGAACTGCTTTATGTAATTAGAAAGGAGAGGCTGAGGTGGAAATATCACACTAATTCTCCATGCTGGTAGGCAACTGTTGGGCAGGTCCTCAGAAAGCAGGATGAAATGCAATTAACTTGAAGGAACAGAGATTTAGTTTATATGTCAGGGAAAATATTTTAACTACAAATAAGGTTACAAAGAAGATGATACAAATCATCTAGAAAGGTCTGTGGTTCTGGTTGCTAGCAGTCTTTATGGGTAAGCTTTGCCACTGTCTGTGAGGGGGGGATCTAAATGTGCTTCATCTCACTCAGAACAAAGGAGTTACTTACTAAGGTCTCTTCCAGTTCTCTTTTCCTTAACTATACTTATATTTCCTCATATTTATATAAATAATGTATAAATAATTTCTGTATTCATTTCTAAATTTGTATTTCTAGGACATGTTTGTGGGGGAGCATAGTCCTTCAGATTATATTAATTATTCTAAACAATATTTTAGCATTTAATTTCCAAGGGAGGATGCAGCTTCCAGGTCTGTGTAGGTAAGAGGCATATATTTCTGTTTCGGTTGTCCTTTGTGTGGATTCAGGTTATTTCCARTAGAGAGTGTGACAGAAGGATTTGGGGTGTCATAAGACAAGTCTCTCCTCTCTGACACAGCTTGCCAGGGAAATGCAAACTGCACATTTTAAGTGCAGAAAATTCTCTGGTTTGTGTTGGATTGGCAGATACATTCAACCCAAGTCTCTCTATCCAGTGGATATGTATGCTGTTCTCAGAAGAAAGAGAATGGCTTCTGTAAATCATGTTCTCCTAGAAGTCGTGCTTCTAGAAGTCAGATAAAGTTACAAGATGAACACTAGTTAGGAGAATCTATTAAAGCCCAGCTTAAATACAGATCACAAAGGTTATTCAACAAAATTACCAAGTGGAAAACAAATAGATACCTTGTCCATTGATGAAGACTGTCTCTAGGTGTGACAGCCCCCACGGGAGCTGCTTTCCAGGCAGCAGCGCTACAGGTGGAGCCTGGCGACTGGCTCTTCCCCTGTTTGGGGATCCCTTGGGGGTCTCAGAACTGAGAATCTGTATCTTGGCTGACCCCCAGCAATCCTGCCTTCCCAGGACCCCAAGCCCTTCATGTTTCATACCATACTGGAGACAAGGGATTGCAGACTCTTGCCATGACTAGTCAGTTCTTGAGACCAAAGACACAGATACTGCAGTGCTGTAGGTTTCCTGCACTACTCTTTTCCTCTGCTGTTGAGGGATTTGACTTCCCTACCCTTCCTCATTCCTTGTTCTTTTAGGGAATGACTGGGTTATAGTTCACTCTGGTTAATTACCTTATTAAGCTCTTTATTTCCAATACATTACATGTGCAGTGACACAAGACTAAAGGCATGTACTTAGCTAAAATTCTTTCAGTTTTATTTACTATCTGGAGTATAGAGAGTCTAAGTGTGATGCATGTAGCATAGCAGAAAAAAAACTTCTCAGCAGGGGGTAAGGACCTCAGTGCCAGCTCCTGGTGCCATTTGTCTCAATCAAGTGTTTTAAGGGCTGAGCACCTATTGTCTGGTCACAAAATGGATAGTACTGCAGACAGAAATTTTCCTGTGGTTGTTGTCTCTTGCTCTAAATTTTTAGGCATTAAAACAATGCATCAAATCTTTGCTGCTATCATCTTACCACCTTTATTAGGTAACCAGATATGCACCAGAACCACAAAAATTAGTTTCAGATTGGCTTTGTTGTTAAGTTTAAAAAAAAAAACCTAACAAGCACTCATAAGACACTGTCTATCTATTTGCTCTGCTCAAAAACATATTTCTAAAATGCATTTTACGTATGGAGAACAGAACATCTTTAATTTGACACTGGGTGCAATTCATGGTTTAAGACAAGCCTTTAGCCCTTTTAGCCATCCTAAAAGCTGTTCTATCCCTGTATCTTCTCTGTCATTTGTAGGGTATCATGCACCATTTTTCAACATACGTCATATTATAAAAAGGAGAACTGTAAAAAGCCAAGGTTGAACCAATGAGGAATCATTTCAAGTACAAGAAGACAAATCCCCTCTCTATCAGCTTTTACATGGTATATCACATTGCATCACTCTGACCATTAGAGCTATTTCCAACATGTTATCTCTTATGCGTACCTCAAAGTTTTGGTTTCAGAGTGCCATGATGTCAGTCTAATTATTAAAGTCAAAACAGAAAAATGCATATTCTTAAAACCAAGCACAGACCCTCAACTTTGCATTCTGTCACATCTTCGTTAACCGATTCCTGCRCCCCACCGTATGCCAAAACTTTCCAACATTAACTGTAAAACTAATACATACAGAATTCCAGGTTTTAATCCAAGTTTATAGCTGCATAGCCAGCCCTATACAGAAACTGGACTGGTCGTCTTTCTCACCTCCTTAAGCCAGTTTCTCCCAAGTTTTGATAGCTTGACATTTCTAGCTTAATCAAACGTCACTTTTCTGAAGCATCTGATCTAAGCCCACAGCTGGGTGTCTGTAAAGACTCCCGTTGGTTTTAGTGAGATGGAAACCTACTTCTTACACATAACAAATATAGACAACTCCATTATAGATTCACAGTAGCTGCCATTCATTACAAACCAAAGCTTATCTCACAGGATGTTGTTTTATCTAAGTGGCTGAGATCAGAACTAGAATTAATATTGTGAAAAATCTTAGATATATTAAAAAATAAGTACATATCACTCATGATTAATTTTATGGCAGTTGTTTTGAGCCTTAGGGTAAAGGTATTCATGCAAAATTTAAGCTGACAGTCATGTAGGGACTCAAAAACCCAAAGTTTTGAACATCTGAATTTCTGTGAGAGGTTTACTAAGTTTGTAGACTCAGAGAAAACTTCTTCAGCAGGGATGTGTATCAACAGAGGGTTTCAAAGCTATTGGAGTTGTTCAAAACCTGACYGGACATGGTCCTTAGTGCCCTGCGTTAGCTGTCCTAGCTCTGAGCAGGGGAGCTGGAMTAGGTGGTCTGCAGGGGTGCCTTCCTGCCTCAGCCATCCTGTTAAATCTTTCACCCACTGCCATGGCCATGCCTGGTTGCTACGTGGCTGTAGGGAGAAGCAGGAGAAGCAACTTTCCAGAGAGCCGTCTCTCCCTGGGCAGGTCCAAATTCTATTTTGGGCAGAGAATCCAGGCAGTTTTTGCATATCTGAGTTAGCTTGCCAAAACTTAGTCTGTATTCTTAGCCCTATTTATCTCAGGAAGATACCTCTACATTTTAGGTTTTTTGGGGTTTTTTTTGGGTTTGTTTTGTTTTGTTTTTTTTGGTTTTTTGTTTTGTTTTTTTAAACAGAATATGGACAAGGAAGTCTACTAGAGGGATATAGAAGCCAGGTGTTTCTGGTTGTTACTTTTTCTCTAGTCGGTGACTAAAACCAGAATCAGTAAGGAGTTTACCATTGTCTTTCAGTGATGCAGAGACCTGATGAAGAGAGCTCTTTCTCCAGAAGATAAACTCTGTGCTGCTGACACTGCAAATTCACTGCTGTATCAAGGAGTTAAAAGTTAATATTATTACTGTCTTACGACTGCGTCATGTTCAGCAACTCTTGCAAAGAATTTACATCTCCTCCTGATTGAGGAGATTATTTTTCTCCACAGGAACTAAGCACAGAATGATTTTTTTTTTTACTTCTCTCTCTCTAATTCTTTCCCACACTTATGTTTATCATTTTGTTTTTACTCTAGTTCTTTGCCTTCCAGTGCTGTAGTTGGACTAACACACAGTTGTTTTGTGACAGTAGGTGATGCACCTCAGATGTACATTCAGTTTGTATGTACATAGGTGGGTTGCAAACGCGTAATGAGGCAAATTGCCTGGGGAATGCAGATCATAATATTCAGAGATGAGAGATAGTGATTATGGCAAATTAGTTTTCTCTCTTTGGATTGTATCACTGTTTGCTCCTTTACCAAGAAGTAAGTCACCTTCTTTTTTTTTTTTTCTTATTAAAAGCAAAACCAGTGCACAGTCTCTACAAGAATATGGCACAAAGGGGGAGAGGATTTAAAAAAAAACAGACAAAAAAACAAACCCAAAAAACCAATCCCACTTCCTCTTTTGGTACTACATAACTCGCAGTCTCCCTTTTGCTGCCTGAATATTTCTCAGTGAATATTTGCTAGATACAAGGTGTGGAGTTAGCAGCAATGCATCTATTCCTTCCATCCATGTGGGATAGCGGGTATGACTCCTTGTGTGGTGCCAAGATTTCAGAAGCACTCCCTCTCTGTGATTTCTTGCACTCAGACTCACGGAGCGCAATTGCTCCATAACACTAATACCGGCTACAGGATTACAACAATGCCACCTGTGTGGCATTTTACCTGTGCAATGGTAATATGAAGAGAAGAGTTGCTCTAAAAATTCTGGTTGTGTTACCAGATTTGTGTCCTGGGTCATGGGATTTAGAAAGTTACAAGTTTGGTATCCTTTAATTTTTAAAGCATAATCTCTTTCACTAATTGAAACAGAAGCATTCTTGGGAGTGGCAATAGGAAGGAGAATCCAGAGAGATGTGTGTCTGTGTTTCCCCAGGTAATGTCACATGCAACAGAGGAAAATGTTTAGTTTCCAGGATATGTTTTTTAGGGATCATCTTTTCTAGCTTTCTTCAGATTCATGTGGTGTATAAACTTTTTTGGTGGGGAAGATAACCAAAGAGTGAGAATTTCACATAATTATATTTTACAAAATTACATAAATACAGGCACTGGAACCCTAAGCAGAAAAGCAAGTTATATTGAGATGCAGGAGAAAAATGACAAGTAAACTCAGAAATTTGTTCTAAAGGATCTCCAAGCCCATATCACCTTCAAAATTGAAGCCTGCCAATCAGTCTAGACTCAAAACCGCCAAATAACTGCAATTTATTCTGACATATACAAGCTTTAAACTTTCTAGCTCATTACCTCTAGTAAAAGAACCTCAGCAACACAGGAGACATGAAATGCTGAGGGACCGACCCAGGAAGCTGCGTAGCATCCAGCACTGTTTGCTTGCTGAGACCCGTGCAACTCTGCCCGCACAGTAAGTAAGACCTGAAGTAGATATTTTGTCAAATTTTTTTGACAGCTGTCAAACAAAATACCCAGAGACATTATGTACTTTTGAAAATGTTACCAGGAGTCTGTAAAGTTAAGAAAGCAAGAGAAGATCTGAAGAAATGAGAGACCTACTGTTTCTGACCTTACTGTGAGCAACTGGAACTAAATTGGCTGTCTCTGAAGGGACCCTGAGCTTATATGGTTGTGCTCATTGCTGTACAATATATATATATATATACTGTGCAACATAAATGCTGTGCAAACCCTCCACAGTAAAACACTAGCACAGGTGCTGCTTTTCTCCACCGAATGTTCTGCTTCAGTGAGCTGAGGCAGCAAACACACCCTTTGAAAATTTCCACAGTGAGGTTAAAACCAAAGGTGTTGTCTTGGAGTAGATATTAGCATTGATTTTACCTCAAAGCTTTGCTCCTTTCATTCAGCCTCCCTATATGATACTGGTTTGTGTGAAAACCACACAGAATTTCTGATCTACTCTTCATTTTATGTATAACTCTAAAAAATAGATTTTCAGTTCATTTGTTTGCAGTGTATTGATTATCTGAGGCAGTGTTAATTTCATCTCCTGACTACCATTTCCGTTTGGGTAATTAAATTTCCAGTGCAACTTGAAGAGATGAGGCACTACATACATTTTTTTTCATAATTCTTGCACTGTGCTGCTGTGTACAGTTAGAAAGGTGCCACACTATCCCAGCAGGTGCATGGCTGCAGTTAAGCAACTGGCAACGGATTAATTTTTAGACAGTGGAGCAAGTTGAATGAACAGGTCAAGTGCTTTGAGACTGCCATAAACAAACCATCATCACCATAAACATTTAAAGAAACAGCTATGCTAAAATGATAATCCTGTGTCCTAGCCTGGTAATAGCTGTGCTTGCTAAAGAAGTTACCTTCCCTTCCTTGACTGATGGGTGCTCTCCTCTCAGACCCACTACTAGGTCTCCTCATGGGAAACACTCTCTAAGATACATCAAAATGATCCAGATCAGCAGTGAAGAATTAGACATGGCATTTATTGTGAGCACATTAATACCATTGAGTTTAACACCACGCAGGTGGCCAGTTGGTGAGAAGGGCTGTCTATAGCAGGGAGTTGAGAAGAACAGTTGGGGGCTGTAACTTCAGCAGGCACATCTGCAACTGGAAAATGTGCGTTTGCAAACTGGTAATTTTCCTGWGCTCTGTGTCAAAATTCCTTTATCACAGCACAAATCAGAAAAAATTTCCTTGAATCCAAATTTTTTGACATATTGTACCTGAGAACAGAATTGAGCCAGATGCATTCAACAAGGAATTAGGGATTATTTTGAAGGTAATCTGTGTCCTATTACTGTGGAGTGCCTCAATGCAGTATCATTTTTTAGAACTGAACTTGAGAATTAATGGTAATTTCACTTCCCTCTCTGTAAAACAAGCTTTGCCAGATTGCTGGGAGTGATTTGCATTCTGTCCTTCATTCCATGAAAACCTAGTCAGCTCTGCAGCAGCTCAGCACTGTAAAATTCTTGCATAATATGCATGTATCACGCTGCACATGTCCACTCATTTGCTGGAACGTGACAAGCTTAATAGAGGAATGAACATAAACTTTGCCACATTGGATCAGAGTAACCACTCATCTAATACAGCTTCTCATTGCCAGCCGTACCCAGTAATATGTTTCAGAAATTGTAAAAGTCCCAGAAGAGGCAATTACGCAAAAACATCCCCATGGCAGGGACATTTTCACTGGCTTTCTAACAGCCGAGCCAAGCCCTCTCCCAGAGCTTGCCCTGTGGACACATCGGGTGCTCCAGGCTGAATGCCTGCTCAGACTGCCTGGGAAAAGGGAGACGAGACTCATGGCCTTTTGGGAGCACCAATCTCTGGCCCAGTCACGCAGCGCGCAGCTGTAAGCTGACTCTGGAGAGAGTATTAAAGGACAGCACTACGCTCAACCTGGGATGCAGCTCACCTGTGTTAGCTCTCACATCTTCCAGCTACGGCCATACAGTTGCCTAAATTACACTGTAGTAAACACACTGCATCTGCATGGCTAGTCTCCTGGAGACGTGTTAGACATTTCCTTATCAATATGCCAAGTTATGGAGCGGATGGGTTATTTTGCAAAGGGTTTTAGTTGAAAGCAGATTAAAAAGGAGGTGGTGGTGGGGCTAAGGCTTTGGTCAGAATGTAGCTCCGGGCAGCTCTGCTGAGGAGGCTAAGGATCATGTTCAGTCATAGCGGCAGTGGACAAGAAGACTTAGAAATGTGCTATCTGCATCTGAGGTTGCAGATCCCATATACGGTAAACCAATACATGGTGGAGCAGGCAACATCTGTGGTTCAGTGCTCAGTGACACAATGAGTTTAGATAAAAAAAGTAAAATTCTGATTTCATTTCTTGGCTATACAATTCTGACCAAAGATTGCCATGTAGAAAAAAACTGTCTTTCAGGAAGCTGACCTGAGGCAGTGCACACTCTTTCCCATTTTTCTGCCAGATTACGCCAGTTTGCCTCCACGATCAGATTTGCTGATCTGAGTGAGGAAATCAGAAAGYGAATTTTTCAATAGTGATAATCATTTGGAGAAGCTTTCATTATCACAACACAGCCACTTTTGCACTAGATAAGCCATAAATGTATCAGTTATAGAAGACCTGAACTAGAGCTGTCTAAAGCCTGGAATTTCTGATCAGCAGAAAATGTTAACATTTCACAATATAATTGTGTATTAAGTTTAAAATACTCAATTAAACAGGTTTTATGTGAAGTCACAAAAAAGGGAAGTATCAGTGTGGAGACCTAGCCAGTTTTCATGCTTGAAAGCCATAGTAGCACTTGACATGGGAAAGAAATACAGGACAGCTGCAAYCATAAAAGTCTCAGGGTCTCCAGCGTTTAGCAAGGAAAACAGACATTTCCATCAGACTCCTGCCCATGTTTCAATGATGTTTAGCTGAACTGAATACAAACTTTTAACTGGAATTTTTCTGATGAAACTCAAGAGCAAGTAAAGAACATGCCCTTCATGTATAATCTTGAGGCACACAGAGCAGTGCTGCAAGCTGCTTCTTGGACAGCAGGATCTGATTCCCAAAAAATTAGTGAAAGTCAGGAATTATTTGTCTGTTTTAACATTTGAAAAGAAAACTCAATGTTTAGCTTAAAAACATTCCATCCAGTACAATTTCTATTCCAGATGATAGCATTCAAATGGAGATCAAACAACTGCTGTAGGAAAGGAGAAGCACAGCCATAGCAGGAGGAGCAAAACTGAAGGATGGTTACAGAAAAGAGGAAACTGAATTTTGCACTCCAGACGAACAGGAAGACAAGTTGATGGTCTGCTAGGTTTGTGAAGAAAACCAAAATATTTAGTTTATAAAAGGATGGTGGTCAATGTCAGAGGCATTGACTGACAATGAGTGGTATTGAAATATGGTTGAATGACAACTCAACCATATTTTTTTGGTATTTTCCTCAAATACCCTAACTGGTATTTGAGGAAAAGCAATGGTAAAGCCAAGTGAATAAACAAACCGGACTGGACAGACTTGACAAAAGGGAACTGAGACAGCGAGTGTCTGATACTAAGAGTGTAGTCAGCTGCCAAAAATGTACTTACTTGGGAAGGAATTCAAGAACACAGAACCACCAGCTGATGGATTTACAAAGAGAACAATTATAAGGTATTAAAACACCACAAAACCATTACCAAGGGAAAGTCTGGGAAAAACAGACATTAAGGATGAATAAAGCTATTGTTAAGGAGACTATACATGCTCCTTGATACTACAGAAAAAGGCTCCCAGTTCAGGTGATTCAGAAATATGAAGCAAGTTCTTAATGAAACAAACATGTTAAGAATAGTCAAACTCCAACAACTGACACAAATCCAAAATTTTCAGGAATACTCTTGGTGACAAAATGGCTTCAAGACACAGCTTTCTATGTGGCACTTCTGAAATGCTTCTCACTGTTCAGTAATGTCGTGGTTTGACCCTGGCTAGCAACTAAACACCACACAGCCGCTTGCTCACTCTCACCCCCTCTGGTGGGATGGGGGGAGGGAATCGGGAGAGTAAAAGTGAGAAAACTTGTGAGTTGAGATAAAGACAGTTTAATAATTGAAATAAAGTAAAATAGTAGTAGTAGTCTATTTGTAGTAGTAGTCATTTGTCTATTTCAGCAAGCAATTAAAGTTTATACAACTGAGGCACGAAAAGAACATACTAAAAAATCTCTAGCTGAAAAGTCATCTTATAGAAAAAGAAATAGAAATAGCTGACAGGACACATTCTTTCTTTAACTAAGCTTTAAAAATGTGGGCATTGATAACACTAGAGTAATTTAAGATAGTAGAGCTGAAGCTGTGGTATTGTCCCATTTGTTTGTTGCATGATCACTTTTTAAAAAGCAGCAGAATAATATAAGGTATGTTTTAAAAAGAGTGCTTTACTGTGCACCAGTGTAAATATGAGTTGTCAATACTGAACACTGGAATGGATCATTTTCACAGTCACCGTTCTCTTTCATTTTGAAGCATATGTGTTTGTATTTGGTTTTGTATTCATAACATTTAGATTCTAGTATTTTAACTGACAATTTCATGAATTCATTTAGTTAAGGTGACATCCTTAAAGACTATAAAAAATACATAATTCTCTTGTCAAAAAAGTGTAACACAATAAGCCATACTTAATGGTTTTAATTTATGAAGCAGGAGTTGCTGGCTGAAAATAATTCCAGAATTTCAAATAGCAAGGGAAGAAATAACTGAGATAATAATAGTTTGGTTAATTGCTTGAGTAATAGAAGGTTTATTCTACTTATTGGGAAGGACCATTTGTGGGAAACTGGCATCTTGTAAGCAATTACATGAGGTCTATACACTGTGATAAAGTCACAGCAGAGATTACTACTCAATTTTTGGAAGAACAGCAAAACCAATTCTACAAAACAGTGGCAAAGGCTTCTAAGGTCCCAAGTGAAGTGCACACGTGGACACGCGCACACATACACACAAACAGTGAAAAATCCTTCAATGAGGGACTCAAATCTTTCACACAAGAACTATAAAACCACTGGGTTTCAAACCATTAATTAAAATTCCCCTTAGAATCTTTTTTTCCTCRTACTTTGTTGAAGACTGTGGTTCAGAAATACTAAAATAATTAGCAAACAAATCTGTGACTGAAATGTATTATGTTTTTTGGGACTGCCCGAGACCAGGGGGACAGGGAGAGGTTTTCCCTAATCACTCACTCTGATCATTAAGCTGGCAAAGTGCCTTGTCCCAGAATCACTATTTTTTGCTGTTTTCCATTTCAGCAGTAGGTATGGTAATATTCAGAAAGAGATTTTAAGGTTCATGATACTAAATTAAGACACACAGGAAGTTAATGAGCAATAATCTAGTCAGTACACATCAATTTAGCTGAAGTACCTAAAGATGGCTTATCTAAAGATATGAGTCCTTTTTTTTTTATGACAGCACGTTCAATAGAAGTGCTGCAAGCACTGGATGGAGAAGATATGGAAGGCACATCTTTGAAACATGATTGACTGGGATAGTGATTTGGACTCTGTTACAAAGAAATATTCCATTTAGTGTAGAATTTTTGCTTTAGTAATATGACTAAGAAATGCAAGAGAGCTCCAAGTGTGCCTTTCATCAGACAGGCAGCTGTGATAGCCGGGTGAAAGACGCATGTATATGAAGTGCAGCATTCACAGGCTTCTACAGTTTCTTGAACAGCTGCTCAAATTACCAAATATATAGAATTTGAGTGCCTTTAGGTAACTGCACTTAGTACATGACATTTCTCTAAATCCTACCTCTTGAGCCCAGGGCAGCAAACACCAATTCCTCTTTCATTTACTTCTGCGTAAATCTGAGAGACTTGCAATGTAGATGAGTAGACTGCTATCTTCCCTAGCCTCCATCCTTGTGTTTTATGGTATAGCACTGCAAAACACTTAGCAATAATTTTTCCATTACGTCTACAAACATAGATAATTCTGCCATATACACTGCATACCATTTATTACAGTTTAACAGGTTTAATCTAAGAACTCTTGTTTACACAGGCTGTTTCCATGCTTCTGGTTGTAGAAAACAAAATGATTATAAACTTTAAATTATCTAATTAGGTAAGATAAGGAATAGTGTTCGGTAAGCAAGCATTCACACCAATGCTAGGCAAAGGTGGAGAGTTCATCAATGCCTTGTGGATACCTTTGTCTTTCTTGATTTTTAATACAGTCCTCCATAAAATGTTTCAGCTTACACTTTTTGTGTGTCTGACAGGCACAAAGCTTAGCACAATGCATCTCAAACAGAGTTGGGATTTTTCACAACACATTAGTTTCTCAGGCACATGTGATACAGATATGCTTTTTCCCAGTTCTTCAGCACAGGTTGTTTAATATTACGAATTAAGTTATTTGCACTAATGGGGTTTTCACAGAGAACAGTGCTTGCCCCATCAAGGCAAGTAGCAAGTCAACAGCTTCCTTTACTCCTTTTTAATCTTTCACATAGTTTTGTTCACTTTTACTAAGCAAACAGTTCCTTTGTATCTGCTTTTCCTCAGCAAAGTAGAATGTAGCTCTGTAATTCTGTATTTTCCTAATCAAGACCRTAGAATAAGAGGGATAGCTTCTCAGCTGTGTCTCTTTAGTGGTTAAARCTGCTTACGTCCTGCAGGGTGCAATCTGCTCTCCCACCTCCCCACCCTCCCTCACGGCAAGGCTTTGATGAGGACCTTGGCAAGCCAAGGAGACTGATGAGAGAGCCTCACCAAGCCCACATTGCTTACCCCCAAGCTGTGGGACTGTGAGAGAGTTTTTGCTGAAGCCATTCCTGCATGCTGTTCTGTTACATAAAGGCAAGAGGAACAAAAGCTGTTGACTAACAGATCTGCCAGTTACTTTGCAAAAGCATTTGTAAAGACGAGTTGCTGCTTTACATCCTAGAGAAAGAGAATCAACGTCCAGTTAACAGTAAACCTCATGATCCTTTCTGAAAGAAAATTTGCTAGATCCCAAAAATATTTTTAACTGCCCTTTCCCTGACAGAGCTCCAACTAACSAGAAATTCTTTTCATGATGCTGACGCAGGGTGTTTATTCCAGCAGGGCTGGCCTCCGCCTCCATTTGGAGCTAGTCAGAAAAAAGGTAGCGCTTCTCAGCCAACACCCCAAACACTTTGTCACCAGAGAGTCGGTTTTATTCATTCTGCTTAGAGTTTAGGAGTAACCAAACTCAAACACCATCATCGACCTACAAAGGTTTCTTCGCTTCTATCCTTCACAAAACAAATCTTAGAGGGAAGATGTAGGTTAATGTAATAAAGTGTTTATTTAGCTCCCAGAATATCACTGAATGAGGATGAGATAAATTTTGTGCTAGTGAAAAGAATAAGATAAATTAAGCTTATGTATTTTACAAGCACAAAAGCTGATCAATGCCAAATTCAGCTTCCTGGTACAAGGGTCATGAGATTATGGCATAGAAAAGCGTCTCTCCTGGTCAAAGCAGATAGTGGCAAAGTTTTGTAAAGGGTAAGATGTATACATGTGAGAGAATGAACTGTATCTTTGGGGCCATGTTTCAGGGTTGTGATGGTGGACTCTTAAATCTGTCAGTGGGCATGTATCCTGTTGCAGAGCAGGCCCCAGTAAAGAATAAATCGGTTACTGGAGAAGGACAAGAATATATTTCTTTTACCGTGATTTTCAAGAAATTGTATCCAGTTCAAAGAATCMATTTAGATTATAGTTTCATTTAGAATCTTTCCAGAGGCAAAGGATTGTTTTGKTTTTTTTTTTCTGTTGTTGTTTTTGTTTTAATTGYAGTTGCCTACTGTTATGTAGCTTTATCTCAAGTAAGACAACACCTGCATTGCTTCTGTTGGAGGGTTGTTTCTGGGAAGAATCTAGYTTAGAAACATCATGATGCAAAGAGGGGTCTTCTGTTAGTTGCATTGACATGGAMAAAGGAAACCTCAACATGCTAACACATTTACACTGGGAGAGATTAGAATATCAGCGTCATGGCAGGCTGGTGAGGATTTGCCTCTTCTCTAGAGCCTACAGGCCAGGTGCTTGATTAGTATTCATCTGCTTTTGAAATGCCATGTTGTTTTAACTCAGAAAATACAATATGTGCTATACCCCAAGTGCTAGCCTTACCTCACTTATTACACAATGAAACCCAATTACCGTCTTCCCATCTGCATGTTGAGGTATTGATTTCAAGTATAATAGAAGCATCTGTATTGTGAGGAGGTGACTATTCCACAGCAATAAAAGAAAGACACTGTGGGAACATAAAAGAAGCAATTGGAAGTTAAAAATCTGCTACACCATGCAGCTCTGAGCCCTTCAAGATTTCCAGAATGCATTTTGATAATGCTGGGTAGAGTAATGTCAAAAGGCAGAAAAGCCTTAACTAACAATTGATTTTTGAAATAGCTGATTTCACAGGACAGCACTAGGGAGGCAGCACACAATGTTATAGCAGCTTCTTTGTTCTTCATTCTGTGGAAGCTAAGAGAAGACTGTCAAATGCCTATTCTCATACAAAGACAGATGGATCTCCACTGACAACCAGCAGCAAAGGAAAATTAATGGACTATTTTTATTGACATTTTAAAATATATTAAATTACATCCTCTTCATTCACCCAAAAATTATTTTCTTATGGCAATCAGTAATAAAAAAAAGAAGAATATGAATAAAACCAGTCAAAATACAGAGGCTCTGTAAGAGAGGCACTTTAATGATATTGTGCTATCATTTGCAACAGCAGAAGATCATGCGAGTTTACTAGATATAATTCTTGATATATTTCAAGTTTCTCTATGTCCTGGTCTAAATATGAATTCTTGCACATATTGCAAAAAGTACTTATAATCTGAACCAACAAGGACTCTGGGATGATTGCTGTTTATTTAATTTATCACAGTGTGTACAACAATGTTCCACAGGTATCTGAGAGACACACATGTACCAAGTCAAGCAAAAAACATAGAGCATCAAATTATTCTTACATAGTAGGGTGTAGTGAGTGCTCAAATGCTAATAAAGAGTATTTACTAGTTATACTAATTTCAGAATCTTAAGAAAATATCATGAGCACAGGAAAGAAATTACTAAGCCCATGCTGTTTCTTGATAGCATCTTTTGACTGTAGAAGACAGGAGGAAAGTGTGAGAATGCACACATTTATTTTCAGGTATTTGCATTGCGTTAATATCTGCTTGTAAAAAGATCATTGGAATTGTAATGGGAGACACTAACATTGAGCTGTATGGTGTGGAAGAGTGCTATTTTCCTGACAGGAGGATTTTCAGGGGAGGCAAAGAAAGAATTTAAGAATTCTGATTTACATGGCTAACAGAAATGGAAAATCCATTAGCTATACTGTGTTTTGTTGTAAAATTTTTATAGAGGTAGGCCATAGGTGAACTACATGGGCTAAAGGCTGTGCAACATTCTGATGTGACTTAAACCTTATTCCTGAAAAAAGAAAATAAATACTGCACAAGAATTTCTGTCCTTTTCAAAAATACCTGGAAATAATAATAATTAAAAAAATCTACATTGTTTTGATGTTCATTACCTTTAAAAAGAAAGATGACTGAAACATGACACTTAGGGACATGGTTTAGTGGTGGACTTGGCAATGTCAGGTTTACGGTTGGACTCAATGATCTTAAAGGTCTTTTCCAACCTAAATGATTCTATTCTATTATATTCTATGAGATTATTCCCTCAAGACTGAGACACAACCCATTTCTCCTGTAGAYGTGAAATACATATGTTTACTCATTTTGTATATAAAAGAACTTTCTGAGATTATTTTAATGTTTATTCACAGTTGCTTAATGCCAGGCTGGAGAGTTGACAATACTGCTGAAAATAATTGAACAACCTGATTTTTCATCTTTAAGTAGCATTTTTCAAAATACTTGTGTTCATGTGAATGACAGAGAGGAGATTAACATTTTTGTGTCTAATGAAACGTTAATAGTCTAAACAGTTCTCGAGAGAAAAAATGGACATTCTATGCAGCTTTAGTGCTCTCTGTATGCAGTGAAAAAAATATATGAAAACAAACTGGATGAAGGTTTGGTATGTAATGTAATTAAACTTAGATTAAGATCCAGGTTTATTATCTCAGATGAAGGTCTTTGTATTCTCGGAAATGTAAGAGCTGTTTCTGCGGGCATCAGGGATGCCTTTTGAAACTTTTTCCAGAAATGGACTCTAAATTAATATCTCAAAAAACTAATAGATAATTATTATTGCTGGGTCCCAGTGCTGAGCAGKGGCAAAGCAGGTACATAGTAAGTGATAAATTATGCCTCTAATTCATGACAGGCTGACTAGGTAACATCAATAATGACCTGGAGTAACTTGGCAGTGTAACTAACCTGGAGTAACTTGGTATTATAATTAAGGAAAAAAGGGAGAAAGAGGAAATTATTTGTCCAGGTTCATAGAGGGAGCTGGTAGTACAACCCAGAATTAAATGCAGATATCCTGTATTGCAGTCTGTCTCTGTCACTACAGCAGTGCTACAAGTTTCATTTTCCTTTTCTGCTTGGAGAAAATTCTTTCATTTTCTCCTTACTCAACACTCAGCTTTAGCATGCAATTTTTTTCATGAACAGTCAAAAATTAGTTTCCCAAAAGAAAAATTCCGTACTTCCGCTCAGCTACCTTAAGGGAAGAGAAATGAGAAGAAGGCTCAGAAAATTGCTCTGACGGGAAAAGAAAAAAGGGTTATTTTAGGCAAAATGCAAAATCAGAAAAGACCAGGCATATTKCTTGCTCGAGGCAGAGTTCTGCTCTTGTGTGAGATGTTTATAGGGGTAGCAGCGGAGTGGAAGCACAGCGGCGTTAACGTTTGTGCCTTGTCAGGGCAGGCCAGGCCAGCCCAGAGCCTATAGACGCCCAGGAGGTCTAAGGCATCGGCAGCAGCGGGGACCTGCTGCGGGTGGTCACACCTCCGGTCAGGAGGCCGCCCCTGCCCAGGAGACGGAGGGGTCGGCTTTCTCTCACCACACTGCCCTTCTTCCTGAGCACAAAGGTGAGGTTTTGGTACCTTGCCGAAGAGTACAAAGCTAAGCTCTTTCTTTTGATGAAGAAAACGGTTGTGGTGGGTTTTTTTTGGGTTTTTTTTGCTTGTTTCTTTTCCCATATCGAGAATTTTAAAACTTTTTTTTTAAGTGTCTTTTTGCTAGGCTGTGCTTTATCATGAGACTCAGACCACATATCTTGTTTTGAACACCATAGAAGAAATTTCTTTAATTTACTGTATAAAGTGAAGGCTACCTTCTCTGCCCCTAGACAAGCAAATACCTTTTCAAAACTATACATGAAAGAAGTTAAGAAAGTTGGCAAATTTTTTTAGTAAAATCACCTAAYGTCTTTAAAAGAGCACTGATGATTCCCATTTCAGAAATATGTTCTTTTCAGTCTCACAACAAACAGCAGCGGTTAGGCTGGGAGCACTGTGGGAAAGTTAGGATGTGAGCAAGACGACTCTCCAGGAACAGTGCAGGTCYGCAGGGAAGGGCTATTACTTGCTCTTGTCATTCCAGTCGTTCACTGTAAAATGTGGATGTTTGCAGGGACTTAGGATGAACTCAATAACCTCTAGTGCTGGTTATATGATGAATAGGTAGTGGAGATTTATAGTTTTGGATTCAGAAACCAAAATTCACGTTATGTCCCATAGATTTAAAAACATAACCCTTGCAAAGGTGGACTCAGGTGTTCAAGTCTAACAGAGGAGTTAGTTGGCTTACCACTCAAGTGGGCTCTAGAGCAGTCTTAGGATCTGTCAGTGTCAAGGTTTCCAGCCAATATAACTCATTTTCCAGAAGATAATCCTGTCCCAAGTGACCAGTGCCACTGTCTTCAACAACATGCTTTAGTTGAATGAAGGTATTTCATATAGATACACGGGTCTTCATACATGTAATTTGTGTAAAAAACATTTATTGACTATTTCAAACAATAATTTCCATAAATGGTTAACCAGTAGTTTAAAAAGTACTGTGATTGTTGTTCCTTGCAGCTAGAACTAGTGGTAGCTGAAGAGCTTGTGAAAGTTTTATTCTGTGAGGCATTTCAAAAGAGAGTGAGGAGCCAACACTTCCTGTGGAATAGCTTTTCTGAAAAATCTTTGTATGGATGTTTCAGAGTGTGGCACTTCATATGTAAATGTGAAATATTTATGTGAGCATGTAAAACAAGAAAATTAAAAATWTTTTTTTTTATTTGTTCCCATTAAGTGTTTTGAAACAACCAGTCCCTGTTTAAAGTTTTGATTCTACCGTAAAACTCATCAGTAAAGATTTGGTCAGTCCTATCAGCTGTTTAAGCTTTAATCATTGTCATGRTAATAAATTAAGAATCCACATCAGTTCAAATATTTAAATAGTTCTTTTTTGTATATAGGATTTATCATGGCTACAAGAAAAAAAAAAGACACACAGTTTAAATAGTAATGATTTTCCAGAGGTTTATTTTCCTGCAATTTATGAGCCTTCTCATCCTTTGTTTTGTATACCAAGCCTTCTCGTGTTCTGCAGCTGAAGCTGGAATGCGCTTTATATGTGAACAATCTTCTCTGCTTTATGAGGCAGGGGTTTTATTAATCTGTCACGAAGAATCACTTTTAATTCTAGACAAGAATACACAATACTCTAGAACATAAACTTTGTTTAAGGGGTCACTTTGTACTTTGTTTAAAGGGTCACTGAACTCAAACTAAGCTCARTACAGGTCAAGTCATGTGTCTTTTGGAAGGCAGGCAGGGGCACGGCTGGGAAGGGCCCTGTATTTCCAGGTAGAGGCAGGAAGGGACCCTGTGCTGAATTGCTCCCAAGTAGTGACTGTGAGTGAATAAACACAGCTGCCTCGTTCGTCCCTGGGGAAGATCAAGTTGTCCCCACTATCTTTCTAGTATTGGAAGCTGCAGTAGCTCCTATTCACTTATTAGTGGATCTCCGGAGATGTTTGAGCAATTGGAGCAGCTGCTTCCCCAGCTAGAAGGAGGGAGCCAAGTTGAGATTCCAACTGTTTCTTAAGAACTTCAGCTCTGATTGCCAGAGGTGTTTGCGGATGACTAACCCAGTGATAATTGCTATGGACATTACTGCTTGTCTCAGTTTTAGCTGCAGATGAAAGAGAGCAATTATTTTTGCAGAATGTTTACCCTGGAGGGCCCAAGTACGTCTAGTTGTTGCATCATTTTTTTTCATCTGACTCAGAGAAACTGTGTTTGTAATAAAGTTATTTCCATATTTTTAATTACCTTATCATTACTGCATAAACCCACTCTACATTTTATGTAAAAAATTTACAGATTTGCAGATCAGACATCTAAATACTTTTTTTATGATTTCAAATCAAGTAACCAAGGAAACAAAGGATGCTATTTACCTTTATCATCAGGAGGTTAATGGACATATTAGAATCTGCTTCCCAATTACCTCCTATAGATCTCCTGAGAGATAAAGACAGGCTGCAATTTAGTTGTTCTGTAGAGACAGGACAAGGAGACAATCCTAAACCTGAGCATACCTTCCCAACACTGTCAGTCATGGGATATTCTCCTATATACTGAGCCTTGACTGAAGATGATATTCCCAACAGACAGATGTATCTATTCATCCCTAACTGGTCCCTTGCTGTTAGGGAGGAGAGTCCTTCTGACAGCTGGAGAAATGTATTAAAATATCTGCCTGGAAYTCTTAAGAGTGAAAAACCGGGATTTGGAAAGGGGGATGTGCTAAGGAAGTAAGATGACTGCTTAACATTGCTGCATAAGACATACGGGGGAACTAAACCATATTGAAGAATGATTAGGTCTGTACTTGACTGATACACCTGAGGCAATGGACTGCCTGCAGGGACTGTGCTGGTGTGTAATGTAAACCCAAGCAGGTGCAGAGTTATGTCTTTACACAATGACATTAATGTTTCCCAGTTGTTCCTAAACATATTTCAGCAAGACATCCCAGGATCACATTTCTTTTTCATGGCCTTTCAAGTCATCCAGATCTTTCTCCTCCTCTAACTCCAGCAAGCAATACCAGAACTTAAAACGTTGTTAGTCCTTATAGCCATGACTTTATACTTTTTACTGTTACATTTTGCATAACTTTTTACTGTAGCTGCCATAGTCAACTCTTCCAATATCAGATTGCGGTCCAGTGTGTTGATTATGCCATATATTCCTTTTTCTAGACTAAGCTGCACCTATAGGTAGTAGCCTCAGTCTGCTGTCATTTATCGAGGTGCTCCAGAGTTAAGTGACCTGCCTGTGTCTTTGTTGATAGCTTTAAAGATGACTTTTTGCTTCTGGGACAAGGTTCAGGGGCTTCCCCTCAGCCCTTTAATTATCCCTTTCTGGGCTTAGAGTTTCCCCCTTCCTCAGTTCTTTCATATTTCTCATTGTCACTAATTACTCACTAGACATCATAATGGTAAATACCGTAATCTGCCTAGAGGAGATATTTGTACATAAAACAAAGTATATAAGAGTTTTATAATTTGTGACCTAATAAGAAAAGTCAAAAGACATGGTTAGTCCAGGAAAGGGAACATAAGATTTTTCTAATATCCAAAAGGTTGTTATAAAGAAAACAGAGGGCAGCTATTTATGTATAAAATGAGAGGACTGTAAATAACAGGCTTTGCAGAAATAAGGGGTTTAGATTCGAGATTAGGAGTCTTTCTAAGTCACTAACTATAAGCAATGTTTTAAGGTCACCTTTGGGCAATTATGGTCACATAGTCCGATGTCCTGTTGGATAGATGCTATAAAAAATTTTGACTAATACTTTGAGGTAGAAGTTATTTAATTAACCTAATTTCTAGACCACTGTTCTGCTTGTGTCTCACACGGAAGTACACTAATTTCTCATTACTCAATCCTACAAGCCAGTCTCGTTTTCTCTATTGCAATTTCTTTATGGGAAACTCAGACAAAATAAATACTAATTTAATTTGGATCATAACTTGATCTTCCCTACCGAGGCTTATTGTCCTTCAGAAATCAGTTATAAGCAAAGATGCTAGTTCTACTATGGACTTAGACACACCTTTGAGGTTACAGCTGGAGAAAGCTGTAACCATTCCTAAATCCCAAATAACTCCTAAATTTCCATTGCTCACTATTTATGGGAGAGTAATGGCACTAAAGTCTTTGTTGTTTAGTGTACAATCGAGCATCTTCTTCTAACAATGATGATCTTCAGTGGCAAAATGTATTACTATTTTGATAAGGTTTGAAAGATTTATTATCCAACAAGGCTGCTGCTTTGTCTCTGGAGTTAGAAYCAGGTTGGGTTCTCACCTTGTTCTCATCTTTCCCACTTAGGCCAGAGTTTGACAAAGACATGATTTAGTTGAAGATGTCCCTGCCCATGGCAGGGCGGTTGGACTAGATGACCTTTGAAGGTCCCTTCCAATCCAAACTATTCTATGATTCTATGATTTCAGCTGCACTGACAACCTATCCAGGCCTGCCGCCTTCTTCCCATTATCTGTCACTCATTTTCATCCATGTCTGGGGGAAGAAAAAAGAAAAAGGAGGAGATCATAGTTTCTGAAGCGATTTTTGTTTTCTTGAAATGCCTCTTAACAAGTACATTGCCTGTCAGTGAATAAATCATTCAGTCCTGCCCGCGGTCTACAGATTTTTGTCCTTAATTGCTAGTTTGCAGCTTGAAAATACAATGGCATTGTAAGTAGATTTCATTTTTTTTTTACTTTTCTGCCTTTTACAAATGTCAAATTGTACAAAACTGAAATAAAGTATTTTAAAGCAAGGAAAAGTTACTTAATAATCTTGTTACTCAGTGGACTTTCCAGTTTCTTTTCTGTTTAAATAAATCTGTGTGTCTTTCTTACTCTAGAGAAAGATGTATATGTAAAATGTGTGTGTGTGTGTATAAATATGACAGAGTGGGTACAGGCAATTTGTTGGAAAAGTAATGACTTGCTTTTAATTGACATGTAGACAATTACTGTGGCCAATAACAAGGTTCTGGTAACCACATTAGTTTAAAACCTCAGTTTTTCCTATGATCTTTCATCTAGCTCTCTTGCTTTTCATCAGTACCACTTTTTAGATTATAATTACTGCCATACATCTACTGCTTTGTTACTTCAAAGAACTAGGAAGAACTCTGTCTGAACTAGAGATGGTAGGGTCTGGAGATGGTTGTTGTGGATATTCAGGTGGTCATGACAGAGGAAGGTAAGTGGTACTTGATACTAACTTTAAGGGTACTTTATTCATTGCTTCTTTTTTTAATAATCTTAGAGAATTCATAGTAAATGGTATAAATGCTGAGTTCTGCCTCTCTCCCATCTGTGCCATAATCTCACTGTTGGTATTTATAACACAACTTTACATACACGTCTATTTTCTAATGGGCGTCCACCAGCAAGAGAGATTATCTTGCTTGGCAACCCACCTGTAGATACTGTAACTCATTTATTAAGGTAATAAACTTTATAAATATCCTAAATTTAAATGTAACTTAAAATCTAAAATATTGGAAAGTAGCATCTGAAGACATGTCAAAAGCAACATGCAGTCAAATGCAAGAAAACCAAGCTGCATAAGTGGTAACATCCTTTCCTACCCACTGCTTGATGTTCCCTGGCATTTACTAGAAGTGGAAAAGAAAAGAGAGCATGCAGTTCCTCATCCTTTTGAATTACAATAGTGTTTCTTCAGCAGACATATTTTTGGCAGCAACTAGCTAGCAGAAAAGAAGAGAGCACATTTCTTCCACAATAACGTAAGAGAAACAGTTAGTCTAGAAAATACTAGCATTTCAGCCTAATAAAACTCAAGCAGAAGGGGATTAGGGGTATGAAAAAAAAAATAAAAAGTTGTCTTCTCTCTTAAGCTGTAGGTGGATTTGAAGTTTGTGGTTAGTCATTTCAGAGACTGACAGTCCAAGTGACACTGGCATGATTTTCATTTTGTGTGCAATGACATCCTAATTTAGTGTTCTGTACATTTTTGCTTTGTTCTTTCTCACTGAAGAAGACTAAGACAGCTCCGTTCCTGGTTATATTTCCTGAAATTTTTAACTGGAGCAAGGCCCAAAGTGTCCTCTCCCCTCCAGAGAATGCCATGACCAATGGGCTGAAGATTTGTACTTTATGAACAGATGAAAATGATTCATCTAAAAGAAAAGGTGCAGAACAACCCCATGCACCAGGATACCCTGTGGTTACAACACTCCTGAGCTGCAGTCCTTCCCAAGAGATGGGATGAGGCAGACCTCCAGTGTCATAGGTCTAACAGAGAGTGGGGCAGGAAGGAGAGCCCTGCCCCATGAGGTTTCACCCGGTCCGGTGTGCTGCAAGAGTCCCAGCGTGGCTACCACTGCAGATGGAAGGCAATGGGTGGCTCTTCCTTACCAAGCATGTCTATCAGTGCTATCAAACTGTCAGTACCTTGAATGTGTGCAAAAAGCTGAGTGTAGGTATATATAACTTAACAGGTGAAGACTTAAGTGCTTCCAATGTTAAGCAGAAGGATGGAGCTTTTGAAAGTAGGGGCTTGAGCACCCAGAAAGCAGCTGGCTAGGATTTAATTTCACAGGCAGTCATAAATGCTAAGACCCGAACTTTAAGGATAGTCTCTATGGAAGTTTTGTGCCACTTGCCACCTATCTACCAGTTAGCAAACATTTCCTATCTCAGTCTCAYTAAAAGGTGTGTTGGGTATTATGTCAGGTAACCTGAGCAGATTAAACTAAAGTGTGGTTTAGAGTGCTTTAGAGTGTTGTTGTTCAAATTTGTTGGTGTTAGTGTGACAATAATACCGTTATGTCAGGACTGAATTTGGACCTAAGACTTATCAGCTAAAAGTTTTTATGAAAACAGAACGAACTTCAAGTTTCTGATAGCAAAAATAGCAGGATTTTTGCAAATGAACTGGACAAAGTCCATTTTTATCTTTCTTCCATTTTTTATTTTTTTCCAGATAGGTGGTTTACAAAATTCCATTCTGAGGAAAAGAAAAAAAATCTGTTTTCTTTACTCAGTAACTTYAAATGTCACCCAAATGTCACTTTTRAAATAGATGAGAACACTTTCCCAAATGAAATGAGTGACTCTAATGATATAAATCCCTTTGAAAATATCAATGAGTGTTTTCACTTAGAATTCAATAACAAGGACGGTGAAAGAAAATAGATATGTTTAAACCTATTTTGTGATGAAAAGAACACATATTGGCATATGGAAAGGTAAAGTGTTAGCATTCTTTCTTCATGGACCTTTGGTTTTTTTATCTTAATTGTCACTCAGGTTGATATACCAGGTGTCTGTCACTACAAATTGAGCTCTGTCATAAAGAATTGTTTGTGAAGGAATCATTTGGTTGCTTTTCTCCATAAGATTTGATGAAAATAAAGCCAGTGACAAATGATTGCTTTTTCAGAAAAGCAAAAATCGAGTTTTATGGGGAATAAATCGGAAAGGTGAACTACCCCTACTAGCTAAGAAATAGGATAAGAAATCCTAGAAAGCAAAAGGTGTTGGGTGTAAGRCTGTAAGTCAAACCAGAGTTTGTTTGAGATGATAAAAGGAACTTCATATTTTTTAATAGATAAGATGTTATGAAGTTGTAGTTCGGATAGGAAATCAAAAGATATACCACAGTTGCATGAGGAGAAGGAGTCCTTTGTAATAAAGACATGTTAGCATTAAGGTTAAGTAAACAGGATTTAATTCCGCTATTTTAATGAAGTGAGAGTAACCAATAAACTACTGTATCTTGAGGTTACTGTGGATCATGTATTCTGTATACTGTATACATGTAGCTAGTAATGAATATGCAGATTAGTGAGACAATTTTTCAGAGCTGTTCCCAAAAATGACATTGCATCATTTCCACTATTCCTCTTTTTCCTAACTTATTAAAGCCTGATTTTGTGAGTGCTAACTATGATTATTTAATAGAGTTAGCTAATTTATAACTTGTTTAGTTTATTCAAATACACTTGTCTGTAATAACTATAATTCTACTTGTGCCTGTTCAGGGGATATAGCTAACTAAAGAAACCACTTAAACTTCATTAAATTGTTGAACAATGAATACTCATAATATGAAGAATAAATCTCAGCCAATGGTCTTCCAAATCTGACAGTAATCACACTATCCAAGACTAGAAGGACATCCTACAATGCAGTTTTCTAAGAAAGATAATGCTGAAAATAAAACAAATTTCCTATAAGCCTGTGGACCCTTGTTTCTGACATGTTTAAAACAAAACACCGTAGCATGGGCAATTACAGAAGAAAGAGGTCAGTTCTGAGAAGTAGTATCCACACTAGAGCTGTAGAAAAAGTCTGTAAGTGTAAACAAGCATTAAATACACTGGAGTCAAACCCTCAACTGCTACAAAAATAAACAAACAAATGTTCCTAAATGATTTCTTCCTACAGATTCTTATCATTAGGAAGAATAGGAGGAAACATTACGTCTACCTCAAGGTCTCTGGGAAGTTTCTTGCAGGTAGTTAAAGAGAGACATGGATGTGTCTGAGAAGGAAATGAAATTTCATATGCTGAACTGTAAAAAAGCAGTAGGAACTTCTATTATAAGCCTGTTGAAACCAAACCTGATTTATGTATCCAAATTGCTCACCAGAATATGTAATTTAAAAAGGACTCCACCAGATTTGCTAGTGTCCTAAGTCTTTCTTCGAAGAGATATTTCAGGGTAAGTAAACTACACGGCTTCAGCAGATGAACTTAGGAAAATAAACAAAGACAAGGAAAAATAACACAATATAGACAAAAACTTTACAGTTGTAAATGCTAAATTATCTTTTTAACAGATATTTTTATTTTACAGATATTTTACAAATATTATTTGCATATATCATAGTTCCAAAGTCTTTTGAAAAAAATCCGTTCTAGGGCTATTCTACAAAGAAGGTGATAGTATTTATATGGCATCTTTTATCTATGGAAGCCTAATACTCTCTACAAGCAATGTAAGTGTTAGCTCACTATGGTAAATAGATATAATCCTCAAGACTTGTGAACAAAGAATTGACTGGGTAAGTAACTTGACAAGGCCATGGAAAAGGTCAGAGGTAAGAAAGGAATTTAAGAGAATCAAATCCTTGGCTGTTGGGTCTAGACAATGGATAGACCTTTAAAACATTAAACAAGCAACAAACATAGGAAAGTACATAAATAAGTATTAATATATGTTGGCTGGCATGCCAAATTCTGCAATTAGGTCAGGTTAAGATCTCAGCATGGCGAGTGACAAAGAAAGGACTATTTTTAATGCATTGAGAAAATATTTGGGTAGATCAAAGAAGGTATAAAAGCATGAGGAAAACTTAGATGCTGTTACCAGGGGTAATGTGGTTTTTAATTCTAATATTTTATTTCAATTTAAGTCATACCACAAAGAAGTAAAACACGTAAAATTAACAGTGAAAACAGGAAGCAGTACAGCATAATGATGTTGAAGTATTTGTTATATTTTTCTGCTCTTGTGGAAGTATGTGTTCAATATAATTTAATCTGAACAGAGTAGGCCAAAGAGAGATGAAGGAAGCTTAACTAAAGGTTGAAAAGCTTATTTCCTGACACTATTCAATGTGCTGAAGTCTTCTGTGCACTGGAATGAAACAAAGCCCTTTGCGACGTGTTCTCAAAAGCAAACTGTGTCATAATGTCTCTCTCCACATCAAAACATGCACTTTTGGGAAAGTACATGCTGTGTATGTACTTCCTTGCGGCTAGAGCTCTGTGCTGAAGGGAAAGCCAGCTCCCAGTCCTTGCTCGCCCTGCCCCAAAGTGCAGGTCGTCTTCTCAGGCTGTTCTGAGTTGGCGGGGCAAGAGGCTAAACCTGTTTCTCATGTGCTTGTGCAGAAGTAGGAGGATGATATTAAGTGACTGCCTGGGAAAATGTGTTTCACCGAACCAAATGCAGTGAAGTTTTGACACAGTGTACTTTGGGAGAATGAGCCCCACCACCCCCAGCTCCACGTCCGTGCTGGCACTCTTGGTGTAAGCTATCAGCTTGTTTCTGAAAGAACAACTCTGTGTTGAAACTCTCCAATGAGGCTTTAAGGCAAATGCACATTTTCATTAGCCTTTCTTCTATGAAGAAAGAGAAAAAGTCGTGTGATTCTTTTTCATGGCAGGCCGTCAGAATTGGTTTATTTTGTATCCACATAAATATCAGGTAAATAAATGTGTTTTCAACACAATAATGTCACTGTCTTAAGCCCACAGAGCACCCACAGAGAAAATTTCTGCCCGTAGGTGCTTGGAACCATTATGATTATATAGAAATATTTTGAGTGACTGAAAATGACAGTATCAGTGACACCATCTACTGCTGGCACTCTCCAGTTTCTATATCCACCAGAGGGTCTTGGGGTCAGGTTTATTTCAGTGCCTATTCATCTTGTTTTATTTAGATTATTTGTTATCTGCAAGGGAGAGAGGACACTAAATTGGTTCTTTTCAAATGGCCTTCCCTTCAATACTAGACAGACAAAGCTTGCCTTTAGCAAGACATAAAATGAGATTCTAGTTTTTAGATTAGAAATATGACTACAGAGTCAGGAAAACTGGAGATACAATCCTAAATTATATTTGGTAACACCTTGCCTCCTTAATAGTTTTAGTAATTCTTCCCTAGAATCCCTCTTTCTCTCTAAAAGCTAGATCAAGCATTCACAGAGTCCCTTTTTCTGTGTCCACAGTCATGGGTACTTCCCTTCAGTCCAAGCCTCCAAGAGACACCAGTCTGGCATCTTCCTTTCCTTTAATCCAAGTAGAAATTTCAAGGCTTAGAAATTCAGGCATACTATAGCCTGTAATAGTTGCTTTTCTGACTTTCCTCTCTGATCTCAACTTCTGGCAGGAGGTGTTTCTGGCTGCAGTTCCTCCCCTCTTCCTCCTATGCGTGCCCCTCCGACGGCATAATAACCATTTCAAATCCCCTTTCCTCTCTTTGCAGATTTCACACATAAAATCTGCCTAGTGGTATTCTTCCTCCCCACCACAAAATGCAGAAAATGTGGGTGACTGATTTTGATAGAGCCTGCCTCTCATTTTTGGATCTCAATATTTGATATCTTTTCCTCCTTTGTTTTGGTTTTAGTTGGTTAAGTCCTCCTCTGATCTTCAGGGGATGTATAGCAAAACTTATCTATTTTGTCAAGATAGGTTGGGAAGTAACAAGTTGCTCATATGATCTGGCAGACTTTTATGTGAAGATTTTTAATATAAATAATAGTTTCATGGATGTGCTGTACACAGTTTGAAAAATACAGAGATGAGTTGGTAAACAATCTCTGTCCCTGAACATTAACACACTGGAGGCTTCTGAAAAGATTATTCAGGTGCTGATGACTAGCATTCAGCCAATTTTCTGCTTGAGAACAAATGACCTTTTACAATCAAATGTATATACTCAAGTATTTCTGGCTTCATCAAAGTCTCAGTTTCTAGGAATAATAATACAAAACATTATTCTCARGGCTAAACTAAAGTAACTCCACTTACATGGGCTCTGCTTAATGTATTACCAGTAAAATAATGAGATTTTAAAATTTGTACAAAAATTTTAATCTAAAAACTGTGTGCAGTCACACTTTAAGCATAAAATAGTTACTCTCATGAGCTTGAGATCTACAAAGGCAACTGTATGTGTGTGTCTTTGAAGACTCAGGCCTCAACTTTTTAAGTGCTCTGTGTATATTGCACAAATGCATGCAAGAGGCATGCAAGACACTAAATACAGCAGTTGAATCTCCAGGATATTATGTGGAGCAGTTTCAAATCCCTAAGTAGGAGATATATTTCAAAACTTCATTGAGTGTATTATTCGTAGTGTATAGTAGTAAAACCATTGTGTTCCTGTCAGGACTAATGAAAATTACACATTTTTTTTTTCTGATAAAAAATAAAATATAGTCTGTAATTCTGACGCTTGGCTCATTACAGCTCTTGAACTTCCACTCTTCACAGAATGAAATGAAATATTAGGCAGTTCTGTTGTAGAATTAAGGTGGCTATGTCATTTAATTATTGGCTTGTAAATCAACAGTCTAGGACAAGCAACGTCTGTTGAATTCTGCCAGCTGGAAAAACAGCAAACATTTTTCTTGCCAAAGAAGTTTTGCAGTCACAAGCAACATGAGACTGATTTTTACCCTTGCCTTTACAATATAACCAGCTGGTATCATTAAATCCTGGCCCTTATTACAGCAATCTCCTTACAGCATGTTGGGGTTGAACAATGAAAATGTCTAGACAACCTATAATATTGTTATGTTATACTCTAAAAATCCTTAGGTTTTTAATTTTTACACTGTTGCTGTARTCAAATCAATAAAACATTTTAAGGAATACTTCACTACTTAGTATGGTTTAATAAAGATAGCCATTAATTACTTTCTTTACAGTATTGACACCTCATGAAATAGCTAGAATTTTTCTTTTTTTATTTCTGCTGATAGGAAATATTGATTCTTAGATGTGATTAATTACCCTGGTTCCATTGAAATTGCAAGCAGCTCATTAAAGCTCTAGGTGTTGCAGATTGACAAGTAACAATTATGCAGTTGAAATTACGTTCTGCTAATCAAGACAATTAACAGACACCCTTTATACTCAAAAGAAACCTTCCAGTAAAAATTATGCTGAAAATAATTAAGATGGTGGAATTTATTTGATCAAAAATTCATCAGTTCATCTGTAGTCCAGCATATATTTCAAACCAAGTACACACTTGAATTAAATTAATTGGGATTTTCAATTTATTCTTATCCTATTTTTGATGAGGAAAGTTATGATGAACCTAAATACTTACCAGGACTAAAAGCTGTTCCATTAAAAATTTCTCAGTAATATCTAATTAAGTATGTAAAAAACTATTCCTACACTGTATTCCTTCAGCTCATTTTCCTCCTAGAGAACGACCATGTCCTGGTTTCAGCTGGGATAGAATTAATTTTCTTCCTAGTAGTTGGTATAGTGCTGTGTTTTGGATTTAGTAKGAGAATAATGTTGATAACACACCGATGTTTTAGTTGTTGCTAAATAGTATTTACACTAGTCAAGGACTTCTCAGCTTCCCATGCTCTGCCAGGTGCACAAGGAGCTGGGAGGGAGCATAGCCAGGACAGCTGACCCAACTGGCCAATGGGGTATTCGTATTTCGGGACATGGGGTATTTCGGGACATGGTTTAGTGGGCATGGGTACTGGGTTGATGGTTGGACTCGATGATCTTAGAGGTCTTTTCCAACCTTAATGATTCTATGATTCTATGATATGATGTCATGCTCAGTATATAAACCTGGGGGAAGAAGAAGGAAGGGGGATGTTCGGAGTGATGGCGTTTATCTTCCCAAGTAATTGTTACGCGTGATGGAGCCCTGCTTTCCTGGAGATGGCTGAACACCTGCCTGCCCATGGGAAGCAGTGGTTGAATTCCTTGTTTTGCTTTGCTTGTGCGGGCAGCTTTTGCTTTCTCTATTAAACTATCTTTATCTCAACCCATGAGTTTTCTTGCTTTTACTCTTCCGCTTCTCTCCCCCATCCCACCAGGGGTGGAGTGAGTGAGCGGCTGAGTGGTGCTTAGTTGCTGGCTGGGGTTAAACCACGACATACTATCAAATCCAAGATGCTCCACAGATCATAATGAACTACACTTTAGGCAGTTTTAGTACTTCGTTAACCATTAGTGCTACCTAGACTCTCATTCTTCTTATTGAAGAACATTCTTCTAATCAAAGGAATAATAATTTTTTTCTTAGATTAGATGAAACAATATGAGATTCATATAGGATGTCTATTATGTCTTGAACAGCTGATACCATGAAAGACAAATCTCTCAAGAGTGGAGTAGAGCTCACAGCTCACATCGCTGCTCTCAAACCATACTTTCAAATTTAGGAACCTTGTTAAGCTTACTCAGATTTCCTTGAAAGAGAGTTAGGAAAAACAGATAGAAAAGTGAAACCAAGAAACTGCTTTGTTTAGGGCTGAATTGATAAAAGTGTGCAAGTTAACTTGCAGGAGCTCTGTTTTTCCCATTATTCACGTAAGATAGCACAAAGTGAAGGTGTAATAAGAAGCAATATAGTACAGTTTGCAAAGACTGATGAATTTAGAAGTAGGTGTCTGCTATTTATTTTCTCATTCCCAGAGCTTCGTGAAGACTGACAACTATTTAGTTGATGTGCAGGTTGTCTCTAAGGGCTATTAACCGTTCCTATAGGTAGCTTTCAGTAGTAGCTAGTGTGTCAACTTCCTCGATAAAGACAATTTACTCTGTACTGCAGCATTGTTGACAATAGACATGTCCAAATTAGATTTTTCTGAAGATTTAGTATTTATTTTTTCAATTCAATTTCAATATTCAGCACCTACATTTCTATTTTCACTTACCATTGCTAGAAATGGGGTCTGCAACCTTTACTTTTCAGTCTTAAACCAGGAATGCCTTAAGATCTAAACAGATGTAATTTCTAGAAAGTTGACAATTTTAATTCCAAATAATCTCTGCTATGTATTCTTTGAAAGATTCCTGGGTTGGAGTTGAGGGATACCTTCTTTTGGATTAACTGTTGTATGAGGATTATCCAGTCACAGAGAAAACAAAAAAAAGGGTAAAATGTGAAGAATGAAGTAGAGAGGCATGAAGTTTTTGACTGAGGTGAACATTTTGTGTTGCAAATGTTGATGGGAACCGTAAGTCTTCAGACTTTGTCAATATATCAGGTTATCCACTGCTATAGATGATCATATAAATCAACCTCCTACTGGCGCAGGCTTTAACAGAAATACAAATATTCCCATAAACCAGCTCTGTTTTCAGTAGTTCAGACTGATAGCCTGCAAGGTGTATATGCACGTCCTGTGTTATTTCTAGTCTAACTGTTATTTGGCACATGCCAAAATCGTGCCAAGGAGCACTCTAGTGGTTAAATCATACGTCAGAGCTAAAGCTAGTGCCCTGTTTCACACAGTGATGCAGACATAACCCTCTACCATCAGCTGAAGGGGTCCCAGAGTACAAAACCAACATTTCTATTCATTTGGGGAGCAAAGTGAAATAATACTTTATTTTGAAAAAAACCCAGTAATTATGCACTGAAAGAGAAAAATATGTGTGGCTTAGAAATGGGAAATAAAAATTTGCAACATTCCCAAACTTAAAAAAAAAAGGGGACAAACCAGTAGTGTTTTTGTACATAGGCGTTAATGCTTTTGGAAAGAGTTAGTTTTCTCTTGAAGCAACATGCATAAATTTTGTGACACTAAGGGGAAAAAAAATCAAATGCTGTAAATACAGCAAAATTCACATGTAAGTTTTATTGACCCAGAAGAAAATCTTGATTTCAAACCTGACACTGAAACTGAATGGAGGTTTCTGCTTCCGTGGACATTAAGGTTTCTTCCAGAAAAAAGTTTGTTTTAGCAGTTCAAATTCTATCTTAGATCTTGCCCAGAATAACCTCCACCTAGACAAGGCGATGAAGCTGGATACCTTCAGTCAGTCAGGACCTTTGAAGTATATGAGTTTCTGCCTTTCTCTCCTAAGAGTCCCAAATCTGTAAGGCATGCTCTAAGCTGGGGGACGAAACTGTTCATGGCAAAGGGGCTGAAAGCAGTGAAAGCTCTGAAGCCTGTCAACATAATTAGTGAGTAGATCAACCCCTCAAATGTATAAAAAATTATTATCTTTTATCTACTCATTCCAGTTTGCAGCAGGGAAAGATTCTTTGTCAGGGGGGCAACTAGTTATAAATCACAAAACATGCAGTACACATCACTAGAAGATCTCCATGCTATTCTATCAGTGATCAAAAAATGATGAAGAAATATTGGTAGAAATGGCTAGACACTAAAAGCCATGACCTTCCCTTCGTCTGAACCAGAGAACCTTCTTAAAATGAGTATGACAGAAGAGTAAATTTAAAGCTGCTTAAACATGATGACTTRCCCTACTAAACTACTTTCACTTTGTCCAATTTAGAAGGAAAAGAGCAGATGGCAAAGCAGGGTTGTGGGTCAAATATTGATGGGCTTCATTCATGCCAGAAAAACAAACCACTCCAAGAAAAGTCTTCCAGTGTGGGAACTCAATTTCTTATACAGTAAAATTGCTAGAATGGTCCATGCCATTACTTTGGTTTATTTCAACTAGCATTTTTCTAAGGAAATTAAAACTACATGAGGCCCATCCAAAAGGAAGACGGCACGAAGTCATGTTGTTTTGAAGGGTTTCTTAGATAAAATCATATGGACTTGATATGTGCTTTGACCTCWATGTCAAAGAGTGACATTGCTGGGCATGTTTAGTTTATTAGTATAGACACAGCTAACAGACAATTCCCTAATTACTACTGGCAGAAGTTCACCTTGACAAATCAGAGGGGGTAACTGAGGCTCCTATTTTAGACATTTGTGAAGTCTTTTCTTCCTTTAAAAAAAAACAGTAAAATTCTTCAGTGCCTGAAACATGAACTGAGATAGCAAAAGTTTGGAATAACAATTGGAAAACTTCTACTAGGTAGTTGTCTAGTAAAAAAAAAAATATATATATATATATATAAAAATTATATATAAATAGTAGAGTATGACGATGATCCTTCCATTATTGTACAATGTTGCTTGTGGGAGCTGCAGAATTCATGACTGCAAATCACTTTCTTAGTCACTTTGTTGGTTTTCCTTATTTTCACATTTAAATGTTGTATGCTTTTCTAGTTTAATCAGATTACCACTGGGTTCTTTTCCTAAAGAGCAAAGCTCTCATCAATAGCAGTTATCCTGCAGTCCTTTACCCAGGAACATGCCTTTAGGCAAGGAACATTCTTTACTTGCAAATCTGCCTCTGAGGTTTTTTCTGTCATCCAGAATTAAACAGTAAGACCTTCTCATTATATTTCTGTTAGGTTTTGTGTATAGTCCACAAAAGCAACAACAACAAAAAAAGAATTTGCAGACTGATTCTATGGAGCTTCTGGAGTTTTTATTAGCAAGAGAGAAAAAAGGCAAATTCCCCAAAAGTATAATGGTTAGATGTCTTTCAATTTCAAAGAATATTCCCGTTCCTAAAAAATTCATAATTCATCCATAGTTGAGTGGTGAAGGATGTTTTTACTGATTACCATATTTCTTTACTTTCAGAAGATCAGCTCTTCATAAATACTGAATTGTACTAGTACTCGTAAGAGCTTGTTTTCTTGAAAGAGTTTATTAATTCAGTAACCATTTTATGATCAAGAAAAATGTCTGTAATGACTGAAATAAATAAAAAAGGAATCCAAAAGATTCTTTGGTAACTGCTGTTCTTAGAAAGATACCTGAGGGATTTTTTTAAGCTGAGTCTCCAGATGGGTGCAAAAGTTTGGTCATTTAGGGATGTTATCGACTATTTTGTGATAAGCTCCTTCTCCTCTTCCTCCACTACCCTAACCATCCTCTATGAGACCACTGCTGCTATGGTCTTTAGTGCCGTTTTTACCAGGTTTGCATAACAGAAGAGCCAGGTAAGGGGGTTGGACTTCATGTAAGGATAAAGGGCACTTGATAAAGAAATCAGCAAAAGCATCTGTCACCACTCAGGCATAGGTAGATTATGCACAGAGGCGGCCACGTACCTGAAGCTCTCAGGCACATATCAGAGAGACTTGCCTGAGTACCTTACCCCCAGACTGGTGAGGTGCACAACTGCCATCACCGTGCAGACATTGAAAGCTGCCTGCTAGGGTTCCTGCTGTCTAGCAAGACAAACAGGCCTGGGCCAGGCGAGGCACTGAGTGTTGTGTCTTCTGTCTTCAAGTTGGAGGAAAACCTCTTTGAAAGTCTGAATGGGGTGAAAGCCAACACACTCGAGGTGAGGTGCTGAACGCTCCTGGAATAGGTGCTACTCGTTACTAACTGTTTGCAAGAAAAGAATGAGCTAGGCTAAGGACAGAAGTATAACAGCATGTGTTTTTGTTTTGCGCAGTGATCTTGAGGAAGACAAGGCTGTGTTTTCTTGTACACAGTAAGGTGATGAGGCACCCCCACTCCAGCTGCACTCTCTCCTCCCATACAATGGATATGATGGATGTGGGATTTTAAGGGAGAACTTAGATGTATTATATCCAGCAAGTTCACATACATAGGCTATCAGAAATGTTCCAATAATCTAAATGGTTGGTTTAAGAAAAAGCAGCCTATACAAACTTTGTCTGGACTACAAGATCATTGTGTTCTTGGCCGTTGTATTTCTCCTTAATTAACCACTCCTGTTTCTCAGCCTTTCTAAAACAAGAAGGATCTTGTACTCTTCCAGGGATGAGTAGCAATTTATGTGAGAGAGCTTTTTTCTACTGAGTATGCGCCACTCATTTATTTCTTGGTAATATTAAAGAACGTTCTAAGGATGAAACAATTTCTGGCTTTTTTCTGGATTAGAAATTGCATTGCCTTTCTTTAAGGGGAAATATCTTTACTGAGTTTAACAAGCAAATTACTGAGGATTTTTTACTGCACTTGAAGGGAAAATATGCCAAAGCCCAATGCATATAGGACACAAAAGGACTTCCAAATACTTGAAGGATTTGTTTCTAATTGGTTATATATGACACTTTATAGCATGAGTTATCCTATTGTGTTGTTATGGCAGCTTTAACTGGGTTGCCCATAAAATTGCATTCTCTGATACAGCAGTGGGATGAATTTATCACATTGGACATACTCTTCAATTTCTATTTGCATGTTTACTGTAATAATTTTTGCCTTAATTTGAATAGCATTTGATTTGCAGTGCCAGMAATTTGTATCAAAGGAAATATATACAGGAAAATATTTCTTCTTTCACTGTTTATGTTATTGGTTTCTGTAATCTTTATGCAGACACATTTTCCTGTAGAATAAACTCTCCCTATGATAGAATTGTACAGGATTTACTTCAGTGAAAGTTTTGAATGAGGAAAATTAAACATAACAGAACTCTGCCTCGCATGTAATCATTATGCCTTGTAAGGGATACATTCAAGTAATGCTTCTTTTCTTTTAAATGAGGAGCAACAATTACAGARTACAAACCGTGTTGCCGTATAAAAGCCAAATAAGCATACTTTTCGATGTTTCATAAAGGGTTTGATCAAAATGTCACTACTTGAAAACACAAACATCTTTGTCCTTTGACAGCTGTCTATATAAATCGCAAAGGATTTTCTAATTGTTAATACAGATATCCTCGATATCATACTGCACAATTTCAACTGTACAGTAAAGCTAATTAGCTAGCAAAACATTTTCAGCTGTTTAGTTTTCTGCTGACATGAATCTTAAAATATCTATTAAGATTTTTYTTATTCATTCATTGTGTTTTAAATATTTTGATGACTATTTTAAAAGTTTCTGTTCTAACACAAGCAAATATTTGAAATCTCACTCTTCACTGTTAGGTGGAAAGAAAATCAACCAGAAAATACCGGCAAGTACTATAAATTATATCTGTTTCCCAGCCAGAGCATCTGGTCTTTTGGCAGACACCCTTGGCAGATCTGATATACTGGAGGCTTTGACTTTCTTTTCCTTAGAATTTTGTTTTGCTTATTTTGCTAAGTGGGAAATGGACACGGATGTTCCTAGTATGTATGATACTTGGGAATCTAATTTTGCCTGAGACCTTCAAGAGTAGGCTCTGTAAGTGTGGCTAGTTAAAAAATTACATCATATTGTTTCTTGGGAAATTGGTTTTGACCAGAGCATTGCATGTGGAAAGTATCTGACTTCTAAGGAATATTCAAATTCTACTTAAACAAACCAAAACAGAACAAGTTACACAAAGAATTTCTGTTTTGGAGGGACCTTTTTTAAAATAAAAGGCTAAAAAATATCTAGAAGAAAGGAAAACACTATTTACTGGTTAGCCCTATTTATAACAGCTGTTCTTTAGCTGAAGTCTGCTGGTTGGGTACYTTGCAATCTGGCTGGGTGCAAATAATGCATTTGACCTGTAAATTGTTCAGGTTGTTCTAATCATAATCTATTCACCTACTCACAAAATATGACCRCACTGATACTGTCACTTGTATTAGTTATGTCTTAGCCCTCAAACTGGCCTCAAGAGGACTAATCATAAAGTAAGGTCATATTCAAAATGCAGAACTGTCGACTACAGTCCCTCCGAAAATTATTTGTTCATAGATTTCTCAGTGAAATGCTTTTACAAATTAATTTTCCAGCCATTGTTAGAAAGAGTTCTTGAGTATTTGATGTTCAGGATGTATTATTTAGTTTTTGTAGCATGTAGTTGGTTCATTAGGTGTGTGACTTGATGAAATTATGAGCAGTTCCTGCAGGATAGTGTCCACTTCAGTCAGAGGAAAGTAAAAGCTTTTAGGAGTACAGCATAAAACATGGCAACAAGCAGAGGAAATCTTACCTCTTTTTCCCTCTCTTATGATAAAGAAGAGCAGCATAATTTTTCAGAAGCTGCTGAGCTGGGGCTGAGTTGAATGCCCAGACTCAGACCTAATTCTCAGAATTAGGTTTAGCTTCTTCTGGAAACTGGATCCCTTTACAGACAATGCAAGGGAAGAATCAAAAAGCACAGGAACACAAAAGTCAACAGACGACTTGAAAATCTCATTCTTTTCCTGTATTTGGTGTGTATCTAGTACATCACACCTGAGTATAGCTACTTTTCCCTCTGCTAAGGGTGACAGAAGGACCAGTGTTTGTTGAATCTTTTTGTTGTTTTTATTTTGATATCTATTACATGACTGTAATATGTCAACTTCACTGCCAAATATTTTGTGTAGCTTGCTGAGTGTTTTCAGTATTTTTATAGCGCTTTGAATACAACTACCCATATTTGCACACAAAAAAGATACTTCATGACCCTTTTTCTAAAAAGAAGCAGTTACCTGAAGGCTTACAAAACTATAAACAAAGATACTAAGGAATTGAAAGTCTGATGCACTGAGCAACTTCACAGATGAGTTTTTCATGATTCACCTAGCTCTAGCAATAGTTTGCCAGTAGCTATGCGGCTCCCCAAGTGTCGAAGTGGGAAATGTTGAAGAATAGAGAAGTTGTCACCCTGACAGTCTGTCTCTGGATGCCAAGACTATTTTGTCTACAGAATGGGCTCTCAGAATAGCTTGATCCATGGAAGACTGTAAAATTTTCTTGCCCTGTTTTGTGAGTTCATGGTAGAACTAGATATAAAAATGGCTGTACTCTTTCTGACCACAGGTCTGTCTTACATAATATCCTGTCTTTGGTACTAGCTTGCTTATAGGAGATGCTGAAGGGAGCAATATATGCAAGGTATGCCTGTGCTATTGTTTTCTCTGGTATCCTTTCCTAGCTTCTGGCACTTCATTGACTGGAAGCAAGAATTTGCAATATTAATAAACCCATTTCTTTCATGAATTTACCTAGCTCCCTTTTAATCCCATTTATGATTTTGACATTTGCAATTCCTAATGACCTCTGTTAATGTGTTGTGCAAAGAAATACTCATCTTGTTTAAACTTGTCAAATATTTTCACTTAATATGCATTACTCACTTTCCATCCATTGATGACTTCATACATCACTGCCATATCCCACAGTTGTTGCTTTTCCAAAAAGCTCTAGAAACCTCTTCTTGTGTAGATACCATGTGATATTTTGCTCATTCTTGCAGTCTATTTTTGCACCTTCTGTGCTCTTACAGTATCTTCTTTTAAGAAGAAAAAGAGGAGAGAACAGACCAGTCAGAACTGTATTGCTTATTATTACTTCAGATAGTTTCTCTTATTCTTTGTCAACCTTGTTTCCTTAAGAGTTTTTGGTAAAGGATTTTGGTAGTTTAAGTCTGTTTTGTTGGATGGATCATGCTTTCCTACATGTCTGCAAATTTCTCAAAATGCTGTAATAGATTTGGGACTTCTTCCCACAAAAAATGAGGAAACCCTCTTCCTCTGCTATATTTTCCTGGCATCATTTATTAATTATATTCTTTCCCATAGGTTAAAGAAGTTTGACTAGTCTGTAAATCAACCTTACTCAACTGTAGTTTCTAATGGAGCCCTTTCTAGAAAGTGACATTATATTTGCCACCTTCTGTTACTCACATACTGATATTTATATAAGAAAGAGGTTGCATAGCACAGGTCATAAGGTGGTCATTTTATATTAGATTTCCTTGGAGCTTTTAGGCAAATATGATTTGGTCTTGGCAGTTTGCTGCTAGTCACTTTGCCAGTGTGTTCTAAAACCTTTTCTAATGACACTCATGTTTGAGATGGTACCTCTGACTCATCCTGAATAAGAAATGGCTTTGGTCTGGGAACATCCTTTTGTTCCTCTATAAGGAATACTATCCAAATAGTTCATTTTGGTTTTCTGCTGTGACCTTATCACCACTGAATGGTCTCTTTATGTTACAATTAAATATTTACCCCTCTCATTTAGACACAGGCTCCCAGCCATGTAAGTATTTAAAAATATGTTATTAGTACTTTTTATGAGTTTAGAAAATTGATCATTGAAATCTCTTTCTTCCTGATTTACTGTGCTTTTGCATATAACCTGAAAAAAAWTCTTAATCCTTCTTTATTTCTTTATTTATTAACACAGGTTCTATTTTCTGAAGAATAACCTTTCTTGTTTTAATAACTGCCTTTAGCCCACTGTATAGACCTTTTCATGCATTGTACAGACCTTTTCATGCATAGTACATGTTTGCTTTGAGTATCTAGACATTGTCTTTGTTACCTGAAAACATTTTACTCTTATGCTGCTCATTATTAATTAATTAATTAATTAATTTGTAATAAGACTTCCCCTTTTTCAAATTTAATACTCCTTACAGGAATTATCTTACCTATTTCACATTTTATACAGTACAACTATGCTTCTAGTTATGCTCACCTTATTTTAATATAATTCAAAAAAGTAATACCAGAAGAATATGCTCATATTGTATTACTGGCATTGTGAACCAACTGGACCATTTTCGTGTGGCATTTAACCACTATGATTTGCATCTTTTCAGTCATCTCAGGTCAGTAAGCATACACATGGATTTTCAAGTACTGTTCAAGCAGGATATTCAAGAACTCTGAACTCTACAAAACCTAATGGTTATTCTCAGCCTCTGTCAAAAACCTGCTTTCACTGAGGTGTAAGATAGGACCACCTATCACCTGGAGTACTGCGTCCAGCTCTGAAGCCCTCAGCACAAGACAGACATGGACCTGTTGGAGTGGGTCCAGAGGAGGGCCACAAAAATGATCAGGGGGATGGAACGCCTCTCCTATGAAGACAGGCTGAGAGAGTTGGGGTTATTCCGCCTGGAGAAGAGAAGGCTTCGGGGACACCTTATTGCAGCATTTCAGTACTTAAAGGGGGCTTATAAGAAAGATGGGGGCAGACTTTTTAGCAGGGCCTGTTGTGACAGGACAAGGGGGAATGGTTTTAAACTAAAAGAGGGTAGATTTAGACTAGATATAAGGAAGAMATTTTTTACACTGAGGGTGTCACAGGTGTCACACTGTCACAGGTTGCCCAGAGAAGTGGTAGATGCCCCATCCCTGGAAACATTCAAGGTCAGGTTGGACAGGGCTCTGAGCAACCTGATCTAGTTGAAGATATCCCTGCCCACRTCAGGAGAGTTGGATTAGATGACCTTTAAAGGTCCCTTCCAACCCAAACTATTCTGTTCTATGATTCTGTACCACCTGTTGAGTTTCAACATTGTATTCTTCTGCAAGCAAATTACTTTTTGATTGGAAATGAATAACAACTCTGGCTCACTGAATGGCTAGTTGTCTGAGGAAGGTCTGCATTCTCTCTTTTGGCACAAGTGGGATCATCTCGTCCAGTGTGAACAGCCTCTCTGCATGCATCTGTTACCTGGGCAGAAAAGTCGGCTGAGGTACAGGTAGCTGTGTGTGGGTGGTGTGCTAGTCCCAGGGACAGTGATATGGTATGCAGTAGCAGCTAGCGGTCCTGCAATGAGGACAAGTAGCAGCAAGAAAAAACCCTGAACTCAGCTACCTCTCTCCTTTACTGCAGCCTGACTGGTTTAGTAGGTGCTATTGTGGGAGACAGAAAACACTCCTTGCAAGAGAAGCTGTAATTGTGGTTAGGTGGTTGCACTGAGTGGGTCAGGTAAATAAGGGTCCCAGGGCTGTGGAGGATCTTCTACCAGAAAAGCAGTAGAGGAAGAACAGATCCAAAGAGGAGTTTAGCGTCAGGAGGTGGCGGCTTAGACTATTTCCATCCCAAACCTCTTTGAAGTCTTCCAGCTTTGTCCCACAGCCAGAACCTTATTCCAAAACATCTCTAATTCTTTGCAGTCCTTTCTCACTCCCTGAATGACCACCAACCTTCTCCCTTTCCAACAGAGCCGCAATTGCCTCTGCTGCAGTTTCAGTTTTGTAGTCCCAATCATCCTGGATGCAGCAACRTTCATCTTTACTTGTGCAGTCAAGCAGCAATGTATGGCTGTTGTGGGGTCATGCAGTTTAGTAACACATCCCTTCTTGTATTATCTGGGTGAGCAGTTCCATGAATGGTGAATTACAACCATGCACGAGCACTTGCTGTGCATTAATCTGGATGCAGACCAAACAAATATTTTCTTTTATCTGCTGGTCACAGTCTAGAGATGGCTGGGTACTATAAGGGTCAGTTATGAAAAATTATCCTGTTTCGTGTCTTCCTCTAGAGTGGAATCTTTGCTTTTGCAAGGGAAGCATAAGATTTCAATCAGAAGTTAATTCATCAAGGATGGACTATGAACTGAGAAGCTGAACTCACTAGTTCATAAATTTAAAAAAAATACAGACAGCTAAACTGACTACTTGAATAGATGCTCAGCTTAAATATTCTTAATTAACATTCTTCAGTGTCAGATAAGACCTTTCTTAGCTTTTGATGTTGGCTGCTCAGGTTGGAAAGAGGATGCGCCATATAGCAACTGCCAGTAAACCAGGCTTAACAGGTGACTTTCTATATATCATTGACATACTGTTTTCTCTTTTTTTTTTTTSTCTTATCCTCTGGAAAAATGTTTCATTGAATTTGCCTCAGCTTTTGGTGTGGATTCTCATACTGAGTATTGGAGTGAAGTGGTCATCTACAACAAAGAAAATGGACTTCCTGGGACCTACAATGAATGATAATTTCCCAGACAGTGTATTTGAGAAAGGTTTAATGTGGTCATGTCCTGAGACTGAGGAAAAATAGGTTTCAGAAAACAAGCCTTGCTTTTAGAACATTTGCAACTTGGAAAAACCTAAAGTAGCAGGCTGTGTGATCAAACCCTTATTAAAAGAAAAGAAAAAAAAAGCTTTAGTCTAGGATAGATGGACAATACTTATGCACTTGCTAACATGAGAAATGCCTGGAATTGGATAAGGATATCCACTGCAGGGTGGCGTACACAGGTTTAATAGCAGCCAATTCAGATACCGASAGTATAGAGGTGCAACAGGGCTTAGAGCGGACTGCGGAATTATTTGAGCAGCAGCATGACTGGTGGATAGTTTCATAAGTCTGGTCCATGCAACAGGACCAAGTGGTGACTGGCCCCAATATAGGAAAGCAGTCTCAGATCCGTAGGAATGGCACTGCAGTTACAGCAATAATGGGATTTTTCTGTATTTAGGTCAACAGTTTCTCGGTTGTTCTTGGTGCTTGGGAAATATAAACAACAATTTCCTTGGTAGGTTGGCAGCATAGGTTCTGTCAAGAAAAGCATTACATTGGCACTGATATAAGCTCTATGCAAACTTCCTAGGCAGAACTGGCCTCTGCAGGTAAGTGGAGCTGATAAGTCAAAATGTAAGATTAATGCATTGATCCAGGACCTTACTCATATTGCCCAGCTCGATCAGCTAATCAGCTTCTGGTTTACACAAAATCTGTTTGCAAAAGAGGTGTTCTTACTTTCCTTGAACTTTGCCAGAGATTAATTCTTGCTTGGGATCAGTTTATAGCCTTTGCAACTCCTTTTCAGGAGTTTGGGTGATGCATTAGAGCTTGTGTGGCCCATTTCTCTCTCTCTGTCAGGAGGCAATCTTGGATTCGTTTACTTATCTCCCCCCAAAAAAATTAAAATGATAATATCTTTCCAGAGAATTTAACAACTTACTAGCTATTCACCTGGAAGCACAGAAATTGTTGATCTTATCAAAGGACATGCTGGAACTTACTAAGCAGGTAGTCCAGAGAATTTTTTCAGTTCATTGTTAGAGGAGCTGGAAGATAATAGTGCCTTTACTTCCTCTAAAGGAAGCAAAAGGCTTGCACATTAGAAAAGCACCTGCTGTATTCATTACCATGTGATCTATGCCACAAGGATTACCTTCTCTGCTCATAAACTGGAATTAGGTCATTCTTTTCTATACAGTCAAGAAAAAGCAATATTGAAAGTAATCAAGGTCTGCAGTACAAAGGACATCCTTCATCTAAGACAACTGTGAGAAGAAAATCCTGACCTCTTYCCACCCCAAAAAGCTAGTGTACTGATCTTACTGTGGAATATGTGAAGGTATAAATTATAGTCATCAATTTGCCAGATAAGGCTGAGTTGCATAAAATGAATTGAAATAGCCTAGAGATACACACCAGAGAATTGTCTTGCTATTGGGAAATCAGTTTAAGGCTTGCAGAGCTGAGATACCAACTATTAATTTGTCAGTGCTGGACCCTGCCAGAGGCAAGATCATGAGAGAAGTATGCACTCCTGCCAGTCTCTGCTGTACCTGAGCTATCAGCTACGGCAGCGTTCAGGGTAAAGCCTCCCTGACCTAATCTTGATAATATCAGAGAATCAGAATCAGATTAAATTAGTTTAATTTCCAGGCTTGTGACAGGTATTTAACATCTGAAAATTGAGGTAGTTAACCCAAACCCTCCTTTAACATATCTGTTTTAACATTTTGTGTGAGTGAAGACTAAATATTCCCTTTTCAAAGCGTTTGATAGAGCTCACAGATTCTGCACATCTCTTTTTGTCTGATCCACTTGCTTGGTAGAGTCACTGATCATTCTTGCGATTATTCTGCTTTATTTCTGTTCAAGAAGGACAATGAATTAAAAAAAAAAAAAAAAAAGAGGAGGAAAACCCCCTGGAAAATCTCTATTCAAAGTCATGACTCCTTACATATAGCTGCTGCTAACCGATCCAGCTATCTCAGCACAGGAGTAGCATTCTAGAAGACAACTCTGAGAAAATAAAATATTTTGCTTGATCACAAATCATATGTTCCTTTGATTTCCAAGTGTTTTCAAAGGAACAAACCAAAATGGAATATGTAAACAAAGTAATTTCCAAGTGAAAAGTCAACGTGTTTTTATTAGAAAAATAATAATAAAAAAAAAAATTCCTCTTAAGTTTTTTTTGGTTCTCCTTTTGTCTGGCACTCAGTCTTGCACATTTTTATGAAAACAAAACGAATTGTAGAAACTTTTTGGTTTCACTCATTCTATATCTATATCATCTGTATCATGTTTATCAAGTACATCATCTATATGATGTAAATAATCTGTATTATCTATATCATCTATATCTATATCTAAATCTTACTCTAGATAGATAGTTAACACACTGCGATCTACTGCTAGAAAGCAGAATTTTTTTTCTCTTTCTGCTTCTGTAACCACTGAAATTGCCAAATGTACTACTTYTTTTTTTTGTGTTGTCATAAAGAGAGGCTCTTAGTAGCTTTAGCTCCAAACAGTTTAGCCACAAGGGCTAACACAAAAATAGGTTCTGTTAATCCTAATCAAGACATACCCTGAACAGAGAGATATTGGGATTTGCCACAAACCTTTATAAAAGTTTCATTTACCTTTTGTGATGCAGATAAAATTCTTGCTCTCGTCAGCCTTTCTGTCTGATCATATATTAGATATGAGATTTTTTTTAAATGCAGAACACTTATTCTCTCATAAATCATTCTGTGAAGTTTCAGCCCAGATCCCATATTAAAAACTACGTGTATTTTCTTTCACTCCGCTAATCATCAGGGAACGTCAAGCTTCAGGACTGTTGAGTGCCTTGRAAAGCATTTCTGAGGTCAAAATACTGATCTCCACATTCCAGGTAGCTTGTCTCAATTTGCATCAAAAGCAAGCAAGCTCAAAGTACAGCAGTATTTCAGATGGGCCAATGGCTTTGGGCATCACAGTGACAGGACTATGCTTTTAGTATTTTTAAGATTACTACATTTTGGAATTTTACGACATTCATAAATGAGTTTTTATGATCATTTAATGACCCCACAGTTGCTGTTTAATGGGTCAAGAGGAATTGTGTAAAAGAATTACTGCTTAATTAAGTCTACATACCTTCAAAACAYAACCCTTCCAGTTGATTTCAGACAGTTGGTGACTTTTCAATAAACCAGCAGCCATGTTTCAGACTAATGAGAGAGCATGCTCTGCACGAGTAACTGATAATGAGATGTATAAAACCACTACATTCACTCAGAAACATGTGCATGAAGCAGGATCCTACTTAAAATAGTAAGCATTGCCTTCTTCARTTAGTGTTTTCTTCCTAGTGTAATTATGCTTATCACTGCATTACAAAATAGAGATAACCAAAACTTGTTGGAATTTATCTGGGTACACAAAGCAATTTAGTAATAGATCTCAAGCTCTGGAAGGAAGAGCGCACAACTCCAAAATGAGGCTAAATTAGTCTGGATTTGCTATTGCAGCCAGATGGCATCTGCTGCCCAGGTTTATTTGCTTCTCAGTAGTTAAGACATGCCCATGTTGTGTTGTTGACAGCAGAAACAAACGTAAATGTATCTCAGTAGTAAAATCAATTTCGTGATTAAGCAGGAAGACTAAGTGGCCACTCATATCTATGTAGGAGCCCAAAAGCACACTTTCTTCTTTTCATTTGTATCTCAGGAACAAAAGAACATGGCTCTAAGAGTATAAATTGACTGAACTCTGTGATGCAATAAGGCTTAATCAGCTCTTACCCTCTACAATTTAGTCTGAAAAAATTAGGGTAGTTAAAATTGYTTTCACTGTAGTTAAGTCTCACCACCTCAGATGAACTGAAATTAGAATCAGATTGTCCAGAAAGCAATAACTTTACTCTGAAATGTACTGAAAAAATGAAATTAAAATTCAATCTTAAGCAAACCATTCTCTTGTGGTAGCTTTTTCTTCTCTCTCATACACTCTCCTCAAAATATCATCCTAAAGGCCAAGTTGTTTTTTAAATATTTTGAAACCTTGTCACTTGTTTTCTATAACTCATGAACATGAGGAACTGAAGTGACTAGAACCTTCTTGGTAACAAAAACCCCTAAACTTCCTATCTTCTAAGAAAATGTGTTAACATGCAGTTAATCTTGCACTAATTTGAAAAATTAAGATGTGATCATTTCACTGAATTTCATGAGAGGAATGTAACTAGAAAACTTACTGCATTAATAAAGAAGTACATTTTTACATCTTCCAGTTCCCACAGAAGTCTTCTAAATTACCTGAAAAATGGAGTGTGTTTTTTTTTAAGTAATGTTCTGCTTGAATCAAACAAAAAGCTACGTACACATAAGGAAAGCACGGGATGTCAAGAAAAGTGAAGTGGCCAAAAAAGATTTCAGAATTATTGTTGTTATTAATTTTTTTTACAAATATTAGATATTAAGGTTTAACATTATTAGCTAGAATACAAAAAGAAAATCTTCATAGCATCATAAATTTTTGTGGACCTGAGAACATTTGTACATTTTTTTGCCTTGTTTGTATTTTGCCTCATTTATTGATACTTTTTGATAGGTAAATGAACTTTAGCTAATTGTACTTTTTATATTCCTACTATATACCATACTATATTCCATACTACCAAACACTATGTCTACCATTTTTATAAGCCTATTGTTTCAAGTTCTAAACAAACAAAGCAAGAAATATTTAGATTCAAATGAAAGCTTACTTTATGCCCATGAGAATTTTCACAGATATCTTCATTTTCTAAATGTGGACAAAAAAAGAGCAGTGAGGAATAGGACTTCCAGTAAAGTGAATGTCATTGGACTATGCAGTCCGGAGACCTAGATATTTAATATTTATCGTAGTATAGAGTGAGAGCACCACCTAACTGCTTTGCTATACCAGTTAGATTATAATAGGTTCAGCTCATTAATTTTTAAGGAGACACCAAACCACTATGATCACACAGTTAAACTTCTGTACTGCTCCTGAACCTCACCTGAACAATTCTACAAAAATCTATAGGGTTGGGGGGGTGGGGGTGTGTTTTTCATTTTGTTTTGGGTTTTTTTGAGGAGTTATAACATTTTTCAAAAAGATATGTGTTTTAATGTACAGACTGGCAGTAATGAGGAATGTAATTCATCCTTATACACTATAAACAGATACACACAAACACTCACATATATCACTATCTTTTCCAAATCTTCAGCCTTTATATTTGCAAGTGCTCATCTGCTGGATCSAAGCATCCTCTGTCCTCCAGAAACTTCTCTTATGCAGATGCATATAAACTGTAGCCAGCTACTCTCTTAACTTTTTCTTTGTTTTGTTGAACTGATTGACTTTAAAATTTCTCCTGTCAGGTAATCTTCTGAGCATTTTGACAATATTCAGAACTTTTTTATGAATCTACAGATATTAATCACCACATTTCTTTAAATGTCGACATCAGAAAGAACACGGACTTCTAATAGTGATGTCATGAATGATAGATACAATGATAAATATAATTTTCCTATATATCCAAGGATTATATTCTTCCTCTTAATTATGGAACCTCAGTAAGACCTTATATTCAGTTATTCGTCTCTCATGACTCCTAAATAATTTTTTGAGTTGTTCCATTCGAGGATACAGTTTTCTATCTTGTACATACAAGCTATATATTTTCCATTCCTAGATATATTGCTTTGCATTTTGCTGTTTCACACTGAATTTATATGATTACTAATACTTATTATATATTTATGGACATTTTACCTTCTTTCAATTTATTTTACAGCTATTTTAGAGAATTTAGGTCATAAATCTATTTGAAATCCTGTTAGATATTCTGCAGCAGATGACTGTTTCTCCATGTTTGACAAATGCACTTAATATTTATTACATACATTTTGCGTGGTATCATTTCTATTAGAATATGATGTAGTGCTAAGTCAGGTGTCTAACAAATGTCTATTAGGTTTATTTTTGCCAGCCCTGCTTATATTATTAAGCTTTACAAAAACGTATTGTTCTAAAATTRTCTTGATTGACATTATCATGTACTGCTTCCCTCCCACATAATTTTTTTTCACTGTTTTATCTGGGAACAGTGTCACTCTAATGGGATTCTACACAAAAGGAAAATGTATGGTCCAATGTTTTCACAGCTGAACATATAGTAAGTCTGACTTCCTTCCATGGCCAACACACTGTGATGTCCTGCATTTACCAATTATGAAATATGGACGAGAAAGGGTGGTGAAATAGCTTGGAACTGACTTGAATTTTCTGTTATAAAACAGTTTATCATCAGTGACACTGGCATTGATTGTAACTAAAATAAGCACAAATATAATAAATCACTAAAAATATACAAAGCTATGCCTCCTTTGGAAAAATGATTTTTTTTCTAATAAATCATTATACACAATTGTGACATTTACAGAAATCAGTGATGTATTTTAAGGCTTAAAGGGGCTACTATGGTAATTTTTAATACTGAACAAATCAACTAAAGATCAGCGGTTGAAACCAGTGAGTTGAAACCGGTGATTTGGGTTTGCAATAGAGCATATATATGCATTACAGAAACATCGAATCTCTGTTTAATGATAGAGTGACATAGACTCATTCACATCTATTCACTCTTAAATATTGATTTATTCACTATGCTACATGTATGTGAATCAAAGACTGAGGCACGGAGTTGACAAATAAGACAATCCCAACACAGYCCTTTGTATAAGAGCCCCATGATTTCAGTGATGGGCCAGGTTTCTCGTTCTGAATGCAGAAGTTTGGCAAGTCTGCTGGCACTGCAACCCTTTACTGGGCTACAGTTTATTGCTCCTTGACTTTTAACAGACTGAGAGAAAATTAATGGTCTGAACAATTTGGAGCCGCAATTAGTTAGCTCTTCAAGGCTGCAAGAACTCAGTGAGAGTCAGACAGAGTCTTTGCAAAGCACAGGCACTTCACAGTGTGAAAGTGAACTTTTCACAGGGAAAACCAACGCTGAGATGATTGCCTGAATTAGTGGAAGGGACTTCTGGAGGCCTTTCATCTCATTACTGTTCAATTAATAGCTAGCCGTAATCTAGACATTAATGAGGGATGCAACTGGAACTGCAAAGAAATAACATAATTAGGCCCTGAATTTAATCATTCACAAAATTACATGGAGACGCTGTACTCTTTTATTTTAAATAAAGCTAATTAGGTTTCTTTCTAATTGGAATTTTTTATAGATTCTAAGATTTACCGTGTGGAAATACATCTTAGAAAATTCCCTCTCTGTCTCTCACATGTTCTTCCAGGTATCCGTTAGAATAACAGTCACTCTGTGCTATAATATGATTTCTTAAAACCCGTTCCTTCCCTTCATGACAGATTTCTCTGGACTTGTTTAAAGTTCTATATGATGAAATTGGTAAACATGAAGGGCTGCCTTTAAAAAACATGGCATCTCARATTGTGTACCAAAATTTCATCTGTTAACATTTACTAATGCTAATTGGCAATTGAATTTCTGATTGGTTTGGTAATGGTTGCTTGGTTTATCAGTGTCAATGTCTAGTTATAATTATGTGCTCAAAATGTTTGTCTGAAAAGATTTCAGTGATCCCTATCCTCACAAGATGGTGTTATTTTATTTCTGTAATGCACAGTTTGCCACATTTTCATAATAGAATAATAAGGCTGTTTCTGTTCAGAATAAACATGCAGAAACTAATAACTACAAAATCTTTATTAGTGGAAATGGGCAAACAAAAATCATCAATCCTTCCTCCTTTTCATGTATTACATATCCCATCTTCTTATGTGGCAGTAACTATTTTTATGTGTGCAAACAAATTGTATTTTGTATAATTCACCTACTTGTGTGTCTCAAAATTTCCACTTTATGAAACACATTTTATAAAACTGTCATAATAATTGAATATCTTTGTCACTAGAAACATCAGCTTACGACAAAGATCCCTATGCAGAAGCCAGTACAATGGTGTTTATGAGATGGGCAGGTCTCTTTAAGCCAGGCTTATCCAGAGGGGCAAACTGATGGACTGTTAACAACCACAGTGCAGAAAATGTTTAGACTTAAGAAAATGAATGGATGGCAACCAACCTTCCTTTCTAACCAACAAAACCAAAAAAGCTGAATGAAAAATTAGTCAGAAAACTTTAAAATAAAAATAGCTAAATAGCTGAAAATGTTTACAAAAAAAAGYGTCTTAACAATAAGGCATGTCATTGCCTTAAAAACATCTTTCTGCTCAAGCATTGCTCTTATTTTGTTACTAATCATTCAATCACTCTTCCTGAAAAAAAAACCAACCCAAAAATTGTTGACAGTGCCTATAATTTTGGTACAAAGATTTAACAGGTTGTCAGCTATAAAAGACAAGGTAGTGAAGCAAAGCTGAAATCTGCTAATCTGCAAATATTTGTTTCTTGAACAGTGATATTTTTTCCTCTATGTGCTTCTCACGCATTACCTGTTAAAACAGTTGATTAAAAATGAATTTAAAAAATGAAACRTTCTGTAAATATCTGACAGTTGTATTAATAGCAGGATGTCTTATGTCATTAAAACAATACCTATAGTCATTATATCATGACTTCAAGGACAGAACTGATACCAGAATGGCATTTTTAAGCTCGCAGCAGAGCATTTATCCCTATCTGGAAGAGAAAGGCTTATTTTTACCATGCTAAATAGGTAGGGGAATAGAACTGTTTGAAGTATTGAAAACAAAAACTGATGAGGAACCTTTCAAAATGATTGTTTTCTTGGAGTAGTGTTATTTTCTAATTGCAATTTTGAAAAACATCTGTTTACTTTTTAATCTAAAAAGAACTTTAACATTAAGGTAAACAAGTAATTAAAATGGACATTTTACCAAAAATATTCAGAAACCAACAGAAAGACTTTAAAACTTATCTGAATTAACTATTTTGATTGACCTTATCTGAATGTTTATGAATATGTCTTGCAGGGGTGGGGGATGTTAACGAATATAAACAGAAAAATAACATCTTTTCCAAATTTCATAACAAGTCCCAGTCTCTGTTCTAAGAAGGTATGGAATTTTATTGTTATTTTTGCAAGGCTATTAAAATTTGAGCTAGTCAATTACACTCCTAGAACTTCATGGTAAATCCTGGTCCCCTTGGGATGTAAGGAAACTAAAGCCTGTATTGACTCGCTTCATTTAAAAAGCAACAGGAATGCAGCCTGCTACCACAATTCTTTCAAATCATTAGAGTCCAGAGAGCACAGAGGGAAATAGGCCTAAGCAGACATTATATCTCTTGTATTTTAGGCACGTGCTCCCAGCAGTTGATTAAGCTTAGTATGTACAGGTTGCAGATATAGACCGGGACGTACAATGAGACAGGAAACCGCTGTTCTGCCAGGTTGATTCCAGTTAATTCCTCTCAGCAATGTGTTTGTTCAGAGACAATAAAATTCAAATCAGTTTGAATTTACTTACCACACTGGCAACTTTGCTACCAGCTCCCAGTACATTGAGAAGGCAGATGGTCTGAAATGAGCCTAATAATGCATGGACTTGATGGTGAAATGGGTTCCTGGCGATTTGTGATTTAGGAGTGATAATCAGCACAGTGTGGGTTGATAGATGCTCAGCCCGAGGACAGGATAGATGGGAAAAAAATACTGCATTAACAGGGACAGCCATGCACCCCTTCAGTCCCCAGGCTGCTGAAACCAAGCCCAGAAGCAGCAAAAGAAGGCAGGTTGGCAGAGCTCCCTCTCACACCACCACCTCAGACAYGGCTGGCTGTATCATGAGCTTGGAAGAAAGAGTGTGGAGTAGTAGCCACAGGTGCTGCAATGTTTCCTGCTGCTCTGACCTGCTGCCTTCCCTTCAGGAGAGTCCAGCACCCTGGCTGAGCCCAGAGCGGTGGCCGGACAGAGCTGAGAAGGAGAACTGGTTCAGGTGGTTTGAAAGGAACAAGATCTATGAAATAAGAGGCTTGTAAAGGACCCCCTCCCAAACTGCCTGTGTGTCACATTTTGGAAGGTTCACAAGAGTTGGGGTGAGAGCTTGCTTGTGTTGAGATAGAATGATTTGATCTCACCAGCGTAGAGGTCATAAAAATCAGCAGATAACATGCTGAATGCATGTCCTGTGCTTCTGAATACTGTAAAAGTGCTGTGATTTATCTGTGAGTGCACTATATATCAGTGGCATTTTTTTTACTTATATCCAGAAGTATGACTTTACAGAAGCAAAGTACCAATGTTCATACAYTGAGGGAAAAAATATGCAGAATAGCACATCTAAAAATCCAGAGAATAGCAGATGGCCTTCTGTGAAAATTCCTGCTTTAACTCCTACATATAGTAGAAGGGAAGATATCTTTTGCCATGAAGGGATTTTCCAGACTGCATGACAGTCCTAGAAATTGCTGAAATGCACCTTGACCAGGCTACATATTTTTACTATTGACTTAAAAAGTGACTTGAACATATGAGAAAAAAAATCTGCATGGTTTTTGATGCACAGCATGATAGAGAGGAAATTTTTGTGAGCAATGCTGGAGAAAAATACTCCTTTGATTGATTGTATCCCTCGTGGGGGGTGGGAAGCACATCAATTTTGCCATTTTATTTAAGAAAAATAACTTAAGAGACTTTTAGCACAATGTGTTACTCCCCTTCCTTTTACAGTCATAGCACTACACAGAACTGAATTACTCTATCCTGTAACATAGATTGGCTAATCTTTCACAATATTTCAGAGTTTCTTCCTGTTAATAATTTTCTTTCTTCTGGCTGTACACATAAACACTCTGATTATGTCTATACAGATATATAGTTGAATGACTGAGGTCAATACCTTGGAAGTATCAAGCATTGTGAATTTGTCTTCAGACTTCATGTTTATTACGTCTTAAGCCCACTCAGACAGCACAAAATATTCTTCTCTTAATAATCCATTTTCATYCCTTTTCTATCTCTAAAGTAAATCTCTATCAGGTGGTGAGAATTCAGGTGGAGAGTTTTCTGGATGCATCCTCCTGTTAGATGCATCTTCATCAATGGTTTATTCTTTGCCTCTGATGATTCTAAGATTCGGAAGGGGACAAGTAGGGTGGAAATGGAACATATTTTCCAGCTGTTTAATTTATTGCCTATGAGAAAAGAGTGACAGTAGCCATTGGCCTGTCTGATTTTCACATGACTGAAGACAATCAAGAGATTATTACTCATGTCTTGAGCACTACCTGTATTTTACATTCACGTGCCTCTATGGGGATGGCAGGGCTCTGGTGTTAACTTCTGGTTCACTATTTCCTGAGCAGAACTCAAAAGTTAGGCTATGAGACTTTTACCTGTGAACAAAAGGTGATTTGAGGCACCCATTTAGAGTTCCAGAATTGGCTGAACTATTGGATAGACAGAGGTACAGCTTTCTATACACTATTCTTACTCTCTTTGATTCAGCTCTGACTGTGTGCTATACAAATTATTCAGGCATATTCTGGTCCTATTTTCCAAGAAATAATTTGTCAGTTCCTTTTTTAGGAACCCTTCTTTTGCTGTAGTTTTCGGAAACAAATCAATAGTTGCCTGTTCTAAGAACTAGTCACCCTTCCACCTACCAACTTCCTATAATATTTMAGAGTTTCCTCCTTCTAACCATGTGCTTTGGGTAACTTTCTTTTGGTTTTTTGTATTTTGAAAATTTTTCAATGCCATTAATCGGCCTTATTTGATCTCAAAAAAAAGCTACAGCTCTTCATGTATCTATGATGAAGGATAAAAACATTATATGGTTTTCTTTATTGTAGCACAAGGAATACCATCCAGAATATAAAATACTTCTTTTTAACAGAAGAGAATCATGCAATAAATGTGGTAGAAGTGTAGGTAGAACAGAATAGTTTGGAAATCTGGGGGCCATGTGATCCAAAGAAAGGCCAATTGCAAGGTTAGGGCCATCTTCAAGGCGTGAAAAAATATCTACTGAATTTCCATTGCTGCATCTTGTGTTCATTGCCTATCGTACTTTCACTGTTCATGTCCAAAAAGTCTGGCTCTCACTTGCCTGTAACCCAATAAGTACTAGAAAACAATAACAAGATCCCCTCTTAGACTTCTTTCAAAAGTGAAGAATCACAGTTGTCTCTGCGTCATCATGTGCCTCCCACCTTGGCGGCCCTCCATTGGACTTGCCCTAGTACTATGAAGGCCAAAACTGAACACAAGGCTCCAGGTGCAGTTGTACAAATGCTGAACGGAGCAGACTAATCACTTCCCTTGACTTGCTGTCTACGGTCTTTTTAATACAGCCCAATATGAAGTTAACTTTCTTCATTACAAAAGTACACTTCTGACTCATCCTTAACTTGCTGTTCATCAGTATCTCCAGGTCCTTTTCTGCAAAACCGTTTTCCATTTCCCAGTGCCCATCCTGTTTTGCTATAGGGGATTATTCTGTCCCAGGTGCGCAGTTATGCATTTGCCTTTGCTGAACTTCATAAAGTTCCAGTCAGAACAATTCTACAACCTATTAAGATCTTTCTGAATGGCAGACCTCCCTTCCAGCATATCAGACTATAACCCTAAGTTGGTATTGCTTTCCAAGGATGCAGTCCATATTGTCTATAAGTACTTCTGCTTTTTTGTGTGTGTATGTGTGATGATTAGCATCCGCAAAATATGTTTTAGCTCCTCTGATTCAGTCACTCATTTAATGTCTTCAATAACCACWACCTCATTTTTTCAGAAGAGTCATCTAGAATGCTTGACCTCTTCTTCGTACTCTGTCCTCCACTCCAAAACTCCTCTGACTTGTAGATATCTCTGCCTGCTTGCTACAAGAGCTCTGATTGTCTTGTCTGCTGCAGAAAAAGAAAAATAGAAGACAGCACCTCTGAAGAGCCATCAAAGGCAAGGAACACAGCTTCTGAAAAACTGAAAGACTGACAGCAGATGAACCCAGGTAACCTTGTTACTTCTAATAAATTAACAAGATCTCCYTATATCTACGGATTGAGTAATTAGCCCTAAAGTTTTTTGCTACATATCAGGTTTCACGTTGAAAGTTCAGGCTTTTTTTTCACATTTTACATGCTTTAGAATTGGATGTTATTTTATTAAGTGCTCTGACTGCTGGAGTATAGGACTTGCTGCAAAGATTACATTTTAGGAACAGGGGTATTACTCTGCTTTTGTCTGATCTGACATCTCCCTGAAAAACTGCTGTCTTGCTGTCAATGCTGGAATTGTAGGAGAGACAGCTTGTTGCTGCTCCCTAATAATTGTTTGCTTCCTGTAACCAGAGAGAATATAATACAGGAAATATTCCCCGTACTGCTTCAGTTATTTGAATTCAGGAACACAAGCAGGTCAGAGGAGAGCATATCTGAAGCTATGCCTCCATGACTACAGCTGCTGTGTCTGAATCACTGTTATCAGGAGAGTAAAACAGTCAAAAATTAGAGTTCAATAGTTCCAGCAGTGTGAAAATATAGCATCTCTTAATATTTTATATTCTTCCCCCCTGTAGAGTTATTACAAGTCAGAAGAGCGAAAACTGAATATGGGTTCCATGGGCATGAATATTGTTTTCATTCAAGCTTCTTCACTCCACTCTTACAGCATGTTGAAGAGGCACTGATAAGGTTTACTCTGAGAGACACCTCAGGATGCCTTTTGATATTTGATACCATCATTCAGGATCCCAGCTTTCATGGCTCATTGGAAAGCACATGCTTTATCTTTGGAGGAACACGTAGTTCATAAGGTTGACTGAGCTTTGCTAAGATGCCCACTGAGTAAATGTCACTCCCCAAAGCACGAACTCCTCTGTGTTTGTTAGGTAATTCAGAGACTTTATCAGTGGGCAAGATTTTAAAATAAGAGAAGACATCTATTTTATTCCATCCATTTATGGGAAGCCGATCCAAAAAAGCATTGCCAAAAGTTACAGTTCTTTTGTGCTACAATTTGACACTCAAGTTTCCAGTTGAGTGTCTCCCTGTCAAAGAGTGGAACTGAAGAAAGCCATGCCGCCTTCTCCTTTCTCTGTTTGGGCTTCTGTAAAATGCAAATAAAGGGGAAGTGTAGGAGGTTTCAACCCTCTTCCTCTTTCATTATATGTTTATTTTATTATATATTTAAACTAGTTGATACGACTTTTGGTCCACATATTTGATTCAGTTGGTGATCTAAAACTCTTGTATTTGTTCAGGATCAGGGTCTGTTTTCAGTTTAAAAAACTATATCAGCACTGAACACAAAGTAATGAGATCTCTGAAAAAGGAATTGCTTCACAGTGAGATGAACACTTGACAAGAATGAAAAGAGGAAGAAAAAGGAAGAATTTGCAAAAGAAATTGGCCCCACAATTGCTTCAGTACCTTCTTACCTTTTGCTCCATTGCAAGTGGTTTATTTTGTGTGATGAGCCCACAGAAAGGGCACAGGTGGAAATAGAGTGTAGCAGTTGCAGTGTGAGTGTAATCAGAATTTACCATGCTAACTAACCATGCCAAATGCCTCTCCAATAAGATTTAATGGCTGTGTATCAACATGGCTGACCACACTGATGACTAGAACAAACATATCATTGGGCTGTTTTATGAAGTGGAGGAATAAATTCCCTCAGTAAATCCCTGAACCATCAAATAACATTGGCTAGTCTCTCATCCCCAGCTCTTTCCTTTAGTAGCTTCAACAGAACTCCCTTCGCCTTTTAACCTTCGTTTTGGTAATATATGCTATTATAACAAGCTCAGATAGAACTAGAATGCCTGGCCTTCAATACCAAAACCCACTCTATTTGCCAGGATGTCTTAATCTTATTTTCATTAAACGTTGTCGTTTCTCTGATCTTTCAGCACTTGATTTTTCTGTGGTTCCCAGTTCCCCACTGTAAAGGAGTGAAGAGTAGAAATAAGGACATGAGAAAAAATTGAAGATGAACCTAGAAGACATAAAGAGCAAAATGGAAGGCTTGTGTTCTTGGGTTATAAAGAACAACTATCATAGCAGGATGAAGAGAAGAATTTATATGAAATTGCTGCAGAAATATCATTATTAGTGTCATGAATTTACCAGAACAGGAAATGTGATTATGATGAGTGAGTTACACAGATCATTTTTCATAAGCTGTGCCCACTCAAAAAACTGTAACTGGTTTAGTTCCACAAAATACAAAGTTATGCATTTAGGAATGAGGAGCATAAATCATAACAATGAAAGAAAAAAGAAACTGGAAAACAGTGACTGGTGAAGTTTCTGGGATCATAAAAGACAAGCCACTTAAAAAGCTTCAGAGGCAGAAAGAATCATGTGATTCTTCTCTGTACAAACAGGAAAGTTTTGATTAMAAGTATACAGGACTTGTGTTTATTGTGTTGAAGAGACTAATTCTGCAATGGTGCATTCAGCATGGATGTCCGTATTTTTAAAAAGACACTGAAAAGAAGAGAAGTAACTTAAAATTTATTACAGAAAGAATTAATGAGTTTGGTATAATTTAGATTATCAAAGAGAAGATTAATGAGGCACAATTACAGTTTATTCATTTCTTCACAGGGAGAAATTATAAAGTTCTGAAAGGCAGTTTATTCTGGCAAGGAACCAAAAATTGGAAGTTGAAGCCAGATGAATTTGGATAGAAATAAAGGTTTCCGGTTCAAGAGGGATTGTCCATCTTAATGGTAGCTGTCTGTGAAGCAAAGCATTTCTGCAATATGCCCTTTCCACTTCATTATCCATTTCAATCTCTTTTTCTAGGGCAATAGTCAGTACTCCTAGCATAGCTTTAACATATTTTTTTCTTTTAATTTATCTGTGTGTTTTTAAAGGATGGGAGGAATTCCTAGCCTTAACTGAAGGTTTATGATGCCCAGAATGCAGCAACCGGATGGTTACTGCATGGAAATATGTACATTGTCCTTTGTCTTTAAACATTTTGGGAACCAGTGGAGGGTGAAAGATTGTATGAGTTTACTGATCCCTTCCATTTRTATTTTCCAAAAGAGCCTGGAACTGGTTTTTAAAGCATGTTGGAGGATGGCTTTGGAGACCTTGATCATGACTTTGCCCATGATGGACTTTCCCATTCCAAATTGATTAGTCACTGACTGAAGAGAACTGGGAGCTGAAAGGATTCATAGGGCAATAGCCATGCTCTTGCATAAAAGTATAGGCTTCTGCAGTTTCATCCAACAGGAGTTAAACCTATGTAACTAACCCATGACAGATGGTCTTGTTCATTTTACTCAACATCCAAAAGATTTTCTCACACTGCTGAGTCCCTTGCTACTGAGGTGAAGTGGTCCCAACACTGTGACCTTGTCTCTCCRGCCCAGGATCTCTAGCTGACCAGAGCTCAAACAGTCACAGTAACAATGACTTTAAGAAAGTCCTTGACTATATCCTCTTTCTCAGACAAAAATATATCCAGTAGGGCTGTATTCAGTTCACCAGAGACATGTCATCCTACAGTAGCTGCTGCAGCCATAGAATGAAGTCTGCAATTTATGCTCTACAGTGTCTTTGTTAGGCCAGAGGGATTGCGGGCAGCAAGCTGCATGACATCCCATAGAAATGAGCAAGAATGGAAACGAAACTTTCCTGTACGTCTGAGCCCCTATATGGGAGATGGTGCCTATGTCAGTGACACACCACAGTCACCTGTGTGAAAGCAAAGAGCTTCCCTGAAATGCTCATACATATTGAATACACACAGTATGTATGAACAGTAGCATGAAAACCTATTTTTTTAGAATTAGAGATTAATAATAAATCCAATTTTCTTTGTGTTCCTGCATATCTGGATGCCAGATCTCAGTAGCATCTTTCAGCCAACTAGTATATCATTTAGAAATGTACAAAGGGTAACAGTGATATTCATTCCCTCTCCACATTCCATTACACCTGAAGTCACAATAATTAGGTTTGCCAATATCATTGAATATGCCTTCTTCCAGCTGATTGTGTTTAGGTTTTTTTTTCTGTCTGACTTGAGCAGCTTTCCATATGTCCTGGTTTCAGCTGGGATAGAGTTAGTTTTCTTCCTAGTAACTGGTATAGTGCTGTGTTTTGGATTTAGTATGAGAATAATGTTGATAACACACTGATGTTTTAGTTGTTGTTAAGTAGTGTTTACACTAAGTCAAGGACTTTTCAGATTCTCATGCTCTACCAACCGAGAAGGCTGGAGATACACAAGAAGCTGGGAGGGGACACAACTAGGACAGCTGACCCTAACTGGCCAATGGGATATTCCATACCATATGACTTCATGCTCAGTATATATAAAYTAGGGAAAAGCTGGCAGGGGGGCCGCTGCTCAGGGACAGGCTGGGCATTGGTCAGTTGGTGGTGAACAATTGTTTTTCATTTGCATCACTTGCCTTTCTTTGGTGTTATTTCTCTCCCTTCTTGTTATTTTCCTTTTAATTTAATTTCATATTCATTATTATTATTATTATTATTATTATTATTATTATTATTATTATTATATTTCCATTATTAAACTGTTCTTATCTCAACCCATGAGTTTTCTCACTTTTACTCTTCTGGTTCTCTCCCCCATCCCACCGGAGGGGGGGAGTGAACGAGAGGCTGTGTGGTGCTTAGTTGCTGGCTGGGGTTAAACCACGACACCATAACATGCTGTCTTTTCTCGGTTTTTTGACCCTACCTATGCTTGAAGGCAAAGAATCTAAAAGGGTAAGAAGTCATATTTCATTCTTTTGCCACGTCTTGATAGAAAGGCTAGAAAGTAAGTCAGGTCCTCATAGATTTGCTAGCCCAACACTTCTGTTGTCAGTAGAATTGCACAACAGTTCACAGGTGTTTGTTATGTTGTACYTTTATGCTGTGTTGCTTGCTTTCTGGGATAGGTAGAAAACTGACTAAGTGATCAAGGAGAAGCCCCTCATGAGAAGACGACTTTGGCAGCTCATATCTCCTCCAGCCTTGACCAGAGCCTCAGTTCTAACAGAGCTATTTATTATTAGTTATGTTAAATCAAAAAAGCAGAGCTCAACAGAGAGGCAACTATGCTGTCAGTCACCATGAGATACTAAATTAGAAAAAAACAAAACCCACCAAAAAACCCAAACCCACAAACCCCAGACTTTTCAGCCTTACTGGTATGTATTTGTAACAGTTACAATGCCAAGTAATTTCATACCAGCTCAGAATTACTGTGGCAGATAATTCCTAGAGAATGTCAAGCAACATATTTGTTATGAGCCTGRTAATAAAGAAGTGTTTGTAAATGCAGTGACAGGTTACTCATTCCCTCCAATAGCAGGTGAATTATGTATGTTCCAAAACCTGTCTCTAACAGGGGACAGATATGTGTAGTTGGATCGTGAACTATTTAGAACAGACTAAATGGTAGCACTGTTCTAATTTGGCTCATACGAGGCTAAATAAAACCAGAGCAAACATGTAAATATAGCAATACACCTGCAAACCAAACCAATTTTTCTAAGCCTTTGCTAATCCACCAGTGAGAGTTAGATTAGTGGGTTTAGGCAGCTATAGCTGCGAGACTTTTATTTTCTTTGATTGGAAATGAATTAAAGTCCTCTCTATRACTAGTTTTAAAACACTGTGCAGTCCCTGATCTCCCACATTTTCACTTCTAAATACTTTGTCAGGCTGAAGAGATTAATCTCAGTCCCACAGGGATTCATCTGTCTTGCATGCCTAAAGTAAAAATAAAGAATCTCCACCAAGAAATAATTCAAACAATATTTCCATTGATTTCAGTAGGAATATTTTCCTCAGAATGGGATTGTAAATTTGGCATTAGTAAAGACTGAGGGAATCCACCAGACCTGCATGGTACTGTTATCCACTCTTGTCTACATCTGCTAGTATGATTTGATTCAAAGACTTTGTTCATAGCAACCAGTTCACAGGTATAAGCTTCCAGCTACTTGCCTTAAAACACATGCACTATACTCTACCTTCTTTCATGAACACAGTACTTCAAGAAACAACAGAATTATGGGTACCTTCTACTTTGTAACTGAACCAGGCACTATGTTCACAAGTCACAAGTATTAGTCAGTCAGGATATGGCAGCATGGAATTCCACTGCTCTACCTTAAACACAAACTTATTTAGGAAGTTTTAAGAAATTTAGAATTTTACTTATTTGGAAAGTAAGAAGTTTTACTTATTACAGTTACCAAGAACTTGTGAGGATTTTCACTTTTGGCTGTATCTATTTGCTTTAGCTTCTCCGGGGAGGTGACCACCTTCACTTCTCAATAAGGACAGGACAGCAAAGAGAGCTGGGAACAGAAGCGCAAGCTGCATTTTAGCATGTGATACTCCCTGAGGTTTCTCAGAGACAGCTTCCCTGCTAGCAGTGTGAGACCAAACTGCCCTCAGTGCTACGCCTTCTATACCAGGAAAATGTACAAGCTCATAAGTTCAGTGATACCATCCTGCATTTGGTAACTGAGRTATCATTGTCATACTGCAATGGCACAAAATTTACAGGAAGAAGTAATATCTTCTGTTTGGTGAAGTAAAATGAATTAAAAAAAAAAAAAAAAGCTTTTGGGAACCCAAGACTGCATCTCTTTGGTATTTGTCTGCTTTTGGTATTATTTAGTTTTTTAATAAACTGTAACAGACTAAAGTATTTTTTTCCTATTCTATAAACTGCATTCTGATATCCTTAAACTCATTGACAGTGTAATACTCTGCACTGTAAACTGCCTGTAAACACAGGCCTGAGATAATTGAACCCAGTTCTTCAATTGTTCTCTGTTGTAAGTGGAATTAAAATGGAAAACCACATTCCCCAAACATTTCCTTCTCATTTCTGCTGAGGAACTGAAATGAAATATAAAAAGAGCTTAGGTGAACTTGTGCTATGATTTGATTTTTTCTTAGTCTAGTGGGTGGATAAGTAATTTTCTGCACTATCAATTTTTAATTCTAAAATGCTGTGGCTGAACAAGCTATCTTCAAAAGGATGTTTTAATGCTTATTTCAGAAACTAATTTTTTGAAGAAAAGAAGGCTTTCATTCTATAGATACTAACCGATAGTACCAAACTTGCGGTTATCATTCGTGGCTGGAATAGTTTAAGAGTTGTATTTTAAAATTATTAGAAATATTGAAATATAATTTCTACTTTAGAGTTTAGTTCAATGTCACAATGAGTTTGAATGCTGTACCCATCTCTGAGAAACTTCCTATTGCTCTGAGCATTTAGTAACTGTGCTAAAACTACTTTTAAGTAGTGGGAGGTAGGATCAGTCCYAGAAATTGCTAAAATGGACAGCTTCCAAGGGAATCTCATTATTGTATKATAGCAAAATAGCTATCAAACACTGTGCACTTCACCTATAGCAGAACCCAGCAAGCCTATGTGGCTGTCACACTGGGAAGAGAAGCCATACATTTGTGGAAAGAGCAGCGGTTGTTGAGGGAGGGCTGGCCCTGCCTTGCAGCTCAAGTCTTTGCCTGTGGTGGTAGAGCAAACCCACCGCTCCACGCATCCACACTCCGCTTCCTCCCATGGGCTACTGCCGCTCTGGGCTGGAGCCTTGCGGCCATGACCCAATTCCGCCCCTGTAACCTTAGGGCTACAGTGTTTTGCCTACACTGCTAGGAAAATCTGAGTTAGCTTTACTGGGAGAGTAGCCCCGACATTATCGCTTAATTTACTTTGGGTGCCAATTTGGACACCACAGCTCAGAAATTATCCAAGTAGTTACTCAAGTGAAAGGAAGAAAGAAAACTATATCTAGATTTCGGCTGATAAAAGTAATAGCTGAAGATTAAGACTGCAGAAAAGAAAATGCAATAACGTCAGAGTTTTTCAGCTTGTGTACAGAAGGTGTAAATGCTCTTTAGAAACAGCCAAGAGGGAAACATAATACTAAAGAAACAATGTTTGTCTTTAGAAATGCAATATTCTGACAAACACATGTACAATAGTCTAACWTTTAAGAGGCAAGTATTTTCTTCCTCCATTACCTTTTGCAAAATGCATTTGAATGTATTAATATCAAATTACTCAATTATATATAATAACAGGAACTATATTTACTATATATACTATATCTTCTTTCCAATCAAGATATAACTGAAGAGAACAAAACCCTGGGATTTTTTTGTCCTTGATTTCAGTTTCATTTCTTCTCCTCTTGCCTGCATGTCTGCTTATCACTATACCTGGAAGGATACTGGGGAACTGCAAAGACGTTCATGTGCAGTTATTATTTCACCTGTACCTATATATCTTTTCTGCGTTGATTTTATTTTGAGAATTCTGAATGATTAACTCTGCCTAACTTGCATGGAAATGTAATGTTCCTGGAAAACTATATTTTGAAATTGAAAATGTCATTTCTTTCATGGAAATATATTTTATGTCATCCAAAAAATAGAAACAAACATATCACCTGATTTATGACTTTCATTGAAATCAAACTTTGTTTAAGTTCTAACATATGCAGTAAACTCCTGATACATATTTATAGAAATAGGATTATGTACTAAACTTAACTAATAGGAAATGAATAGATATGAATAAATCAATATTTTCTGAGGACTCAGCTGAATTCTGTGTCTGTGGATTGGTTTTGACCTCTTAAACACTTAATACTTCTCTTTGAAATTTATTAAAATTAAGGTATCATTAATGAGATAACTTTCATTTGTGCCTCAGGGTAAGAGAATATATACTCTACTTTCCTTGAATGGCTCTTTAGAAAAATAATTGTCATCATTCGTTGATATTTCAACACTTTTTCAGCACTGCCCTATTTTTTAAGAAGCATTTTATGTTCCTTCCTCTCTGTTGATCCTGCCTTTGACAGAAGTGGTCCCAATATTCATAGTAAAATGCTGGCTTACATAAAATAAAAGCCTACTAGTAGTTTCAGTGCTGTCAGAGAAAGTGAAAATCTCTTTTGTTTAATATTTAAGTGGGCAAGCARAAGATTCATTAAGCAAGAGAAGTTTCACATCAAAAAGATGCAGAAATAGTATATTGTTTTATTTTCATTTAAAAATTCTTKCTGTTTCCAGCATATATGACTTCAAGAGGACTATAGTTGCAAGTAAACATCAAAAAATGAAAAAAAAAATTATGAAGAAATCAGAAGTGACATTTAGAATTGAAATCACAACTTAAGCCTCATTTATTACCTCGAGAGAGTTCTTACACCTGCATTAATGTATGTCAATCACACCTAGTAACTTGCTGGAAAATGCTGACTGGGAAGGAGAGGTTCTTGTAAATGTAAAGTCCGATTTTCCCACAGTTGCATGTATCCTCAAACTGAATCATGAATAGTTCTTCTTTCCAATGGACTATTTTATTCACCCCAAAGGAAGGGCAAACATACCATTGTTTCGTAGTGCTTCAGTGTTAGTTTCATACAGCCTAGTTGTAACCACTTAAATAAAGCATCTACGAGAGACAAATAGCTCATGGAAGGTTGCCCTTCATGGTATGTCTGTTCTGGAGTGTGGCTTTGTTGTCTTATAGAACATATTTTAGTACCTTAATTTGGAAGGCAAGAATCCAACCCTTGCCATTTTTTATTCCTTAGTTTCTTTTTCCCAATAAATTATTTTCCATAATGGACTTCTATAGAAGATCAGGAGTGTTAATGATAACTCTTTGTTTAGTTAACACTGTGAACAGTAGTAGCATTGGCCTGTAAAATATTATTTTATATAAATGCTAAACTGTGTATTTTCAATAATATATCATATTTGAATGGCAACTGTGAAAATAGTGTAACAGTCTCATATATTGTCAAGGAAATTTGATGTTTGTCCCCAAGGTTTTTCTTTAAATCCATGTTTTAAACATGGAAGTATTATTCTTGAAAGGTAGTCTGACGTGTGAATTTCCATTTTAATTAGAACACTAATGACAAGCCAAACTGTATTTCTCTTAGGGGCAAAAGTTAAAAATACTGTAGCCGAAACTGAAAGCAATATTTTCATGCCTCTTGAACTTTAAAAAAATAATAGATTTACAGTCTCATCCTTTCAATAATATGTCCAAATGCCATTTTTTAATCTACTGCATCCTGAAATTTAAGCAGGATTCATTCTTTACCATTCATGGTAAGGAATATTTTCTACTGAAAAAAAAGAAAAAACCCTGAGTAGACATAATAAAACATTTTCAATGCTATTTTGGCAATGGAAACATTTCAAAGAATTAATGCATAAACAGATATTCTGTGTTTAAATTTAATGAAAGTAAATGATTTAATGTTAAAGATGTATTTTGAAAGGTTAATTCATTTATTCTGAAGTTACTTAGTTCAGAATTTTAATTTTGCTGTGCATTTAATCTCTTTATTCCATGTCAAGAAAAAAGGAAATTTGGAAATTATCTTCTTCCACAGGACAAAAATTTTATTTTCTAGTTAGCTCTAGAAGAATGCTGGCTAAGAAGAAAGTCAAAAGTGGTTTAGAATAAGTAAAATATATTTCCTTCTGATGGAAAGAGAACTGACTCTTAATATTTCAAGGAAGTATTAACTAATATTTATATCCCATTCTATTTTACTACACTTACCCATATTTAACTTTATTAAGTACATTAATATAATGCATAACACACTATATCAAGTACAATAAAGTTTGAAAATTTACATGGTYCAATGTAATTTTAAACACTAAAATATCTCACCTGTTGCTCAGAAGGCTCTAGACATCTGTTTAGGCAGCTGATTTGTTATTGAAATATCACCTTTCATAGGTCATAGAATCATAGTATCACAGAATCACAGAATCATTAAGGTTGGAAAAGACCTCTAAGGTCATCAATTCCAACCATTAACCCAACACCACCATGCCCACTAAACCATGTCCTGAAGGGCCACTTCTACACATTTTTTAAACGCCTCCAGGGATGGTGACTCCACCACTTCCCTSGGCAGACTGTTCCAGTACTTGACAACCCTTCCAGTGAAGAAATTTTGCCTAATGTCCAATCTAAACCTACCCTGGGGCAACTKGAAGCCATTTCCTCTCGTCCTATCGCTAGTTACATGGGAGAAGAGACCAACACCCACCTCGCTACAACCTCCTTTCAGGTAGTTGTAGAGAGCAATAAGGTCTCCCCTCAGACTCCTCTTTTGCAGGCTAAACAACCCCAGTTCCCTCAGCCAATCCTCATAAGATTTGTTCTCCAGACCCTTCACCAGCTTTGTTGCCCTTCTCTGGACACGCTCCAGCACCTCAATGTCCTTCTTGTAGTGAGGGGCCCAAACCTGAACACAGTATTCAAGGTATGGCGTCACCATACCAAGTACAGGGGCATGATCACCTCCCTACTCCTGCTGGCCACACTATTTCTGATACAGGCCAGGATGCTGTTGGCCTTCTTGGCCACCTGGGCACACTGCCGGCTCATGTTCAGCTGGCTGTCTACCAGCACCCCCAGGTCCTTTTCTGCTGGGCAGCTTTCCAGCTACTTTTCCCCAAGCCTGTAGCGTTGCCTGGGGTTGTTGTGACCCAAGTGCAGGACCCGGCACTTGGTCTTGTTGAGCCTCATATAGTTGGCCTCGGCCCGTCAATCCAGCCTATCCAGATCCCTCTGCAGAGCCTTCCTACCCTCAGGCAGMTCAACACTCCCGCCCAGCTTTGTGTCATCTGCAAACTCACTGAGAGTGCACTCAACCCCCTCGTCCAGATCGTTGATAAAGATGTTAAACAAGACCGGCCCCAAAACTGAGCCCTGGGGAACACCGCTCGTGACCGGCCGCCAACTGGATTTGACTCCATTCACCACAACTCTCTGGGCTCGGCTGTCCAGCTAGTTTTTTACCCAGCGAAGAGTATGCCCATCCAAGCCACGAGCCGCCAGCTTCTCTCGGAGAATGCTATGGGAGACAGTGTCAAAGGCTTTACTAAAGTCCACGCAGACCACATCCACAGCCTTCCCCTCATCCACTAGGCGGGTCACCTGGTCACAGAAGGAGATCAGGTTGGTCAAGCAGGACCTGCCTTTCATGAACCYGTGCTGGCTGGGCCCGAGGCTCTGGTTGTCCTGCACCTGCCTTGTGAGCACCCTCAAGATGAACCGCTCCATAATCTTCCTCAGTACTGAGGTCAAGCTGACAGGTCTGTAGTTCCCCGGATCCTCCTTCCGGCCCTTCTTGTAGATGGGCGTCACATTGGCAAGYCTCCAGTCATCTGGGACCTTCCCTGTTAACCAGGACCRCTGATAAATAATGGAGAGCGGCTTGGCAAGCTCCTCCACCAGCTCCCTCCGTATTCTTGGGTGGATCCCACCCAGACCCATAGTCTTGTGAGCGTCCAGGTGGCATAGCAGATCATTAACTGCTTCCTCTTGGATTATGGGGTGTGTATTCTGTTCTCCGTCCCTGTCTTCCAGCTCAGGGGGCTGAATATCCTAAGGATAACTGGTCTGACTATTAAAGACTGAGGCAAAGAAGGCATTAAGTACCTCCGCCTTTTCGTCATCCTTGGCGGCAACGTTCCCCTCGGCATCCAATAATGGATGGAGATTCTCCTTGGCTCTCCTTTTGTCATTAATATATTTGTAAAAACATTTTTTGTTGTCTCTTAGGACAGTGGCCAGATTGAGTTCTAGCTGGGGTTTTGCCATAMTAATTTTCTCTCTGCATGACCTAATGAGATCCCTGTACTCTTCTTGAGCTGCCTGCCCCTTCTTCCAACAGCGGTAGACTCTCCTTTTTTCCCCTGAGTCCCAGCAAAAGCACCCTGTTCAGCCAGGCTGGTCGTCTTCCCCGCCAGCTCTTCTTACGGCACATGGGGACAGCCTGCTCCTGCGCCTTTAAGACTTCCTCCTTGAAGAACATCCARCCTTCCTGGACCTCTTTGTCCTTCAGGACTGCCTCACAAGGGACTCTCTCAACCAGTGTCCTGAACAGGCCAGAATCCGCCCTCCAGAAGTCCATGGTAGTGGTTTTGTTGACCCCCCCTCCTTACTTCACCAAGAATCGAAAATTCTATCATTTCATGGTCGCTAAGCCCAAGATGGCCTCCGACCACCACATCTCCCACCAGTCCTTCTCTGTTGGTAAACAGCAGGTCAAGCGAGGCACCTCCCCTGGTAGGCTCGCTCACCAGCTGCGTCACGAAGCTATCTTCCACACACTCCAGGAACCTCCTAGACCGTTTCCTCTCTGCTGTGTTGTATTTCCAGCAGGCGTTGGGTAAGTCAAAGTCCACCACGAGGACAAGGGCTAGCGATCATRAGACTTCTGCCAGCTGCTTGCAGAATGCTTAGTCTGCCTCTTCATCCTGGTTGGGTGGTCTATAAGATTCCCAGCAGGATATCTGCCTTGTTGGCCTTCCTGCTCATCCTTACCCATAAGCACTCGACCTGATCATCACAGTTGTTGATCTCTGTACAATCAAAACACTCCCTGACATACAGAACCACCCCACAGCCTCTTCTTCCTCGCCTGTTCCTTCTGAAGAGCTTATAGCTATCCATYGCAGCACTCCAGTCATAAGTCATCCCACCATGTTTCTGTGATGGCGACTAACTCATAGCTATCCTGCCGCACAATGGCTTCCAGCTCCTCCTGTTTGCTGCCCATGCTGCGTGCATTGGTGTAGATGCACTTGAGTTGGGCTATCGATCTCACCCCCGACATTGGCATGCCACCCCTAGGCTCATCTCCAGTGAGCCTGGTTTTATCCCCTTCCCCCTTCAAAYCTAGTTTAAAGCCCTCTCGATGAGGCCCGCCAACTCATGAGCGAGAATCCTTTTCCCCCTTTGAGACAGCTGCACTCCATCCATCACCAGCAGGCCCGGTGCCGTGTAAACCTCCCCATGATCAAAAAAGCGGAAGTTCCACCAATGGCACCAGCCTCTGAKCCACGTGTTAATCAGATGTGTTTTYCTGTTCCTTTCAGTATTCTTCCCTGCCACTGACAGGATTGAGGAGAACACTACCTGCTCTCCTGATCCTGCAACCAATCGCCCCAGTGCCCTGAAGTCCCTTTTGATCACTTTGGGACTCCTCTCCACAACCTCATCACTGCCAGCCTGCATATGTCCATAAGATGTATGGATTTTAATGAGACTGATAATGCCAGAGAACCTGAAGTACTGGTACTGGGATCCTCACACACACTGATTTCAAATGTCCTTAAACGAAGTAATTGTGTGAATCCCAACCTAGAATTTGAAGACAGACAGTTTAGTTTAGAAATATGTACACCAAACCTCATATTTTCGGTATYTCAGATGAGAATAACGCACATAATTCTGCATTTTCTAACATAGACACTCCTTCCATGATTGATGGTCACTGCAATGACAGGCAAACCCTAGGTCCTAATCATGATGGTATCTTTGAAGAGTTTGCACACACAGCAACACCATGCAGTCACAAGGTAAGCAATGGAAATACTTCTTCCCTAGACAAATACATCTGCAGTATTTTTCTCTTGTATTAGGATAATGTGAGGATGGCCTTGCTCTTGCTCAGACAACTGAAGAAGAATAAGGGAGAGACTCAAGGAAGCAGCATGGTGTAGACTGAATGGAGACCAGAGCGATCCTCTCCTCCCTCTACAGAAAGAGAAGAAAATTAGAGGCATAAGACCATCTGTGAAATAGTCCTAAGCTATCAAAGAATAGCTTCAAAATGCTCAGGGTTTTCAAGACCTTCACAGAATAAAGAAACTACAGCAGCCAGCTTTCTATTCAATCACTATTTCTTTGGGTGTTCTTAGGATAAAATCTGTTAGAAAATCACAACAATTCCTGCTGTTTTCTTGTTTTATGTTTTCCTAACATAAACAAAATTGTGATCAGAGTTACTCTTAAAATCATTTCAGCAGTACACAATGCAGGGATGTGGTTTCCAGAGCATCACTTCCCATCAGATCCCTGAACAGGGTGGACAGGTTTTTTCCCCTGCTGTCTTTCTTTGAGAAGGAGGAAAATTCATGACTACTTGGTCGGCCAGAACTAGCTGTCAAGGCACCAAGGCCAGTGGCTCCCCGAGGACTTCCCATGGGGATGGCCAGGCAGGGCCTGGCAGCCAGTGCCTGTCCCACCCCACAGCTAGGAGCAGGCAGCCGGGGGCACCAGGGCAGCTCCAGCCCGGGCATCGGGCACCTCCATGGGGACTGGCCAAGGCCAGGCTGGGACATGGGTCCACRGGCAGGACCTTCTCAGTGGGGCCCATGGCCGGGCAGGACAGGGCTGTGGGGAGCTGGAGAGCGGCTCTGCTGCTGCATCGCTGGGGCAGGGGCTGACAGCCCCRGGGGCTGGCATGGTGCCCTGGGCCGTGGGGGAGCTGTGGGCACCGGGCAGGGACAGTCAGGGCTGGTGGTGCCCCCAGGGCCTTAACCTCTGTCCTTGTCACACTGGTCAGTCAAATACCTGTTAAGAAGAACATGGATTTTCAAAGACTTAGCTTTTAGACAGTAAAAAAAAACCCTACAGAAGTATCTTCTCTCAATAAAGCTGTCCTTGCTTCCTACTTTTTCTGTCATACACAGTAACAGCCTACTTTGACAGCTGAAAAAGTTTGACATCCACAATTCTGTTAATGGGAGAAATACTCTAGTCTGAATAGCTAATAAAGTSTGATAAATTATTTCAATTTATTCTTTAAAAGAGACTGAATATACTTGTCTAAGGACCTGTAAGACTGACAGGTGTGTTGAAAAAGATTTAGGGATGTCTGCACACAAAATGTTATGTTAGTCAGAGTTAGCATTGCTTTTCTGCTTGAACTACATAGCACAAGTAAGTTATTACCAGCTTAATTCTTGGCAGTTTCTCTTCGGGGGAGTTGAATCTCAGACTGAAGGCTATTGTTTTGCAGACAACTTTCCTGAGTTGTAAATTCTGCACTTTGACTTTGAAGAAGAGCACTGGTTCCTTTTAAATCAGGCTGTGCTGGTCTTGTATCATCCTCTTAAYAGTAGCATCCTAGTACCTTTCTGTGTCACATTAAATGAAACAATCAGCATCTTTCACATCACGTATACTTTACTGTAGTGAAAGAGATTTTTCTCCTTTACAGTCACATAAAAACTTCCTGACTCTTCCCGGTTCCCAGCAATCTCAGCCTGAATATGTTTAACCTATGACAAGCAGTGCCCTAAGTTATATTTATGGATACTATATGAATTTGTTGTTGGAACATTGTAATTTCCTAGGGCCTGCACACTGGTAGGCAAATTTTCATTCTTTTGCAATTTGATATTTCTAAAATGTTGACTAAATCAGTCCGACCACCTAGTTGCACTGTTTTCTTGCCAGATTTCCATTTTTCAGCCCAAATTTTCCTTGTTCTTTCCTTTGTTCCACTGTTATTCCATTTTTGCCTTATCAACTTTTCTTGCCAACTTTTGAGCTTGCACTAATTCAGACTCGCTCTGTCTGCTGATCCTAGCATGTGCATACATGGTACTTCCCTCCTCACTGTCAACTCAGACATTTTTTTGATGGGGGGTCTTCTTTCCCTTGATTAAAATGAAGGACAGGTGTCCACTCATAGAGAAATATATTGATGGTGCACAGACTGAGTCTTAAAGTTGTGCACTACTTAGGAACACAACTATTCTGCTGAGTGACAAAGAAAAAGATGGATCCAAAGTGAAGTGGAGCCGCACTGAAAATAAAACAGGCAACAGTGGCAAGGAAAGGGCATACTGGTTTTTGCAAGTTGTTTGCTGTCTAGAGTCATCTGTCCACACAGTCAGGGAAAGAAAAGAAAACTAAAAATGTCTGTGTAAAAGTATGACCTGTATCCCTGACCTATCTCCATAGTAACCAGAAAGTCTAAGGCATCAGAAGAGATGCCTCAGACTACTTCGACAGCAGTGTTACTTGATTCTATCAAAGGCGTTGAAATACTTTCAGCTGATTGCTTAGGCTGGATTCTATAGAGTAGGACTCAAACTAATTTTATAATGCTTACCCCATTTCCATTGCAGACAGTGTAACCCTGAATATGACAGGAAAGAAAAAGTTTTGTCACCATTTCAGGTATAAGATATATTGCCTCTCAATCTTTTCTTACGATGTCAATCATATGAACATATGTCCGTGTCATTCACATTTTCCTGGCATAAACATATATTCCAGGTAAAGCAGCTATAGATTTCAATAAATTCTTTAGAAAACTTCTTTCTAAGAATTTAGGATAGCTCACTCTCCAACCTAGGCACCATTTCCTGCAGTTGGCACAATATAGTTGGCTGTTTCATTCCTTTTCTTTAATTCCTTGGTAATTGGCAGAATATTTCATAGCACAGAACATAAATATTATGCTACTACTTTTAGCAGTAGCAGTAGCATCAAATAGAATAACATTATGATATTTCTCCAATACTGACAAATTAAACTGCATGTGTAATATTGCCGAGAAATGCCCTCACAGCTTCTCTTTTATTAAGTTACTCAGCAAGCGGATACAGGTTTTTAAAACAGATGTTCCCTCAAGGAACATAAAAAAATATGGAAAATATACATAAATGTTTTGCTTACATCCTAAATGGATTTCATTTCATACAGAAAACTCAGTCAAAGGGACTAAGGYCTTTACAGACAGATAAATGGTGATCTTTTCAGATATATTTATTTGAGGAGGGTAGAATAGCAGCCCTGAGTTTACCATTGGACAGTCATCCTCAGTGGGACTTGGAACAAGAGGGGATGGAATACCAATGACACCACTCTCCCTAAATACAAAATAAKTTGTAACCCTTCCCTCAGATTTGAATACATTTATGCTCAAGTTTCTCACATTTCCACTGTCCATACCCTGCCTTTTTACAGTATATGACTAGAATTCTGTGAATGTTTTTTGTTGTTTGTGGGCTTTTCCAATAACACAGATAAAGTAAACATACATCAGGCAAAGATCAGTCTTCATAGCTCCACTGAAGAGCTTTCCTCAGACATTTCAAAAAAGYCACCTGTCCTGCTCTCTCAGGTTCTTTACATTAGTTTCTGATCTTAGCTAGAAGGATGGCTGTTCCATGCTAGACCAGTTATCATTATATTAGCAACCTCTGCCTCTGACATGTCAGTATGCTTCAGATACCGTGATGATAAACAGCATAGAAAAAGCTGATATATAAGAACAGGTGGAAATTAATTGCTTTCATCTATCTCTCTGCTGTTGCTGTAGTTCATAGGTGACCCACAAGTATTCACACACACAGTTTTGAAAACTGTCTTGTTCATCTCCTACAAGATTACTCATTATGCAAAGTAGCTTTTTACCTTTCTTTGACTTCTCAAAATCCTTTTGAGTGCACTGTCTGTTAATGGCTAAATCTATCATTTGAGATAATGAACCCCTCAGGGACAAACAACTGATAGTGTTTCCTGTCAAAGAATTTAAATAGGTTGAACCTATTTCTTACCACAAAGCACAAAGATGAAGTGATGACATGTTGTTCAGGAAATACTTCTTTCCCTCAGCTAGCTACAGCTATAATCAAACATTTATAAATCATGTCGACAGAGTGCAAATACAATATTCAGGGTTACATAAGGACACGTAGATAAATCCCTATTTTAGCACAAAACAACATAGATCTGTAACTATCACAAACTTTTCAGTGCCAAAGCAAGTGAGGAAACCACTTTATTGCTAACCACAGTTCCACCCACAAACCATTCTAATACTGATTCACTCTTTTATCCATAATGACAGCAGACAATTTCTTCAGAAACATTCTAATATTCCACACACTCTTGTTTAATACCAGTAAGTGTTGCTTGGTTGTTTAGTGTTCCCCTCTGCTTCAAATTCCCTGTGTCTCAAGCTACATGCCTCTATGAACTATATCTCAAAATCTGACTCCAACATTTATGACTGAATAATAGAATAATTTATGTTGGAAGGAATCTCTGGGAATCACCAAGTCCAATCCCCAAGTCAAGGCAAAGCCATCTTCAAAGTTAGAATGAATTCCGAAGTTAGATCAGGTTGCTCAGGTTCATGTTAAGTTGAGTTTTGAGTATCATCTCCAAGGTAGGACATTCCACAACCTCTCTGAGAAACAAGTTCCAATGTTTGATGACCCTTTTACTAATGCCTAACCAGAACTTCCCGTGCTGCAATTTGTGTCCATTTCCTCTTGGCTTTTGGCTGTTCCCTTCCAAGAAAAGTCTTCTCTGCAATCCATTATTGGGCAGTTGTAGATAGCAATAACATTTCTCCTCGGTCTTTTCTTCTTTGGGCTAAACAAGCCCAGATTCCTCAGCCTCTCCTCACATGCCATGTGCACCAGGCCCTWACTTGGCTTGGTGGCCTGTCCTGGATTTGCTCTGGGATGCCCAAAACTGGACACAGTACTCTGGGTGAAATTCCACAAGGGCTGAATAAAGAACTGGACCTGCTGGTTAATACAAGGCAATATGAAGTAAACTTACATTGCAGCAAGGCCTCACTGCTGACTCATGTTCAACTTCTTGTGCCCCAGGTCCTCTTCCACAGAGCTGCTTTCTAGCCAGTCTGTCCCTATCTTGTACTACTTCATGGCATTCTGTGCCAGATGCAGGACTCTGCATTTGTGTTCCCTGAACTTCATGAAGTTCCTGTCAACCAGTTTCTCCTCCCTTCTCCAGAAGTCCTTCTGATTGGCAGTCCTACCCTCTAGCACATTTACCATTCCTCCCAGTTTGGTACCCATTCTCAGACTTGCTAAGGGTGCATTATGTCCCAGTGTTCAGATTGTTAATGACTATATTAGACAATATTGGCCTCAATATCAACCCTAGGAATGTCACTCATAACTAGCTGCCAGCTGGATTTTGTACCATTGATCACAAGCCTTTGAGCCTGATGGTCTAGCCAGCCAGTTTTCCACACACTCTACATGTCACCAAGCTATCTTTCTAATTTTGTTGCAAGGATAAAATGGGCWACAATACCAAAGCCATTGCTAAAGTCAAGGTAAACACCACCATTTTATCCCTAGTCATTTTATCCCTAATCATGTCATTAAAAAGCAATGAGATTGGTTGGGCAGAATTTGCTATTTCTAAAACCTTACTGCTTGTTCCCAAATATTTTCTTTCAAGTGCATGGACATGGTTTCCATGAGGAGTTGCTCCATAACCTTTCCAGGGACCGGCAGGAGTCTGACCAGCCTGTAGTTTCTCATAATCACCTCATTACTGTTTGCAAATGGACCTGGTGTTTGTCTTTTCCCAGTCTTCAAGAACCTCCTCTGATTTACATGGCCTTTTGAAAAAATTTAGAGAGGAACCTTCCAATGACATTAACTAGCTTCAATTTAGATGTATTTAGTTCCATGTCACTTGCTTCARTGTTTTGTAACTGATCTTCCTTTATCATGGGTAATTAGCATTCACTGTGGGTAGTTTAGCATGTAAAGATCTCCACACATGATCTTCTTTGTCCAGACCTGAGTGTCCACACGCTTCTGCAGAGATTTCTTTGTGTCAGACATCAAAACTGTGCTTCAAGACAGAAAAAGTGCATAAGCAAATACTTTTTCTTACCATATATGTGATCTTCTAATACTCTTTTAAAATCATTTGCTAAATATGATTAGATTCATAGAATCTTGTATTGTAGCTGCGGCCATTATATTAGTTTGAAAATGAGGGAACCAAGAGCAGATTTGTAATGGATAGCATTTTCTAATTTGGAGGTTAAAAATGAAGTTGCTAAATGAGTTGAGGACAATTTGCACTGTTTTGCACAGTTTCTAGTAGTTCACAGAGATGCTCCATTTGAATTACTACTTTACAGATTTAAGTATCTGATATTTAAATGATGTGTGTTTGAAAACTTTGATCACAAGCTGATTCCACACTGAAGGTGTTCACAGCACAGGACTGAACGCTAYAGCCATTTTTCTTAGAACGTAAGAGATGATAAATAACTTATAGCTACAAACAATAACTTATTGAAATGTTAAACAAACATGAATAAGTATGCTACTACTGTTGACATCCCAGGTGKTTTTTTTTGTACTGTCACATCTTTAATCAGAATTAATTTCATTTATCATATGTAAAGTTATAGTATTTATTGTATGTAGGATTATATATAGAATCTGTAAGATGATTCAGCTAATCTGTAAGTATGTTGTAACTTTATCCTCAATCAGAAGAAATTGTCTTTTTTATCTGCGAAACAAATGTTAGAGCCTGGAAATATTAGAAAATGTTTCCCTGGAGCAAAACCAAACTCATGATTTCCTTCTTGAACTGGATTTAATAATACACAATGGAAAGAGGTGCTTCAAGGTTATTTCAAATTTCTTGTATAGTACAGAATCTTATGACAGTTTTTTTCTTCTTAGAGTCCTTAAAGRGCAGAAAAGTTCAGAGAAGCTACAAAGAAACCAGTTCTGAACATTTGCACTTTTGTCCATTGCTACTTTATTGAGATCTCAAAGGTAACATCAAGAGAGTAGACAAAACCCTTTTCTTTGGATTTTAGTTGTATACRGATTCCCTGTTTCATCATAACATGCAATTACTGTCATTTTCACTTCAGAGTTATTTCTACTATAGCAGCAAAACACAAACTTTATAAACATCAAATGTAAGATGTTTTCTTAAATATGCTACAGTTTAGATAGGCTGTTTCTTCTMATTTTTGTGTAAGATAGTGAAATAGATACTTACCTAAGTTCATATAGAAAGCTTGTATTATTACTCAAAGAATAATTGAGTAAAGAATTAATTGCCTATACAGAGAAATAGGCTATAGAGGTAATTTTGTCACTATGGCATAGCAATATTTCTGCTGACAAAATTTCTGAATAAGTGACTTCTGAAGTGGAATAGTTAAGGTGAAGCAAAGAATCCACACGGAGAATTATGACTTTATAGTTACATGATTTTAGCCCTACAGCCTGCAAGCCAATTTCTCTATGCAATGAATGCATTCATCTTTGAACCCCCAGTTAAAAATCTGCTTCAAAGATGAATGTGACTGCATAGAAGAATACAGCACTTCTTACAGCCACCCTGAGGTCTGTTGCACTGAACAAAATAGTATGCACTACAATATTATACTGTGTTTGGAGCACACAGGGGTCAGAAAAGCTGTATTTTAAATGTCATGCAGGTTTGCAGGTGTACATTTTTCAATAACACATTTTCCCATATAATTACACTTAATTACTGGATAGAAACACGATGATCCCAAATCAGACACCTGTTTGCAAGAGGAAACGAGAATGGAATGGAGGGGTTTATCAAGTTCTGTCTCCGAAATGCAAAGCTTGCCTATAATGGTTTGAATCAAAGTCTTAGCCTGCAAAATTCAAATCCGGAGTTTAAACATCAGCTTCACTAATGTAGCTTCACCATTTAGATTTGTAAGTTTCTATCAAAACTTCCTATCTCTTTTTACCAAGAACAGAGAAAGACATAACAAAACAGAGAAAAAAGTCATATAGAGTGTATGGATATATGATGCGAATAGTCATATAGGTAGCTGTCACGACCTAAAGGGTTACCCAAGACTGCTGGTGTGTAGAGATTGCAACCGTGGGTTCATAGGATTCCATAATGCAAAAAGATGTGGCGGCTTTTATCCTCTAAATTTCTCTACTTTATTACACATTATCACAGATCTCACACAAATCACCACTAACAAGTATACCTATGATTAACAAAGCAAAAAAAAAAAATAATCTCAAGCTATTCAAATTRCTATCAGCAGTCAATAATATAGAATCAATCAATAACATGGCAGCAATCAATAACAGCAGCAACCAATCATATAGCAACAATCAATATAATAGCAACAACCAAGTAGTATTACAAGTTACTGTAAACTTATTAGTGAAGCAACTTATCAACAATATAACATGATTGATTACTTATATGGATATATAATACTGGTACCTGCCTGTCCTATGCAGAGAGTGCAAGTTTTTCCTGTCTGCAGGCAGCATTTTGCTAATTTTTGTTCACCTGTATCATAGGGATGATGGTAAAAGCTGATTAGGAGGAGCAGAGTAAAACATGTGACTACAGGAGATCAGGGTAAATTTCTAACACGAGAGTGATTTCCCACTAGCATGATGCTCTGATCTTAGCACATGAAAAATTATGGGTTTTCTCTATATCTTCTTCTTCTGCATTTCCTGACTTTTTGCTTCCTAGCTCATTTCTCTTTCTGTTCTGCATTAGCTGTAAGCCATGGAGAGGTGAACCTCCATCTTCTCAGCAAATCTCCAAACATTTTGAGTTATAGTATACTGAGCTTGAATAGCACCAGTTTACTAATCCTGAAAGTAYCACGTCTAGTTATATAGAGACATCCTTAAACTCTGGATAACCCCATGATCAACTCTCTCTTATCTCTGCCTTTCTACTGTGTCTTAGCCAGAATTCAGAGTGGGCTTTGTACTATGCAAAGCCTGAAAAAGAGAGATAAGAAGACAAAACAAAAGCTTAGGAGAGAAAGGTAGTTTTCTTTTATTCCAGTTGCGCAATTTATTTTGTCATGTGTTTTCTGTCTCTGCAGCCTGGTCTGTGGAYTTCTTCCATTAAGCCTGTCTAAATGACAAAAACATTGTCTCGTAGGAAAAGGAAAATCAGATCATTTGCAGAGCATCTGCAGTTCACAGAATCACAGAGCAGCTGAGGTGAGAAGGCCCTCCTGGAGATCACCTAATCCAATCCCCCTGCACAAAGCACAGTAACCTACAGGAGGTTGCACAAAATCTGTGTCCAGTCAGATTTTGAATATCTCCAAGGATTGAGACTCCACAACCTCTCTGGGTAACCTGTGCTAGTGTTTCACCATCCTCACAGAAGGAAAGTGATTTCTTGTGTTTAAATGAAAGTGTTTAATGGAATATATATTCAGAGAGAATTTGCTTCTCCAAAACAGCTTGAAGTTCACTAGAATAATAATCTAAAGATTATATCAGATGGTAAATTCTTACATGAAGTTAGTTACTTGGCATAGAAGAACTTCTATCAAGTTAGTTACCTTGGCATTTTTTTATACTGATATTAATTGCTGATATGAGCTAGCCCATCGCTGAAAAACTGAAGAGGTGTTTTTTTCTTTCTTTTAAGGATTTTCAAGGAACCAAAGTCCTTCCTGAAGGAGACAATTAAAATTAATAAAGTGGCTCTGAAGTGGATTTAGCATAAACACAGCAAACCAATAATATTTATGCTGACAAAATAATCTCATACGCAAGACAAGAAAACATAGTGTTTCCAGAAGAAAACACACTGATGAAATTAATTTATCTGCAAAGGGTAAAAATGTAATGGGGTATAGGAGGAAAATAATATCTGCAGAATTGTTAGACTTTGTGGTCAGGGAAACAGCAAAGACGGAGTATAGTGGTTACCACGGTATTTCAGTGCTAGTTCAGTGCATATAAATTTTTGGTAGCACAGTTGGTATATTGATCACAAACTGAAATGACATTAGTAAACGAAAGACAAATATGGCACATGGTGTAATTGGCTCTGTGAAGATACACTGTTTCAACTTTCACACATAGATATTTCTATCATTATTAAAGGTGCATACTAAAGTCTTTCCTCTGGTAAATTTACCAGGATTATTCTAGCAGCTGAGAGAGAGGAATGTGAACTAGGAGAGCTGAAAACATTGCAGCCACATTAATCTGTCCATCATTGGACCCAAAAGGTGGATGTCATACCCCTGGACCTTCAAGATTTCAGGGTATCTATTAAACCATTTCTACAATTAATGAGTTTCCACTTTGAAATGCACTTTTCTCTCTCTCCATCAGTTCAAATACATGCTTGAAGTGCATGGACAGATTAGAATGATTCAATTTTTGCATATCCTGTAGGTCCAAGGACAACTGGTGAGTCCATAATAATGCTCAGTTGAGCATTTACAGTTACAAGACTAACAAGAGGTGCAGGGTCTTTTACTCCACTCTACTGACATGTTATTTTTCTGTAACACTAAACCTTGTTCAAACAACATTGATTATACATACCTTTTGGACAAAATTCAAGTTCAGAATGATGAGATATAACTGCAGAGGATGTCATTATTCACATCTAGAACTGGTGTTGCATGTTAGTGTACTGGATTTGTACAAGCCAGGACAAGTAATAGAGTCATATAAGAAGAAATGGTAAAGCAAGTAACACACTGAAAAGACCAAATATGAAAGCAGGAAACAAGACTGAAAAGGCAACACCATCTTTCGTCTTCTTGATTGTAGTGGGTTTTTTTGACATCTATTCTAAATGACCATACACCCTCATGTTCCACAACTGTAAAATGGGACCCAAGCAGTCACAGATAACTCTGCCACAGAGCCAATGGGATATAAAACAACTGTGGACATGTGATTACATTGGTGCATATTAAAGCACACTAATCAAAGTTTGTGATGATTTTATATGGCAGTAGGAAGACATATGAAACCTGATCTGATGAAGAGTCATTGTTGTGGACAGATGTTACTTGCCATTGCAAAAAGGTTGATCGTATGAACTGACCTGCTGGCCCTTGAGTGACTTTGAACTACCACCAGCTGTTGTGACTGCAACATATTTGATCTGGTAGGAGTCCCAAAGTCTGCTTTATCACACTGCCAAACTGTGTCATTTGTACTGAACGTCAAATGATCTTATGCTGTATATTTATACCTCTTAGAAGTACTTAAAACCGTATCTTAAACCACTTCAGCCCAATATATAACCTGTACCCGTTTTTGCACAGCAGCTCTGAATCATTCTGTGAACATTTTAGTTTACTCATAATTTTGATTTTGGCTAGTTGATCACTCCTCTTCCTGCAAATGTATTTAATATGAATGCAATTGTATTGCTAGTGTCACATTTGGGACAGAGAAGGGAGACAAACAGAAGTAAGTGACATGAGCCTGGGCAATTTGGTGTTCTAATATTGAAAGAATCCAGGCTTTCTGTTTTTTTAATTTGAACTCTTTTCAATGCATCAGTGTTAAAATAATGCAAAAGTCCATCTTGCTTATACTACAACTTATGTCATATAATTTGAGGGTTTAAAAAAAAATCCTTAGAGAATGAAATAGTCAGAACTATATTTTAAACACAAAGGGAAAGCTATTAACATCAGCTAAATTGCCTTTTCTTCTGAGATATCCATTCAAGTCCATCTTAGAAACGCTAAAATAATAGAAATCTTAAATTCAATTACACCAAGAGAATGGTATTTGATATTTATATACTTAGTAATATAAACAGTTCTCCAAAGCCCTAAACCCATACTTTCCGTCGTTTGAGTTTACTGGTGGTGTATAATATATAATAAGAAATCCATTATTTTCCTAAAACACTTTTGGATTATTTTACCAGTCTTTTATTTTCCCCTAAAAACCATTTTGATTATACACATTGAGAGCTGCCATTGTAGCTTCCACTTTCCAAGTAAGGCTAATTATACTTTTGGCACTGGCTGTTCACAGTAAATAGTCTGGAAGGTAACAAAGGAGAGAAAGTGTATTTCCAGACATCACAGTTTAGTCTTTCCTAGGCAATACAATATAAGGTAGGAATAGAAAGGCATGGAATCTGCAAACTTTTTCAGTTCTGGTCTTCTTGGAAATCTTCCTTGCCTAATTTTTATACTGAGTAATTCTCCTGGATACAAGAATATCATGAAAGGTTTTGGTTTGGAGGCAAGTCCGTATAATAAATATATTGGAAACCTGACACAACTGTTTGATCTCAAGGGCTGTAATTAAAATTCTCTAGTGGTTGTCTTCCCCAGCCTGATTTACCCGTGATCTGCGTGTTCTAATCACTTGCCTTTATTCTTCCATTTCTTCAGGTGAGATTCAGTTGAAAGCACAAAATGCCAGTATATAGTCTGCCTAACTGACTGCTTCTACATAGGAGGGGAGACACGCCTGTGGCAAGGTAAGTGTGATCCCAGTAGTTTCTACCTTCCTTTGGCGTGTTTTCTGTAGGAAGGAATGCAGGCTTCTTGTCATCAGTTCTGCAGTGCTCCAAGCAGAAAATATCCTCCAACCTACTCCAAATCCTTTGGCAGAGACTTAATTCTGGGACTGAGAACCCAAGGTCCAAGAAAATGATTCATTTCTGATTTACTACAGCCTACTGTATCTAATGACTCCAGCTCCTATATCAGTAAAACAGGATAAACAGACAGTGTTTAAATAACAGACCACTCACCTCTTAATCATATGACATACTCAAACCATCAGAGGGCTCTAACTTAGCATACAATTTCCCCTGGGCTGGATCATGATTGAAGAATAAGTGCACATCCTTAGTATGTTACAAAGTCCAAATACTATGTACCTATGTGAAATGACTACAGAAAAAGTTTTGGTTCAACAGATGTCCTCTGTATGTCTGTATTGGATTAAAGATTTCTGTCCAGTCAAAGTCATATGATCATGAAGTTGATGTGATCGTGTTTATTCTGTGGGACTAAGAGAGTAGTAAAGTGTTCTGAGGCACTTCCAGGTTTTATTTTAAGAAAGGAAGATTTACTTAGCTGAACTTGCCAGTGAATGATTCCTTTACCACTAGAATGAGACTAATTAAATTCCAAGTAAATCAAAGATCAGGATGAGAGCAGAGAACAAAGATGGACATTGCATAAGTTAATTACTCATAAGGTAGTAGCAATAGCACTGACATTCAGAGGTTGACAATATGGTATGTACAACAAAAATTCTTTGGGCTGATAAAGGCTCTTCATTTATTCTTTTCTAGAGCTTATCTGTATAGTACAGCTTACAGCATAATCACAGAGAATATTAGCCCATGTCTATTAGACATATTTTATTAATTTTAAATAGTGAGTGAAAAACAAAAAATTCAGCTGAATGACCAAAAGCAAACCATCCCAACATTTGCAATGTTTCAGGCTGTTTGAAGGTGTTTAATGACTCTGTGGTTGTTGGCATTATGTCAGCATAAAACTTTTATGACGGTCTATAACAGTTTTTATCTTTAAAAAAAATCAGTGTGATCTTGAAAGTAAATAGCAATAGAGCAAGAAATCACAGGAAGTTTTTAAGAAATGCATATAAAATCAAACCAGGAAAGCAGTAATACTGCTTTTAAATCACAAAGGAAATCCAGTCAGAGTGCCAACCATGACCAAAATTATTAAAATAAGTCATTCTGGGAGGCTATGAGAAGTTGAGTAGACTGTATTTGTGCTGTAGGATCCTTCTTCAAAGTCATTGCACTAGCATGGGATGCAAAAGCTAACCCAATATGTCTACTTTTTACACATCATATGTTTTCTATTAGCTAATGTTTTAGGAGGCAGGAAGGGGATTCCTTTTGACCATTTTCTTATAGAATTTTAGAATTGGTAAAGTTGTAATAGTATTAATAGGATAATTCAATGGTTTATCACACCAGCTAAATGAAAGAATATATAAAAAAATTGATCCTTTATCATGTTGGTACAACCATTATTATTATTATTATTATTACCATTCCCATTAACATTATTATACAGTTTTCTTCATTATTCCTTTCTTTAATTTTGATTGTTTCTTGACTGATTTTCTTAAAAATCAAATTCAATGTTAGAGCAGACTAATTATTCACCTACCATAATAGCAAAATAATTTCCAATTTAAATATTAAAAAACTAAAAGATATGTCTTAAACATAGACTGACATTTGCTATTGATGCAAGTATAATTCTGAATTTTGCTGTATTCTTTGATCTTAAGGTCTTTTACACTATTTAAGTAGAATAATTAATTCTGAGATTCATGCCTCTGATTAAATAGATGAAAATACTAATGTTATTAGAACGTGTTATGTACTGTCTATTGAAAAGTTTCTAATTGGCCTTGGTATGACTTATGTCTTTCACAATTTGTGTCTTAATCAAACCAAATATTGCTTTGAACTGACCTACATATCATTAACTAAATGTTGACGGTGGGCAAAAGCCTTCCAGTGTTGGTGACCTGAACAGAAATGTTGTGACAACAGCACATCACTTTTAATAGAGAGACATTCAATGATTGCATGCAGTTAATTTTGTAGCTCTTTTGATTATCGTTAATCACGCTCAGTTTGTTTTATAATATCCTGCAAAAACTATGTGTAATACCCTGCGGAGAACACCATGTGCTCCAAGTAACAGCATCTGCTTAAAACAAAAGAAATTCAGCTCATGTTAAATTCTGTTTTCACTGATATCTATGTAAGGTGATTAAATTGTTATTCCTATCTGTGGAGGATATTATTTCAGGAATACAATAGTAATTTTCATCAGGAGGAGAAAGTATCCTCAAGTACAGAATGTGAATGTATATATATACCATATTTTTGAAGAAGACAAAATAAGTGGTTTTAGTCAATAACAGGAAAAAATACTTGAAACGTTAATATGAGATTCACAGTAAGCCTGTGAACGATTACATTCTATATTCAGGAAAAACATGCCACACAGTAAAAACTAGGAGGAAGCTGTTGTCAGTGTTACCAATGACCATAAATCCACTCAGACTGTAGGTGCCTGGGGTTCTCTATGTAGGTCACCACAATTTAGACATTCAACACTTTTTCTTTCTTAACAGACTCTGGTACAAGAAATGGGTATGTCATTAAATACCACAGACTAAACAAGATCAAGTCTCACTCATGCTCACACACAAGTCCTTAATGAGAAACTCATAATGATATCATGTATCGTGGCAATAATTCAGCAACAGAAGCAATCTCCTGTGGTGCAGTTTTTCGAATTTGAATCATTATGTTCTGCACACATTCATTGTACCTGCTCTTTCATCACTAGCCTTGATTTTTTCTTCTTGCAAACTCCTGCACAACATTTCTGGATGCTGAGGAGCTGTCCGGTGTGTCAGCCCCCATGCATCTCACTAACCACCCGGTAAGGCAGGGGACAAGAGCACGCCTGGGGAGCCTGTGCTGCCCTGCCCAGCCCTGCAGGGCACGGTGAGGCTGCAGTGGTGCCACCAAAAGCAGCAGCAGCAGCTTCTGTCTGACTTGCCTCTGTGAAAACTCTTGGTGCAGTTCAGTGGCTGGACTTTGACCATAATGACCACTTTATCTGCAGGAAGTTTCTTTAGAGGAACGTACTAATCTCTGTCTCTGGACATGCGTCAACTTGCATTTGTGAAGTGGTTTACAAGTGGAGAGCTTGTATAATGCTCTACAAAGATCAACGCTGGCATACTCTGTGCAAGTTAGAAAAGGTTGTTTCAGAAGAGTCGTGGTTTTTTGAGACTCCTTAGGAACAATATGAACATGCTTTTCTCTGAAGTCAGTTCTCTTATGTACTTCAAATGACAAACCTCCTCAGGGTGGCCAAAAGAAAGGAAAAAGAAATACCACCCAGCACCTATTTCAGTACTTGTTAAATTGTATGCAGTACTTCCACATTTACAATATTTCTGCCAAAGCATGAGCATACTTGCATGGAGCTGTGAGGTCCATGTTTCTCTCTCTTTCAATATGGCCTTTTAATAGCCTGCAACTACAAATGACAAGTAGAACCATGCTTTGCCATCATCTGTTTTTCCTGTATATACTAAAATGCTAAAATATACTTTCACAAAAAGTGGAACAACTAGGTGTTCATTTTGCATTGACCAGAAGCTGAAGTGGAATGAATTAATTTCTTTTACTTTTCCAAGTTCTTTCGTCTATTGTTATACTTGTTTTTAATATTATTCTTAACATACAGTCCTTTAATTTCTATCTGGTTCCAGAGATGGTAAGCGTTGCCTCTTTGTGCTCATTTATGCATGTATTTTTTTCCTGTGGGTAGTGGCTTTTCCTTTTGTTTCATTCTCAGAATGTTGGAACTAATGTTAGATCTTAGCAAACAATAATGTTGGTTACCATACTAGAGTAATCATTTTATAATATACTATAATTGCTAATGATTATAAAGATTATTAATGATTAATGGTTTTCCTAAGGGGAATTTGGGTCAGGTCTGAACCCTGGTGTGACAGGAAGCCTAGCTTCTGTGGAAGCAGCATTGACTAAATGACTCTTGTGGTTCCTTATATTCTACACAGAGGCTGTTCTGGGTACTTCAGCTAAATTTTGCTACTTCAGGTCTTTCTGGAAAAGCTAATACTTTCAAACACAAGTATTACAGGGGAAGTAACCTTTGGTATCTCATTTCTAAACTGAGAAGAAAGTCTGAATATTGGCTGTGTAGTACCTGTAGGAAGTCCAAGACACAATCAGTCTTTTGATCATCGCTTCGCTTCTTGATCTGGGTCATTTTTAAACCTATAGCTAACCACCTTTTGAAAAAGCTGCACAGTATCTAGTCTAGGTATAAATAGGAAACTTTATTCTCCAGGATTGTTAGTCTGATACTTTTCAATAGCATGCAAGTTTACACTTGAGAACTATAATGAAAGAATGAAAATCTTTGAATATGAATGAGAAGAAGTCATGAAGAAAATTTCCTTCAGAACTGAACTCTGTAAAGTATCTAAGCCTGCAGACAGTGAAAAAAGGCTGTTTGACTATATGTTGGCAAGAAGATGAAAATGACCCTTCTTCTCCTCCCAAACTTTGAATATCTGGTCAAAATGTCAGACATAGTAACTGATTGATATCAAATTTTTTAGATTTTGTATTTATTTTATAGTTTCTCCATGAGGAAAATGTATCTACTATGATCATAACTATTAACTATGTGCTAACTATGTAGGATATTTGACATTTATAATTCTAGACTAGAAGCCTGGCACTGGAGAGTTGAAGCGCCAGCTTTGTCCTTATCTTACCCTATGGCCTCAGGAAGCCTCTTCAACTTTTCAGTTTCTCCATCTGAAAAATAGAGATAACATTTTCCTATCTAGATAGCAGGTGTCCTTTGAGTTAATTGATATCTTATTAACGTTATGCAAAAGCAAAGCACTTAATAAAAGTTAGCCATTTCTGCAAAAATGATTTAGCAAAATGGGTTTTAGTCTGTGGAGAGATCAGTTTAAGACCCTCAGAGATTAGTATTTTCAAGTCGTGATCAGTTTTACAGGCTGCTGGGGAATTGACCAGCGCTGGGTAAATAAAACCAATGGTGTATTTACTGAGATCAAGAGCATGTCAGCTAGCAGAAAATCTGGTAGGCTGAATATAATCCAAAGAAATGAAATGACACTCAGAAGTGTAGATTAGCATGTATAACTGTAAACCTTCTTTCAAATTGAGCAGATGCAATTACAGAGTCATTTCAGACTCCTCTGTTGAAACAAGACTTGCAGTGAATATTTGGGAGACAAAAGCAGCCAGACAGGTCTGTTCAATGAGTTAAGGTTTCAAAGGGAAAGGGGTGATAAAAATTAAAATAAGTTTGTTTCAGGAAACTTTCCTGACTGAGAATTTACATTTCCCTTTTTCTTTCTTTGTTTCTTTCTTTCTTTTTTTTTTTTTTTTTTTTTTTTT
>JASVER010000084.1:3805106-3913719 GCA_030449065.1 Oceanodroma leucorhoa | reverse complement strand
TGTGTTGATTAGCTGTTGAGGTCCTTTTTTGTCACTCTTTCCAGAGGTGTTTTCCAGTAAAAAAACTGTGTAGTAGTGGAAACCTATTCATCATGGTTCCTTGTAAAATTGAATATATACCAACTGATAGATACCTTATGGCTTTAACTGCACTGAACTGTAGGATAAAGAGCCTGAGAAAGGATCTTTCATCACTTCTCCAAAGTCACGCCTTAGCATAGTCTTCATTTTTCCTTCCTTAGCCATTATTAGCCTGTCTGTAAAGTTAGGCTCTGTTATCCGCTAAGGATCCAGCAGGGATGCATGCTTCGGGGGGTGAGTTGCTCTTCTGCAATTACCTGGAGAAGGGAGAGCACAATGAAAGGTCCACCTCTTTCAGATGATGCTAAACTATATTTGGTGGCTGATCACTGCACTGGTGGAGAAGAAATTCAGAAGAACTTCAGAAAGCTGAGAGGCCAAAAGGTGGAAAAACAGTTTCAGTATAGATAAATGAAAAGCAATATGTCTAAGGAAAAATAATACAAATCATTCCTGTATAATGCTTAACTTGGAACTGATAATTACAACTCGGGAAATGGGTCTTTGAGCCATCGACAGTTTTCAGAAATTAAAACAGGTCAACCTGCAGCAGAATCAAAAAAGCCAACAACAGTGCTGCCCATGATCAGTAAGGGTACTGAAAACCAGAAGGAGGATGCCTTTTTGCTGCTATATAAAATTTTCATGCTTCAACATCTTGGTGTCACATGCAGTTTTGGTATATGCATTTCAGGAAACTTACTTTGGAGTTAGAGAAGCTGCAGGGAAGCACAGTTAGAAAGATGAAGGGAATAGAGCATGAGCACATACCTCATGAGGAGAGAGCCTAAGGCTTTATTGGTTTGGAGAGGAAAACCCTGAAGAGATATGTCATAAGAGATTTACAGACCCTTGAAGGCATTGTATAAGGTGACAGTGGAACTGTTACTCACCAATTCTTCCAGTTCTGGAACTTGGGGACAATTGGTAAAATTGATAGGTCATCATTCCAAAACAGGTAAAAGAAGGTATGATTTTACACAGCAGATCATGAAGATCTGAAGCTTGCTACTTGCAGGAGTTTATGGAAAGAAACAGTATTTTCAGGTTCAAAAAGGAGCTAGACAAATTTATGGACAGCAAAGAATCTAGCCATTAGATCATTTGCTCTTCTGAGCCCATGCTTCTTTGCCTTTTGTTTTAATGGAGACATGCTCTGATATTCACAGAGACCTGTGGAGACTTCTCATTGAAGAAAAACAAAAGGAAAATGTTTCAGAAGGTTTTGAGTTCAAAACCTCAAAAACTCTTGCCATGGGGAAATCTTGCTTTCTAACTCATTACAGATTTATAAAAGTTTCTTCATGCTTCACATTTTCTTGGGAAATCCATTGGCAAAAATGCTTAAAAAGTTATATTGTAGGCTTTTGATACATTTTTGGTCTAACACTTCTATAAATTCTGACTTAATACATTTATTTCAATAAAATAGCTCTACCAACATGAATCAAGTTACTTTTAATTTATTCTCTGTGTTAACAGTATTTAATGTAAAGGTTTTAAATTACCAGCAACTGCCTGTCCTTAGAGTTAATTTTTCTGCCTCCTAAGTCTAAAAAAGAAAGATATTTCCCCTGGCTCTGAAAGAAGCCCGATAAACCAGAAAAGACTGGGAATCTCTGAAAAAATAAAAACTCTTTTTTTTTTTTTTATTAGATGAACCTGAACTAAATTGTAGAGAATAAAGTGTCAAAACGTCTTTATATCTACAATCAAAATATTAAGTTGTTGAGCTTGTATTTATACAAAGAAGGCTTATGCAGTGCAAAACCCATGAAATTATCATTAGACAGTTTAAAATATAAATATCTTCTGTAATTTGTGAACGACTAAGGCACTGCATGGGGATGGAGGTTTTATGAAGTGTTGATTTATTATTTGAGAAATGTCACTTTTTGTAACAAAATGAAGGCTGATTTTATATTCATAGCAACTATTTACATTACTTTAAAAGTACTTGAGGATTCATGATAGATTTTTTTTCTATATAAAAATTTTTTCAAAATAAACTGAAAGGTAATTTATGCTTCCTCATCTGTATCAGTGCCTGCTTTCCAAGCAGAATCTCATCTGTTAACACATTTAATCGTAAAACATTTTTCTCCAAGGCTCTTTATCAGATTTGTGCTCCCTCTAGTTCTCAGACCATGCAAGTTCTTATGACCTTTTAATGATATTTAATTTCTTTTTCCAGCTAATCATGAAGGGGTTTCAGAGCTGTCAAGAAAAACTATTTGCTTTCAATCTTTTTGTTTTTCAGAGAAGATAAATGTCAAGCTTTGTTCTTTGAATACAGCTACTCCCTTATTACAGTTTAGACTTGTGCAGATACATAACTGTCTGTCTCCAGACACCTTTACAAAAAGCATTGTTAATCACAGACCATTCTGCTATGCACAGATTTTCTTATCTTATGGTGAATATCATAGTGACCTTCTCACAATGTAAGTGGGATTATTCTACATTAACTAGTGATAGGACAATCTCTCCTCAGGAAAACACTTCAACATGTGCTTACCAACAGACATAGACTTTTTTCAACTCTCAGCAGCACATTGAAAATATTGATCCTCTTCTGTCTCTGGCCTATTTCAATCCACTTCATTTGCTGTGCCTCTTCTGCTCTCTGTTCTCTCCTCCACTTTCTACCATAAAGTGCTGAATCTGCCTCCCCCATCTTCCCCCTCTATCTCAAATATTTTTTTTACTTTTTTTTTGTTATAAACCCAGCTTGCAAAACCCGACAAGATTTGGATTCACTTGGTGGTTCTGGTGCAGACCAGCTTCCCAATCCTCTCCACAGATCATATAGACTGTTTGCATACTAAATACGAATGATAAACCTAGGCAGTAGAAATGTCCACATTAAAAAATAGTGTTCTGTTCAGATTATTCCAAAAACATAATTTCAGAGTGTACATCAATTTATTGTTAGCTCATACATGAAGGGAGAGAGACTTTAACCAGGATTATTTTGCCTAACAAAGTGAAATATAATTTTTTGCAATTTTTTCCTCTGGACGTTTTCATTGTTTGTTTAATACCTAATGCAGAGCTTGCTCGCTAATGGTGAACATATTCTTAGTTCCTCAGAGAACTCTTATTGCATATAGAAGTATTTTTTACATACATAATCCTTAAATCAATGCAAAACTGACAGACTGTGGGAGGCTGGATTATATGACATCCAGAGGTCCATTCAAAAAATTATCATGATTTCTGAAAATTTATAAAGCTTTGAATGTTACAACTAAAGAAACTTGTATCTTAAACTGATTAAGTCCATCCATCATTTTAACTGCAAGCCCTGAACCTTCTTTGCAATAAAGTCCTTTACTGCATAAGGGCAAAAAAACCTCCTTAATGTCAAAAAGAAACTTTCTTTAATCTTAGCTGTAATTTTTTGGTTACTTATCATAACACACTTAGAAACCCTTCATTTCACCTCTGATCTTAAACTTGGAATCACAGAATGGTTGAAGTGGGAAGGGACCTCTGGAGATCATCTAGTCTAACCTCCCTGCACAAACCAGGGTCATCACCTACAGCAGGCTGCGCACAGCCATGTCCCATTGGATTTTGAATACCTCCAACAATGGAGACTCAACAACCTCTCCGGGTAACTTGTGCTAGTGTTTGATCACCCTGACCGTACAAAGTATTTTCTTACATTTAAATGGAATTTCCTGTGTTTCAGTTTGTGCCCATTGCCTCTTGCCCTGTCACTCGGCACCACTGAGAAGAGTCTGACTTCACCAAATCATGTTCATTCAATCAAATGCATATTAAGTAAGTTTGCCGACGATACTAAACTAGGAGGAGTTGTGGACTCCCTCGTGGGTAGAGAGGCCTTACAGAGATATCTGGATAGACTAGAGAGCTGGACAATCACCAACCATATGAAATTTAACAAGGGCAAGTGCCAGATTCTCCCCGTGGGACAGGGCAGTCCTGGTTATACCTACAAATTGGGGGACGAGGCTGGAGAGCAGCCTTGCGGAAAGAGATCTGGGAGTTTGGGTTGATGGCAAGTTGAATATGAGTCAACAGTGTGCCCTGGCAATCAAAAGGGCCAACCGCGTCCTGAGGTGCACCAAGCACAGCACAGCTGGCCAGCTGAGGGAGGTGATTATCCCACTCTGCACTGCACTGGTGCAGCCCCACTTTGAGTACTGTGTGCAGTTTTGGGTGCCTCAATACAAGAAGGACATGAAAATATTAGAGTGTGTCCATAGGAAAGCGACCAAGATAGAATCATAGAATCATAGAATAGTTTGTGTTGGAAGGCACCTCCCTCCAACAGATATCGGGGTGGTTGAAGTCCCCCATGAGGACCAGGGCTTGTGAACATGAGGCTGTTCCTATCTGTCTATAGAGTGCCTCATCCGCTCGGTCTTCCTGGTCGGGTGTCCTGTAGCAGATCCGCACTGTCCCTGCCCTCCCTTTAATCCTGATCCATAAGCTCTCGGTCAGTTCCTCATCCATCCCCAGGCAGAGCTCCATGCACTCCAGCTGGTCACTGACATAGAGGGCGACACCCCCTCCTCGTCTCTCCTGCCTGTCCTTCCTAAAAAGTCTGTATCTCCCCATTCCAACACTCCAGTCACAGGAGCTATCCCACCATGTCTCCATAATGCCAATAAGATCGTAGCCCTGCAGGTGTGCGCACATCTCTAACTCCTCTTGTTTATTCCCCATGCTATGTGTGTTTGCATAGAGGCATTTAAGTTGGGCCCCCAGTGAAGCTGTCTTACTGGCTGGGGTTCCTTCATGCCACTCTTCAGGTGCTCTCCTGCTGACCTGTGATCCCTCTCCAGGTTCTAGGCATCTTGCTGGCACTGGCATCAAACTGGTAGGAGTGAGATGGATTGAGGTTCCCTTCCCCCGGGAACGTTCATTTAAAGCCCTCTTCACCAGCTTGGCAAGCCTATGGCTGAAGATGCTCTTCCTCTTCTCTGGCAGATGGAACTCATCAGCTCCCAGTAGATCAGGTTTCTCAAAGCGAGTCCCATGGTCTAAGTAGCCGAACCCCTGGCTGTGGCAGCAGTCCTGTAACCATTTGTTGACTCGCCAGATTCAACTGGCCCTTTCAAACCCTTTCCCTTTGACTGGGAGGATTGATGAAAAAACTACCTGTGCTTCAGAGTCCCTTACTGTCGCTCCCAGGGCTCTGTAATCCTTCTTGATACTCCTCAGATCGCTCCTGGCTGTATCACTCGTGCCCATATGAAACAGCAGCAGCGGATAATAGTCAGTGGACTGTACGAAGCTTGGTAGCCTCTTGGTGACATCCCTGATACAAGCCCCAGGTAAGCAGCACACCTCTCTGCGTGTGGTCTGCAAATGGGTGCCTCCATACCTCTCAGAAGAAAGTCGCCTACTACTATCACCTGTCACCTTCTCTTAGTTGCGCTGGTTGTTATATCGGGGGCAGATTGGGCTGTCTTACTCAGCTCCAGTGTCTCTCCTGGTGTGATGGGACTTTCCTTTTCAGCCTGCAGAGGAGTGACGTGGTTCTGCAAGGACACCTCAGGCTTCAGGGGAAGTCTCTTCCTCCTGCTGGTCCTTGCCATTGCAACCGTCCATTCTTCTGCATTATTGGCCCCCCTCCCTTCTGTGTGTGCTGGCGGCTTTTGGCTGTTTGGCTGTGGGCTGTGGGTCCACTGCAGACTGCGCTTGGAACCAGCTATCTAACTCCTTCTCCACCTCCCTGATGTTACGCAGCCTTCTCACTGTCTCCTGCAGCTCAACCACCTGCTGCAGGAAGTCCTCCACCTGGGCACAACTTTTGCAGGCAGGTCTACCACCTGTCCCTGCCCCAGGGGAGAGGTCTGGGCACTTCCTTCAGTCTGAGGTCTGAACTGCAGCCTCTCCCTTCAGCCGCTCTGTCTGCGTGGAGGCATTGGCCACCACTGGGGTAGATGGTACAGACCCCAAAGCCAAAGCTGCAGCCTTTGCTCTCAGATGAGTGCCCACCATTCTGCCCCAAGGATCAGATAGGATGAATGCCGTAAGAAAGAGCTCTTTCACCCTATGGTGAAAGGTCTCCAGGGCAAAATTTACGAGGAGTGGCTGAGGTCACTTGGCTTGTTCAGCCTGGAGAAGAGAAGGCTGAGGGGTGACCTCATCACAGTCTACAACTTTCTCAAAGGGGGCAGCGGAGGCGGAGGCGCTGATCTCCTCTCTCTGGTGACCAGCGATAGGACATGAGGAAATGGAAGTTCAGATCAGACATTAGGAAAAGATTCTTCATTGAGAGGGTGGTCGGTGACTGGAACAAGCTTTCCACGGAAGTAGTCATGGCACCAAGTCTGTCAGAGTTCAAGGAGTGTCTGGACAACGCTCTTAGTCATATGGTTTAGTTTTAGGTAGTCCTGCAAGGAGCAAGGAGTTGGGCTCGATGATCCTTATAAGTCTCTTCCAACTTGAGATATTCTATGATTCTATGATTCTATCCTCTTTATTCCTCCCCATCAGGTATTCATACACATTGATAAGATCCCCCTGAGCCTTCTCTTCTCCAGGCTGAACAGTCCCAGCTCTCTCAGTCTCTCCTCTTAGGGCATGTACTCCAGTTCCTTATTCATCTTCATGGCCCTTCACTGGACTCACTCCAGCATGCCCACCGCTGCCTTGTACTGAGGATCTCAGCAGTGCACCCAGCATTCTGGATGTGTCTCAGCAGAGATGGGTAGAGAGGAAGGATTACCTCCCTTGACCTGCTGGCAACACTCCTCCTAATGCAACCCAGCAGGCTGTTGGCATTCTTAGCCATGAGGGCACGTTACTGGCTCTGGTTCTGCTTGGTGTCCACCAGCATTACCAGAAAATTCTCTGCCAAACTGCTCTCCAACCAGTCAGCACCCAGCCTCTACTGGTGCCTGGGGTTATTCATCCCCAGGGCTAGGACTCAGCACTTCCACTTTTTGAAATTCATGGGGCTTCTGTCAGACCATTTCTCCATCTTTTCAAGATCCCTCTGAATGGCTGCACAACCATCTGGTGTATCAACCATTCCTCACACTTTTGCATCGTCACTTGTATGATTCAGGTCAATGTTAATAATCAGCATATATATTTATTACCTTGCAAAAGATAAAAAAAGAGTAAGAACAATAATTCTACTCTTGCATTTACCAGCAGGCATTAAGGTATATAGGCCAATTATTTCTGGTACATGGCAAGGCTAACATATGTAGCAAGTATCAAATCTAACAAACAAAATGTCCCATAGTGTTTATTATGGGAATTGTTGAATTGCCACTGTGCAAAATATGGGAAAAAAAGCACAGACAAAATATAAATTCAATGCCTGAAGATTGCATTCTTTGGAATATTACAATAAATTATAATAAAACAGAATAAGATTATATGCATTTTCTAGTTCTGCCTCAAAAGTCTGCCCCTAAGTCATCTTTTTTTTCAATGTAAAATTATCTATGTAAATGTATAATATAATATGATTTCTCCTCAGGCAACACAGCTTACTTTGGGTGTCTTGATATTTTCATAGGCAAAAGGCATTTTAGAGGATGCAGGTGTTTTATATTAAAAACACAGCAGCTGAAACCAGTATTGATCAACTGTTACCAGCAACAGAATTTTGATGTGCAGGCAGGCTATCAAAATAGAAAACCACATTGGGAATTATCAGAGTTGTAGTACCAGTTTGTACAATACTAACGTAGTACATATCTACACACGGTATTTGTTTCAAGTTTCTGATAACTTTGTCCCTGGACCTAGCAGAGAAATGCAGTGAGGAAGGCTATAATTGTTTTCACACACACCCTGTTTGCCGTTGATATAAACACAAACTACCCTTAGCATTTATATTAATCCCGAAGCATTTGAAATAAATAGGTGCATTTACAGTTGGTGTCCTAGCCGCTCTTCATTAAGATAAATAAAAAGGAAGAGGAACTATACATTCTTCTCTGGGTCCTGCTTCTCTAAGTTTTAAATGGGGTGAGTCTGTTCCTGCTTTTTCTGCTCTGTCTAGAACTGATTATCAAAAATGGAATCCTGAATGAAGATTACAATATTCAGAGTAGTAACCATATATGCTTTAAATTTGGAAGAGAAAGAAGGTATTGACGAAAGGAGGTGAAGATTCCAGTAGTTAATACTTCAGCAAAAGCTTTATGATTGAGATGTGTATTCTTCCTATAGGGAGGAGAAAAAACCCAAGGATTCCACACTGAGAAAAGTGTTCAAGGAAGGTGAGTTGCTTCAGTCATAGATTGTTTGCCTCTACACTTTTGCTTAATGGAATATCAACTCTTGCAGTTACTAGAAATCATGCTTTGCTGGTAGGGTGAAAACAGGCCAGGAGAAGAGGAATTAGGTAAGGAGTGACTGCACACAGTTTTTCTACTTTGAAAAGGAGATGATAAACAAGTGTTGGGAATAAAGTTTCTAATAAGGACCATATGACCATAAGCGACTGACATCAAAACTAAGTGAATGAAGAGCTGACACCTGAGGCTTGCTTAACCCCAGAAGAATTTCACAGTGCGTCTTCATATGGTAAACTCTTTCAAAAGAGCCGGGAAAGTGCATGGTAAACTTAGGTGCCCTGAAGAAAAAGATGAGGTACAAAGTTGGTAATACTGAACTTGCAAAACCGGCAGCCTTTTCTGTATGTTACTCTGGTAGGGAAGAAGAAACTGCTGCTTGAAAGCCCCCTGAGCTCTGAGAGCATCTCTCCACTGATATCAGTGATTAGGATGTGTACAAGGACTGGCAGTAAGCTTTAGAATTCCATGATGCATATTTGTGCTTTGTCATTTTGTCTTCAGGGCACTATGTACAGACAGTAGATAAATCATAGTTCTGTTCCGCACAGATGATACTTTGCATTTGATATTTGATGCATTCTTTTGAACTGTAAAAATGTATGAGACATTTAGAACTTGGATTAATTCCTCAAGGGAACTTCAGTGCTCTGTATCTCCTCAATATGCTGTTTAGGTCTAGAGAATATGATGTTTTGTAATACTGAAATATTCTTCTGAGATGTTTTTAAAGATAAGGTAATAGCTTCTTTTTAAGCCAAGCATTTTGCTTTCAATACAGTTTAGTTTTGCTTACCAAGTTTTAGTTTCTCTATTTGTCTGCAAGGCTGAAATTGCTGTGAATTGATTTAAAATAAATAAAAACTTTCCCCTGACATCTCTTCCTGTCCTGTGTCTCGGGTACCAATTTTACAATCTCTGCCCGGTCCCTGACCACCTCATAAATCTGTCCCTAATGTGCTCCTATTCTTCCACTAATACGCCAAAAAAATCCTAATGTACTCTCCCAGACCATCCTAACACACTCTCAGTGTAAATAGTCTGACTCATTAACTCACCAGTCTCCATGCTTGGCACTAACCCAAAGGCAAAGGTGAGCGGGAAGTGGTTGAGTGTGCTTATGCCGGTGAGACATAAAATTGACTGAGATCTTTGTTCTGAAATACCTATGTGAGCTTGTCTCATTTTGGTTTGGGATGTGCTAAAATTAAGGGCTATATAGACAATCTGGACATGAAAGAAAAAAAAATTGTGGCAGGAAAGAGTGCAAGTATATGAAAGATATCCAGGAAGATGAAAAGTTGTCTGATCAAATGTAGAGTGGGAGTAGGCGTGTGTAGATCTGGATGGTGGGAGGAAAAGGGAACAACTGAGAGTTACCATTAAAGTCATCAAGTTATTGCACTTGACAAGTTACCTGGATGCAAACAATCAAAATACATTTCATATAATAAAAATTTTTGAGCTTTATTATTTGATCTGATTTTTCGTGATACATTGTATATGAATGAATGTCTCACATATAACATCTGGGGTTTTTTGCCTCATGTGTCTCTTTTGGAAGATATTATTTACATTTTGATCATATTTAAAATGTTGCACTTGCTTTTCGCACTTGTTCATGGGGCTATTACTGAAGTAATTTAGTGAGACTGTTGGTTTTTCTTAATGTACATCTTAACTTTACAATGTAGTATAAAAATACTTTTCCTTGTTCTGAACTGGCAAATCTAACAATTTCCTTCATGCTTTCAGTAGAAAAAAAGTTGAATTTGGTGAAGAATTTAAAGTAGGATTGGTTAACATGCCTATCATCAGCTTAATATAGCCTACATTACTGCCTTGATGTTCTCTACCTACAGAAGAGGTTGGAAGCAGCTGACAGACAGAGATGATGATGGTGGTGTAAAGTTAAGATTGCTCACCCAGTTCTCTTATGATTTCCTCACTGAGCAGAGAAGCCTTCTTAAGCAACCATATTACCCAGAGGAAAGCTTTACTCATAAAGTTACACAAGCATGTGGACATCTGTAAAATCAGGTCCATGGTTTGAAATTATGGCTTGAAAACAGTTAGGGAAGAGTCTATCTGCAATGCGTGTTTATTGGTTCACATTGAGACATATCCACCAAACAGTTAGATGTTGATATAGTTCCAGCTGAGTTATGACATATAGCATACATTCATAAAAGGGAAGAAAAAAAGAAGTCATAGTGTGATCCCAAACCTCCTGAAACCAGATGTAATATTTCTATTGAATTTAGTGGTCCTCAGAAAGGCTTTGAACTACTACATATTTTTTCATTATTTATAGGTATGCTATCTTTAGGAGTTTAAGGAAATTACGAAATTATAGACTTCTAGAAATTATTACATGCTGTTGTTGACTGCTTATAAAAATTTTTCCAAGTGTTTGCCACATTTAACTATATAGAATTGCTTAATTACTTCAATAGAAAATAATGACAGTCAGACTTTCTCATTTACCACTGTTTTATTTGCAGAATGAATCACATGGCTGTTGGAACAGGAAAACAGGAAAATCTTCTTTCAAAGTGATTTACACTCAGCCTATTACCTTTATAAAGAAAGTACTAAAAAACAATTAAAAGTTTTGAAGTGTAATTTGTTTGTCAGGGTCTCTTTTCAAATATAAGTTGTCACAATAATTGTTTGTGGCACATGTGACTTTCAATAGGGATGCTAGGAATGGTTGGAAATTTTTTTATATGCTTTATGGAAGTGAATTTAATTTGATGCTAAAACTGAGCATGAAACTCCCCTTTCCTAACAGCAAGGATCTTTTATGTGACTAACACGTGGAATGTTTAATCTCCATTTCAGCAGCTGTACATAGTGGTTTCTTTCCACACCGGAGCTTTGCCTCATCACCAGATAAAATCTCTTCTAAATTGAGAGAAATGATATACTGCCATTTCAGCTTTGGGGCTAATGAACAGAACTGAACTTCTTGCACTGAAGTCTTGACAGTCCAGAATAGTACAAGTAGGTCTGGATGTTTGCAATTTAGGTACCATGTACTTAGTTGATCAATTTTTCAGTAAGTGTTCCTTTCTTTCGTAAGAGTGAAATTACTAATGTTCTCCATTAACATTACACTTCCCAAAAGCTCAGCTAAATATACTGACAAAATCTTCTTTTGTATATGTGAAAATAAATAATGTTTTCTTCAATCAGTTACTTTGTTTTTACTTTAAAGTTTGAAGACTTTATCTTAGCTAGCCTGATTACCCTTTCTGAATCTGTCATAATGTGATTTTTACATTGTCTCAACTTGCTGTTGTCATTTTTATGCAACAATATTAAGTATTTTTTTATTATGGACATTAAACTGGACAGAGTTACTAGTGTAATCAAACCCTTTTAATCTCAGATATTTTGAACTTTCTGTATGTGTGCAGGACCATTGCATCACACATCAGACTTATTGGTTTTGCATCTGCCTGTGTTTACAAGATCTTTCACAAGTAATTTGATGAAATCTGCTGAAAAGAATTCTAATGGATGTATTGGATGGAAAGAAAATTCACTCTTCTTCAATACCTTTTTTTTAAATTAAAAATAAACACAAAATAATTCCTGTTAAGGTTTCACAATCTAATTTGATTTAATTATTATATACTGAGATCATGATTTGATCATCTAAACCTAATAATTTAATCCAAAATGTAAGTATAACATGAACTTTCCATTAGTCAATTTTTTGTTTTCTCATAGTACTTTTTCTTAGCGTGTACATACATTTATTTTTCTGCTTATCTTACTGTTTTCTTAAATCGACTGAGAAGGTCAACAAACCTATTCTGTTAGATTACAAAATTTGACATTAACTAAAGAAAAAAAAAGAAGAAACCCATAATCTAAGCTAGAAGTTTGCAAACGCCTGGTGGTTCTTTCCATTTAATAGCTAAATCCCTCATATATAGCATCAGTTGAGGATAGACTAGGTAAAAATAAATTAATAGAAAGAACAGAGAGAGAAATTGCTATACTGAATCTTCAACATTTGAGTATGTTTTCACTGAACTTGTATATCTGGAAAATTTACATGTATTAACCTCTATGGACTATGCTGTACTGCAGAGCAGAATAAATACTGATTTAAATTTCTATATTAAAGAATCTGGGACCAGATCTGACACCAAAGCTGCATACTTGTTTTTAAAATCTGCGTACTGTTGCGAATCTGCATAGTGTTTTACGAATTCCGTTTTCCCCTTTTATATAAATCCAAAACTTCACCTTTGGCTTTAATTTATTATACCTCTTCTATCTCACATTTATCTTGTATTTTACCTAGTAGTGCTTTATTTGCCATAATCTATTTCACAAGTGGTAAATAGCATATGATGATCCATATTCTAATGATGGTGTATACTCTCATCAGGGCTCAGATGAGCTAAAATCAATTGGTTTTCTGCACAGGTTTGTTAGAAAATACATGTGTATGTGTTTTCCTGAATGGGTGGCAGATATATGTATTTTTGAATATCTTGTGGATTAAGAACCCACACTCCTAATGACTGCCTTTCTGTTTTGTTTTGAAGTCATAAGAAACACATAAAGATAGAGTATCAAGAACTGTATGTAATTTTTAGGTTGGCATTGCATATATGTGTATGCAATAAGTGTATGTATGATTCATTGCTTATCTATGCATTTGATGGTTGAGCACAACTTGGCTAGAAGAAACTGAAAACACCTTATTTTACTAGATGTAGCAGTTGCTCTGAAGTGAAATAGATATCTCCATGACAATCTCAACCCATTATCAAGAAAGTACAATAGTTTTTCATGGAAAGACAGCAGCATTTTATAATATTTAAGAGTTGTCTCTAGTTCAAGGATTAGGGGCTATAGTTTAATGTGAAATTGTTCTAAAGCAGAATTTGTGTATGTCGTGGTTTAACCCCAGGAGCAACTAAGCACCACACTGCTCGCTTGCTCATCCTTTCCCCCCCAGTGGAATGGGGGAGAGAATTGGAAGGACAGAAGTAAGAAAAAAGATGGGTTGAGATAAGAACAATTTAATACTTGAAATAAAATAATAATAATAAGAATAGTAATAATAACAACAACAACAATAACAATAATAAATTGTAATGAAGAGGAAAACAACGAGAGAGAGAGAGAGAGAGAGGGAACAAAACCCAGGAAAAACAAGTGATGTAACCGCTAACCAACTGCCGACCGGTGCCCAGCCAGTCCCCGAGCAGCAATTGCTGTTCCCCAGCCAACTCCCCCCAGTTTGTATACTGAGCATGACATCATATGGTATCCAAAACACAGCACTATACCAGCTACTAGGAAGAAAATTAATTCTATCCCAGCTGAAACCAGGACAGTGTGGTGCTTATAATTTAAATCACCTAAATGGTAGTAGGAAGATTTTAGAAGACTATCATTTTGCTTCAGCAGCATCTCAACAGGTTATGCTCTTAAAGTTGCTCTAAGTTAAATACCTCATTTGACTAGATGATGATAAATAAAGCACTGGTTGCTGCCACAGCTACATTTTGCTAAATGATCCTTTTCCAGCTCTAAGCACTTTGCTGTCAATAAAACATCAATTGTTTGTCACAGAAGAAGCTCTGCTATCTATATTAACATTTTAAAAAAACACAAAACACACCAAATAAAACCCCACAAAAAACCAAACAACAACAACAAAAGCTCCCACAGAAATCCCGGGACTTCATAGGGCTCTGCACATTCCAAGAAAGCCAGATCTGTGGGTTGCATAACTAGATTGATGTAAAAGTCATTTAAGGGGGAGTGAGCAATGCACATGCACCAAGATGTAAAACCTACAGTAGTACGTACAGAAGTAACTGCACTAGTTTCCAAGCATCATGGAAAAATATTACTATCCCTGGGTAATGGAGAATATGCCTCTGGTATGTTAATTCCATAACCTGAATAGCAGCAGTGATAACTGTGTGTGTCTAATACAAGAGGCTATGTTGTCAGCTTTCAGTTTTGCAAGATACCTTCTAAGATGCAAAATATTTGCTAAGGGATCACCACTGAAACCTCCATGAGATGATGCTGTTGACTATCATTTTACTGGAAACAGTTTAGTGTTGACAACGAAAAAGGAACTGTGACTGTGTGGTTAGGCTAAATTTAATTCCATATTTAAGAACTAAATAAAAGACAAAGTTTTTGAAAGTATACCTCTCCCAAGTGCCACAAGAGAGACTATTTAATTCATGTGTTCAGGATCTTTATTACTTTGCTTTATAGTGGTGGAGACAGCAACACGGTTGGAAAATACCAAAGCATAAATGGGAGGTCATAGACCTGAGTGACTCTCTGATGCGATGCTAGAGAGAGTATGCAAGCTGGACTTGTACTGTATAAAGGAGAATGGAGAAGTGAAGTCCCTTTAGCTCTTCTAGCATATACACAGTGGTCCATGACAGCATATGCTTTCAGTTGCACAGGTTTAAATATTCCTGGGCAAGTTAATGCAATTATTCTGAATTTTCTTTACCACTAATATTAAGGACTGGATCTTGCCCTGAAATGTTAGCAATGCTAAGCCCAAGCAATGCAATTCCTGTATTGTGGGTTACCCCCAATAGGTAGCTCAGCCCCACAAAACCTCATTTCCCCCCAGCGGGATGGAGGAAAGAATCAGAAAGGTGAAAGTGAGAAAACTTGTGCGTTGTGATAAAGACAGTTTAATAGGGGAAAAAAAAAAAAGCTGTGCACACAAGCAAAGCAAAATAAGGAATTCATTCACTACTTCCCATCGGCAGGCAGGTGTTCAGCCATCTCCAGGAAAGCAGGGCTCCATCAAGCGTAACAGTTACTTGGAAAGGCAAGCACCATCACTCTGAATGTCCCCCCTTCTTCTTCTTGTCCCCACTTTTATTACTGAGCCCAATGTCATGTGGTATGGGATATGCCTTTGGTCAGCTGGGTTCAGCTGTCCCAGCTGTGTCCCCTCCCAAACTCTTGTGCACCCCCGGCCTGCTCGCTGGTGGGACAGAGTAAGAAACAGAAAAGACTTTAGCACTGTGCAAGCATTGTTCAACAATAGCTAAAACATCCCTATGTTATCAACACTGTTTTGGTCACAAACCTAAAACATAGCACCATATGAGCTACTGTGAAGAAATTTAACTCTATCCCAGCCAAAATCAGTACATCCAGTCAAGGGAAAGAATGTGCTAGTGGCTAATGATCAGTATAATTGGTTGGATAGTCGCATCCAGAGGGTAGTGGTCAACTGCTCAATGTCCAGATGGAGATCAGTGACGAGTGGTGTCCTGCAGGGGTCCGTACTGGGACCGGTACTGTTTAATATCTTCATCAATGACATAGACAGTGGGATCGAGTGCACCCTCAGCAAGTTTGCACACCAAGCTGAGTGGTGTGGTCGACACACCTGAGGGACGGGATGCTGTCCAGAGGGACCTGGACAAGCTCGAGAAGTGGGCCCATGTGAACCTCATGAGGTTCAACAAGGCCAAGTGCAAGGTCCTGCACCTGGGTCGGGCAACCCCCCGTATCAATACAGGCTGGGGGATGACGGGATTGAGAGCAACCCTGCCGAGAAGGACTTGGGGGTACTCGTGGGTAAAAAACTGGACATGAGCCGACAATGTGCGCTCACAGCCCAGAAGGCCAACCGTATCCTGGGCTGCATCAAAAGAGGCGTGACCAGCAGGTCAAAGGAGGTGATTCTGCCCCTCTACTCTGCTCTGGTGAGACTCCACCTGGAGTTATGTGTCCTGCTCTGGAGCCCTCAGCACAGGAAAGACATGGACCTGTTGGCGCGGGTCCAGAGAAGGGCCACAAAAATGATCAGGGGGATGGAATTCCTCTCGTATGAAGAAAGGCTGAGAGAGTTGAGGATGTTCAGCCTGGAGAAGAGAAGGCTTCGGGGAGACTTTATTGCGGCCTATCAGTACTTAAAGGGGGCCTATAAGAAAGATGGGGACCAACTTTTTAGCAGGGCCTGTTGTGACAGGACAAGGGGGAATGGTTTTAGACTAAAAGAGGGTAGATTTAGACTAGATATAAGGAAGACATTTTTTACATTGAGGATGGTGAAACACTGTCACAGGTTGCCCAGAGAGGTGGTAGATGCCCCATCCCTGGAAACATTCCAGGTCAGGTTGGACGGGGCTCTGAGCAACCTGATCTAGTTGAAGATATCCCCGCCCACAGCAGGAGAGTTGGACTAGATGACCTTTAAAGACCCCTTCCAATCCGAACTATTCCATGATTCTATGATAATGAAAGTGAAAAGCTATTTCCTGAACCTCTCCTTTAGCAGGGATGATGCCTACATGCTTACCTTGAGAGACCTTGTGGATTGATACCCCTTAAAGGCTTCCACACAGCTGTAGGGTTTTGAAAGAGTACAGCGACTGCTGGTAGGAGCACATTTTTGTTCTCCACCACATGAGACAGTCTGAAGTTCTCCGTTTGCAAAACAGAGCCATTGCCTTCTAATGAAGAAGGGAAGGTGGCAGCACCAGGCTAGTACAGCAGCCTGTGCTTGACTTGAGAAGTCTGGCTATCTGGCTTGCATTACTTTATTTTCCCACTTTCACCACTGTGTTGATGAAAAGGAAACTTAATGCTGGGCAGTGCTCAGACTACTGTATTTAACAGCATAAGACAAAACAATAAAAGCATAATATTGGAGTAGAAATACAAAGCCTGTTTTTGTCTGGTTTTCATTGACACTTTTCACAGGAGTTGAAGTGTTCCTATGAGGTGTTTACTAGATAAACATTTTCTGACTGTAGTGTGGATCTCCAGAAATATTTTCATTACCTAATAAAATAAAAAGGAATTCATGTAGGAAGAATAGAAACTTCTTTAGACTCACATACAGTTCCCACAAGAAGCTTAAATGTTCTTTCAGATTTGAAATGTTACAGGTTTCGTCCTCCTATTATTAGATCTCCTTTTTTTTTTTTTGAATTTTGTTTTTTTCTAGGAACTAGAGCTTTTATCCAAGCATCTGATATCACAATAAAACTTTCTTTCTTTCATTACATTTGAAGTAATGCACTCAAATTTTTGTCTGAAGAAAGAAAACAGTCCCTTTATTCAAAAGTTTCTTAATAAGTCTTCTTCTGAAATGTTAAGGTTTTAGCACTGTGAAAGGTTTAAGAAGGTGTTTAAAGAGTGCTTGTAGGTATGCTGATCACTTTAAAGTTATCATGTTAGTGAGAATTGAATCTGATAGATGTGGAGTGTTGCATTTGTAAGAACCAGGTTAAAAAAAAAATATGATGAACAAGACAAAGAGTACTGAGAAACCTGATTTTTCATTGTTGAGGAACTAGATTGAAATATTCTATTCTGTTTTATTCTATTTTATTCTAGACGGTGACTGTGGAGATGTTCGTAATGAATAGGTGAAACGCGACTATAGAGGGAAGCATACAGCTTCACCTGCTTTTTTGGGTGTAATTTACTCCTTTCTTGCACTTACAAATAAACAAACAATCTTGGAGAAAATGTTCTGTAGATTTACCTCCAGTTGTCTGAGATGACCACAGCTAGCACTTGTATGAATACATAATCACAGCCCTCACTTAAACTGTAATTCAAGGACTGTCTGTCGCCTTTCATGCATAGATGGTCCCATCATCTAATTATATGTCTCCCTGATGGAGTCTGCATATAGCTTGTATTAGAAATACTAATGTAAAAGAACTTATGGGATGGTCACACCTGGAGGGAAGTGTTCAGAGACAAATTTGGAAACCTGATGACTGGCAGCTGGCTCATCTGGAAATATAGAAACATGCTCAATGGAAGAAGGATTATCTCCTGTTCTAGCTCTTTTCTTTAAAGGAGTTTTTAAAAATAGTTTTGTCCCTATCTTTCTCTCAAATTCAGAACCCAGGAACTGTGTGGCACAGTTAAAAGACTTTGTTGATGTGTTGAATGTGCTCTGGCACGTAAAAAAAAAGCAAAAGTAATAGGAAATAAACATTTAAATTAAATAAATGTTCTTTTTTTTTTCCTCCTTTTCTTCTCTATTTTAAAAGTAGCTGGAAGATTAGTGCATTTGTATAACTTCAAAGATATTATGAAGCAAGTCTGAAATGGTTCTATGCCTTTGCAAGCTTAGTTGATTATATCTTGGAAAAATTACTTTTTTCACTTTTTTGTTCTCATAATATTGACTCTAATGTACCAGTAACAGAAATGGTGATATTTAATAAATTATGAATTATCAGAATTATGAATTAGGCTTCACTTTGCTCAAGTTTGCATATTCAGGGCTTCAGGCTGTGAGTGACTAAATATCTTTTCACTGTTCTGCTTTATCCTCATTCATCAGCTTACGTTCCTACACTTTATTTACTTTATTTACAACAATTTCAAACTTTTCATAGAATCATAGAATCATAGAATCATTAAGGTTGGAAAAGACCTCTAAGATCATCGAGTCCAACCATCAACCCAGTACAAATGCCCACTAAACCATGTCCGGAAGCACCTCATCCACACGTTTTTTGAACACCTCCAGGGATGGTGACTCCACCACTTCCCTGGGCAGCCTTGCCTGACTACCCTTTCTGTGAAGAAATTTTTCCTAATATCCAATCTAAACCTCCCCTGGCGCAACTTGAGGCCATTTCCTCTCGTCCTATCGCTTGTTACTTGGGAGAAGAGACCAGCACCCATCTCTCTACAGCCTCCTTTCAGATAGTTGTAGAGAGCGATAAGGTCTCCCCTCAGCCTCCTCTTCTCTAGGCTAAACAACCCCAGCTCCCTCAGCCGCTCCTCATAAGACCTGTTCTCTAGACCCTTCACCAGCCTCGTCGCCCTTCTCTGGACATGCTCCAGTACCTCAATGTCCTTCTTGTAGTGAGGGGCCCAAAACTGAACGCAGTATTCGAGGTGCGGCCTCACCAGTGCCATCATATTCTCTTTCTCTCTCTGTCTTTTTTTTTTTCTTTAAATGGGACTGACCATGAAAACAGAAGAATCAAAGACCCCTTCATACTTCACCTCAAGGAGGAGGAGTTTTGGCATTATCCTTATTTTACAGAAAGGTAATCAGTTACAGTATCAATGAAAAATTTGAAAGCTACCAATTAATTATGACCTCTCAGCTGAGATATTTAAAACTTAATGACATTTAGGGAGCTCCCAACTCACTGTAAGTTTAACATTGATTTAGTCAGAATTCTTTAACAAAATAATTTCTGCGAAATATAAAACCATTCCACTGTAAACATCTGAGTATAAAATAGCAAATTCTTAAAGAATCAAAGGCATGGACTCACGAGGAGTTGCTAAAAACTACTCTGGTCCCAAAGTCTGCAATTGTGCGATAGCTGTACAGCTGTAAGAGCCATATAACCTAGGGCAGCATTGAATTAATTCATCTTGAGATCGTACTTCATCTTCCTACGAAATTTGTTTAATTTCCTAAATAATTCTCTGCTAACAGTAGCGTTGTGGGTGAGGATGTCACAAGCAGCAGCTTTCCTACAGATACGCAGCTCATCTGCAGGTGTGCTCTGCCACATGACTGTGGGAAGTCAGCTTATCATCCTGCTGCTACTGAACCACTCATCTGAGATGTGCACAAAGGGTTGAACTAAACATTTTGCAGGCATTGTTCGTCACTTGACACCTTACATTTTGCAATTTTAATTCTTTTTCAAACAGCTATTTGTCTGAAAATTAGTGTAATATTTTAATATGAAACAATCTATTTGATACAGCAACACTCTGTTATTCTGTAAAAAGTTCAGATTAATGGCATTATACTCCTTTCTGCAAAGGGAGTGAACCAAAGCACCGTTCTTTTTATTGAGTTCCCCAAAATAATTTAAGCTCAAAATTTTATAAGAAAAATATAGCTTTTTTTTTCTTTTTTTATAACTCAGGTGTAGTGGTGAAATTACCTGAATCTATATCTAATAGATATCTTCAATATCTATTACTGGATATTGAAGACGTATTTTGGTCTTCTTCCCACTAAGTAGAAATGCCCTCTGTTAAATCAATGTTACACCACAACAAATCTCTGCATTCAGAGATTTGTAAAGTAAATCAGGAAGGAATAACTCATAGCCCCTGTACTGCACTGTTCGGAAAGGAAACCATTCTCAAGAAGTGTGCTGCACTGATTGTGGTCCTACGCTTCATACATTATTTGGATTAAGAGGCTTTTTATGCTCCAGACAACTTTCAGTATGAAAAACACAAGACAAAGGAAAAGGACATTTTCAAGCTTGTTTCAGTCTGGAATCTTATTTGGTAGTTACAGTGGCCCAGTAAATTCAAAAGCTTATATATAAAGCACTCTTTCAGCATTTGTTAAAAAGGATTTCTTGACTGAAGCATCATGAGCACACTGCTGTCTCTACTAACCTTTAGAGTCCTGTGTTTTAAACCAGTATTTCTAAAAATTAATGTAGCAGACCAGCTGCACTTCCTCAACCAGCACACCAAGGACAGGCAAAGACCATGACATAAGTGGGTGTGCATTGCATAAAGATTTAACAGCTTAAGTTAACAAACCCCCACATTTCCTGACAGCAAAGGGACTGACAAATTATTTTCAAAAATCTTCAGAGTTTTTGGAGGCAGCAGAACCCACTCTGCACCTTCCCTACCCAGCAGCCTAGACAGGCCAAAGCTACAGTCAGAACCATATCTGCAACATCAGGGTGAAACTTGCAAAAAGGAAAAACTGAATAAAAATCCATTGGTTTAGAGGAAATGAATGCGCAGCTTTTTATGTGCGCTCCTTTATTAGGTTGCCTTGGCATTGGGAGTGGGAACACAACTGAGAAACATCATCTCTCTGTCAGTGATTCACCAGTTCTTACGACAACTCCAGCTATTATTGGTATTTGCTAGGGCTTTTGTAGAAGGCCACAGATACGTTGCCTGATGTCCCTGAGCGCAGCGGTGAAAAGGAGCTTTGTGAACGTGGTTATTTGTCCAAATGGAGTTATTGATTATTCATGCCCGAATGCCGGCTTTCTGTGGGTGATGGGGTTAAGTTTTGCTCAGGACATCTAGAACTTCTGCAGAGGTATCTTTTTAACTTCGAATCAATGACCTCATCACCTGAAGGAAAAGTCAGACTAACTGTTAATACCTGCTAGTAATTTAGGTAGCAAAACTTAGATAGATCATTCCCTTCAATTTGGTTACAAAAATACACATAGGAAATACAACTGCTCTGGGTGGATTGATAGTAGCCAAACGATCAATAAACACATTGATTTTTCTCAGAACACCCTATGAAAAATGGGTGTCACTATTTCGAATGTACACTGTAATTATTATATAGACAGACTCTGTCTGGGCCCCACCATAGAATTATTTTACTGTTTTCAAGAAGGAACAAGTAACAGGAAAACTTGTTTTAAATAAGCACAATCCTTAGAGCACTTTGAATGTAGTAGTAGTTTTTGTATGGAGGAAAGACTAGCCTGTATTGGAATGACTCTACTCGGCACTGGTGAGGCCACACTGGGAGTGCTGTGTCCAGTTCTGGGCTCCACAGTACAAGTGAGACATGGACATAATGGAGAGAGTCCGACAAAGGGCCACGAAGATGATGAAGGGACTGGAGCATCTCTCCTATGAGGAAAGGCTGAGACAATGGGACTGCTCAGCCTGGAGAAGAGCAGGATCAGGGGGGATCTCATCAATGTGTACAAATATTTGAAAGGAGGGAATGAAGATGAGGGATCCAGAGTCTTCTCAGTAGTTCCCAGTGAAAGGACAAGAGGTAATGGGCTCAAATTAAAAAACAGGAAATTCAGTCTGAACACAAGACAATACTTTTTTACTGTGAGGGTGGCTGAACACTGGAAGAGGTTGCCCAGAGAGGTGGTGGAGTCTCCATCCTTGGAGATATTAAAACTCTGACTGGACATGGCCTTGGTCAACCTGCTGCAGGTGACCCTTCTTGAGCAGGGGGCTGAACCAGACAGTCTCCAGAGGGGCCTTCCCTCCTCAGCCACTCTGTGATATCCGTGACTTGGTATCCCAAAGCAAAAAGCAATCAGAAGGTTGGACCAGGATCCTTTTCCATTTGGTCATTGCTACCTCCTATAGTCTTAGAGGGTTACTAGCAGATTAGCAACAAATCCTATGTCTTTATTTCATGTATTTAAGCCTCCTTTTTGTAGAGTTCCCTCTGAACCATGAATATAAACCATAAGCAGACAAGTCATAGCCGGTTAAGGATTTTGAAGGCTCACAGGAACTGATCACTATTTTAACACTGCATTGGGATATCCAGGCTTCATTAAGACATTTCTTGGAGGACAATGCTATTCTGACACCACTTTTCACCTAATATGACTTGCACTTTTACAAGCTTGTGACTATCCTTGGTTATACCTCCCTTGAAGACAAGTAGCACAATGCAAAGGCTATTAGGTGGACTCTCGGTTCCTAATGGTTTTGATATAAACTTAGCACTGTAGGTGGCTGATTGACTACTGGTATGTCTCCCTGTGTGTCACAGTGCATTTTCCTGGCTAAATCATTTCAAAAGATGGCTTTCAGTTGGCATTAAAATCCACCTGGCACATTTTGAACAACAGACTAGCGAAAGGCTGACAAAAGTTGAATGTCATTGATGAGATGAATAGTAGGAAGAACATATATTATCTCTGGTTGGGGTTTTCAAAAAATACATAATCTCCCATTATTATAAATATTGGCACAAATATTACTCAAAGGAGAGGGGTAAAAGAAGAACACTGTTTTCTGAAAAATACATTTAGGAGAAAAAAAGGGAAAACACTGCATTCTGTTTACGTCTGGCCTCCGTTAGACACAGTTCTTCTGAACACTTATTAGTTCCAATAGCAAATAGCTTTGAAACACATGAAAAATCCCTTTTGCCAGGTTGCCTAAAAAACTCTCGACAACAGATGAACAGTGCTCTCTGCACACTGAACTGCATGAGCAATAATTTAACTGTCTCAGTTATTCATCTGCTGCTGCCTGTTTCTTGTCTCGTGACTGGACTGCAAACTTCCTGGAGCAGGGCTAAGTTATACGTCGTGCCTCAATATAATGCTAACAATTCCTCATGCTTGTCCAGACCTGATGTCTCTAGTTTACTACACTAACATAAATAATAATACTTGCCTAATTAATAATTACCTAGAGGAAACTCTTTCTCTTTCCTGTGTCAGTCGGAGAGATACTTCTAAATAGAACTAACAGAATAGGTCAGGAGCAGAGTCACAGACAAGTAGCAACTCAAACATGCAGTGTTAAAGCAACAATAAAAAGTCAGAATTGAATGGACAAGCCTGTTTTGAAATAGCAAGGATTTCAAAATTCAAACTCAAGTACATAATACATTTTCTTAATATACCTTTTCCCTTCGCTCCCTCAGTCACTCTGTCCCCATTCCCAATTAAAGCGAAAAAAGCAAAAGAAATACTCATGTAATTAACATTAAATCCCTAAATCTTTTTCCATCTCCAGAAAGACGTGTATTTTAAAATCAGATCTTTAAAGCAAGGCTATGTTTTGTTCAGAGAGTTATTCTTTAACCTGACATTGGGGAGGCATTCTTCTGCCTGCATCCAAAAACACATGGGGACTGAGTCATCCTGTTTCCTTTTTCATCCACTAAGCCCAAATAGAGCAGGATAGATTTCATTGCCCTCAGTATGCCCTCATAACACTTCCAGCTTTGCATTAGGACTGTGATTATAATCAGATCTCATTCTTCAGGGCTCCAGCTGATCAGCTGTAAGAGTCAGGGCTATCATTTGACTTGTAAATTCTCCTCTTCCTCTACACATGCATCTTTTCTTTTGAAGCACTGGCAATTGACTGCAGCTGGCTATTGAGTGGGGGGTACCCGTACTTCAAGGTGGCACAGTGCTTGAAGGTGCTTGGCTGATGTGTCTGATTAGGCACTCAAAGACATTCTGATAAGACAGTTTAGGATCAGGAAGGATTCATCAAAAAAAAACCCACAAGACCTCCAGGGGGGTTATTTATTCACAGTTGATCAAATAGAATTTTTTAGCAGATTAAAATTTGACAAGATGGACACTTACATAACTGATATGATGCCAAGGCAGTTGTGGAAATAGTTGGTTTGAGGATTTCTGGTTTATCTTTGAACTCTTTTCCTCAAATGTTCCATTTTTATGTTAAGTAACCTTGAAACAGGCAGCATCTGAACGTTTTACTATTTGCTTTGGTGCCCAAATTTCCTTAGCATTGTGTGACCAGACTACCTATTGCAAATGACTACATTGTACTTCACGAAATATGCCTGTACTTCAGCCTGATGAGGTACTCTGCTACGCGCCTCTGCTGGTGCTCTGAAATGCTGAAACTCTTCTGGGGCTGGAGTTAAGGTCTCTCTTTTCAACAGTAGATACAGATAGATTTTTGAGTCATGGACAGACTGATCATATAAATGAAGGGTTTTTTTAATAATCTGATATATGATGCTGAGTGAGTGGTAATGGATATTTCACATGGTTTGTCACATGTTTCCAATGCTGTGATCTCAGAAACAGTTATGCAACAACTGTTCAAGTTTTCTAAGATTGGAGCTGGTGATAACAGCTCCTCCACCTCAGTTGCTCTATTTAGCTACACTAGTATCTTCGGTGAAGAAATCTTTTTCATCCATTTGTCCAACTAGGAATTCCCAAAGAGGGTTTCCTGCTTTGAAAGCCCCAAACATAATCCCTTCCTGTTTGCTTCCATTAGCACTCTATCAAAGTGTACCAGAAAACCTACAGAACTGTTTGCCTTCTTTCAGTGGAGGAAGAAAAAAAAAGGGGGGGAGAATACGGATTTCCTATAATCGTTAGTTTTACACAATTATAGATACTCTGAAAAGGGATGCTAAAACAGCAATCCCAAAATCACAGACTTCTGCTGAGTTTTCACCTGGTTATTTACTTAGATTATTAATCCAAATCTTTATCTGTGCAACTGAAAACTAAGAGGAAGAGAAGGCACTTGTACTTCATGAAGGAACTAGATCTGAAAAAGAAAGAAGCTTCTGGCCTTGCTAAAGGCAAATTGAGAGCATGCAGAAAGGGCAGTGAGGATTTCGGATCCTGCTGGTAATTAGAAAATCACAAATGGATGCTGAAACTGGAACAGCACTTGAAGCTAAAATTAAGATGTCAGGTCATAGGAAAGGACAAGTTCTATAGAATTGCTGGGAGACAGATCAGATTAAGAGGTACCATGGTTTCACAGAGGAGCCCCACAAATAGTTGAAAACAGTAGAAATGGAGATAAAACTGATGCATGCACTGCTGTTGTGTCCAGGATAGAGCCTGATCCTGTATATTTTAATCCCAGTAAGGTATCTAGATCTCTTTGAAGACCTGGTTGTCTGCCAGCCTTATTTAGCTCATAGATCGCATGCAAAGGCAGAAGGGTTTCTCAAATAAATTAGAGCACAACAAAATAAAAATTCTTCAGCAACAGAAATGACAGCGTCCTCATCGAATATGACATTTGGCAGATTGGTCCTTTTCTTATCACCAAATAAAAAACTCTAGTGGAATCTGTGGAAGGCAAACATGAACAGCTGTTCCCAGATAGGAAATATAGAAAATTACTCCAAATAATTAGCTTGAAAGAGCATTGTTGGTGATTCATGAGAACATCAGTAGAAATCAAACTAAACAGGTCTTTTCCACCAGAAGAAAGTTCCTCTACTGACTATGGTATTCAGGCAAGTTTATAATAATGTCGGCAGCTAATGGAATGTAAAACACTGGGAAGTTTAAATAGGATAAAGAAAATACAATGTGATTTCTAATAAAAGTGGGCTTATTAAGGCTCTTAACCAATTAACTATTTTTTTCATGGGATTTTTTACTGGTGCAAGCAGTGTTCTCAGAGCAGTTTTATTGTGCTAACAACACTGACAACTATATCTGATGCAAATTTCAGAATTTTAAAATAGTTGTTCTATTCTGAATGGTAATTATATTACAATATGTCTTCTAATCCGTAGTTATGGTCTTTTTATAGAAATAGTTGCATCTGTTTAGCTATCTAAAAGCTATTATATTAAGCTTTTTTCCATTATTTCTTTTTCTTACTCTTAATATCTGTCTCCTAAATTTTCAGTTTAGGTGAACCCCAAATATCAATGAAAACTTAAAGTCATTGTTCAAACACACAGCAGACAATTCCCTCGAGAGTCTCCACCTAGCACTGTGTAGAGCCTGCACCCCTCAGCTGAGACCTCAAGACACAAGATGACCACTCTACCTATGTCCCAATTGTACTGATTTAATAAGACTGTAGAATGATTTCAAAGCTTTGCAACCTTGTCCTTCATATTATCTGTGTGGGCTATATGTTGCATTTGCTTTTGTAAACTCCTGTCAGATTCTGACTGCTTCTGCTATAACATGCAAACTGGGGGCGACGCCTTAAAGTTTTCTGCTGTAAAGTTAAATGAAAAAAATATCCCATGTTTGGCACTGGCTTTACCTAAGCGAAGTCTGTGAAGACCTGTATTTAGGAAAGCCTCTTTGGATTCATTGTACTGTGCACTATTTTCCTAAAAATGAGCTGCTGTGAAGAATGTGTATGGGTTTCTGAGGTATGAACAAGGCCCTCATGTCCACGCTCCAGAGAACTGCAGCCTCTGTTCCCCTGAAATCACTTTTATTGAAGTTCCCTGCTGCATTTTCCAAGCTCATCTTTTTATCTTAAAAGAGCAGATTTGGTTCTCTTGTGGCCTTGTCATCATAGAATTCATTACAGCTTACAGAGTGAGACTTGGAGATGACTTTCCTCATGGGTTCTCATTAATTTTGCTAAGAATATGTTCAGGTAAATAAACAGAGTTCTGGGCTTTCCTTTTTTCCTTATTTCCTTGTTTTCTCCCTTTCAGTGCTCTGTGGGTGAGTGCATCTGGCTCCTTGAGCTATGGATGCTCCCATCTCAATGGTCCTATCCTGCCTATATCTTTTACCTTTCTACAGCTCTTTTGCAGTCGAGGTTGCACAGGTGTGCCATGTCAGACCTGGGCATTGGATCCATCCTTGGAGAGGAGGGGAGAAGTTTATAACAGGAGTTAAAGACAGAGAGTGTTACATGTTGGAGGGCAGCTGGGATATCCCAGAGCACTCAAAAGGCACCAGATACGTTGCATGGGCAATTGATTCAAATGCCAAGTGTTCCTTTACAAAACTCAAATACTTTCAAACCATCAGATATCTGGGAAAAGTCAAGCGAGTCTCAAGCAGTTCTCCTTAAGTACAAAATCCTTCTCTTTCTTTCTCCAGAAAAAAAAMCACTCTCACTTACCAAATACATATATTTCTAATAAAATTATGTGTAATTTGTAGCAGGTTTATCCTTTGAAATTTTACATTTTTTAAGATTATATTATCTATAAACTCTTTTAGCTTTTTTCTGCATGCTGTTACACTGCGCGTTCTAAATACGAAACCTCCCATCTCAAAAAGAAACAAAAATACTCCTTACATTTGTTCTTTTAGAAATGTAGCCTTAAAAGTCACTAAGTAAGGCATTACTTTTATTATGTATTTTGTTGCAATGAAACATATTTGAATGAAGCTCTCACATCTAAGTGATTTATTTCTGTCTTTCAGACATAAAGTTTCACAGTTTTCCTGTGAGCTTTTATTCTGAAGCTGCACATCTTAGATGAATTGGTCAGTTTGTTTTCCAAGTTTATTAACTAAGTTCCCACCATTCACTAAATTGGCCTGTTTATCTCTGTTTTTCCTAATTCAGAAAGTCCTGTCAAAACTAATTATCAGAATGGTAAGCAGTGTCTATACCACAAGCTACTAACAGAATTCACAAGTTATCCCAAAAAAATTTTTTCCATAAGTCAGTTTTGTGTTTATTTCTCTGAAAAATTGTGAATAACGGCTGTTACATTTAGCATGCAGATCAGTGAAATGTCATTTCCTTTGGGCAAATCCCTGAGTAACAGATCACAGTCACAAACAGTCTCAATCTCGTAATGCACTCAGGAGCACATTGCCCTGAAGGCTCTAGAAATCTCTACATTTCTACACAAAAAGAAAGCAAGTGGAATCAGTGTCTTTATTGGTGCTTACAAAATAATATTATCAGGAACTAGAAAAAACGTATCTGATCACACACACAGAATTATGATTTGATAATACAAGGTTGTTGCCCTCATTACCATTAAAATCCAACTAGTCTTAGTGACCTTTGTATCTTGTTTTGTATAAAATGTTTAACAGTAATGATAAGTCAAGTGTAAGCCAGTTGACTAAATATAACCCATATGGTATTGCTTAGGAAGTCAATAGCAGTTGAACATTTCCATTCCTTCAGCAGATATGTTATTGCATAGCCTAACAGTCATGAACATCAGTAAACAACAGGGAGAGGTGCAAAATTGGCACCTTACTAATCATCAGCTGGGAAATGGCAAAATGGAAAGTTTCATATATTTTCCTATTGTCTGAATGTCTGGTTATGCTAATTCTCTGCTCAATACTTCAGGTAGAGCCTAGGAACTATTAGTTTTAAATATTGTTTTGACAGTCACATGGACTCTGTAAAAATATCCTTAAGATGAGTGAAAGCTTATCTAAATGACTCCAGCTGCCCTGGTCTCATAGGGAATGCCTGGGGCACTGTATTACCTGAGGAAAGAGATTGTGATCAGTCCCAGGCTCCCACGCTGCCTGCATGCTCTTTCCACCTTTGCTTGTCTGAAATGCCCCAGTTCCCTTGGCCCTCAAGGACACTTAAATACAGGAGGTGGCCTGCATCAAATTCATACCCCCTTCTTAAAGGCAGCATGGATGCAACGGCACTGGACTAGCTTGGGATGACTTGAACCTAATTCTCAAAAATGTCTCAGGAGTTATGACAGCCCCCAAGCCCTCTCCCCTGCTCTTTCTTCATGTCCCTCTCCAACAGTGAGCAGCCTCGGTCACTGCTTGTACCAGCTTGGCCAGCTGCAGTCGAGGCCCCCTGCATCAGTCGGATCTCCCCAGGCACTGTGCCTACTTAGAGGGGGCTCCAGAAGACAGCTTGCTCTCATCTGAGTGCTTTGGAAAGTCCTCCTTTATGTGGGAAGCTCCTTTGGACATCTTTAAGGTGCGCAGCACCGACCACACTGGAGACTTGGATGGAGGGATACTTATCCAGCCAGGCTCAGGAAGGAAGGACTCTTCCTGGCCAAAAAAGAAAAAATCTTTTACAGTCTCCTGAGCACTTTCCTTCTCATCTGTTGAACTGCCACGGCTGCCCAGATTTTTCCTGTTGCCCAGGAGCAGACCTTTGATGACGATGGCTGCTAAAATAGACCAGCAGAGGTAAACAGGACAACACATCTTGGAAGATGGCCTTTCCTCACAGCTCACAAGCATGTAACAAGCCCTGCCTGACCTCGGCCTGTGAGGTTTATACCTGTACTGTTTTTATACCAATCTAACTCCAGGCAGTCAAGAAATTTGCTGTACAGAAAGAGCAGAAGGAAACGCTTGGAGCTCCAGCCCTGTTTTTGCAATTGCTGCTGAGAAGTGTTAGGGTATGTGCTTGCTCACAAATAAGATAACATTTTTGGGCAAAAATCATGCACAGATGTTTCATAGATAGCAAGATGTCCACTGGCATGAAAAATAACAATTACAGTAATCTTCCAGAATGAGCTTCCTATTAATTCCTCCTTAAATTATTCTGAAACCCTTACATTATGCAATATTCCTGATAACTGCACCAAACTGGGATTAGTCAGGTTTGTCCCCACCACCTGCTGCTAGCTCTTCAGCTCCTTTGTGCTCTGAAGCAAGTTTTGATGTTTTAACCAGGATGAATGCTGATCCTGTTGAAGTCAGCGGGAATTTTTCCCCCAATTTCAGCCACAATTATGCAGGGCTGCCAATGAAGTAAAAGAGATGAGGAATCCTGGACTCCCGGTCAGCTGCTGCTTCGTAAAAGCTGAGACAGCAGCACTGGGATGTGGTGGTGTGAAATGGCAGAGGTGAAGAGACCACTATGAGTATGCCAAAGGGAGGTATTCAGGAAGTTACCGACTTGCATTGCCCTGTGAAACACTGTATAATTCAAATTAGCAAATAACTTCCACTCTTCTGGTCATGAGCTGCAGAAAGACTGACCACATTCAGCTATAGCACTCAGGAGTGCAAGAAGAGAGTCTTTTACAAAACCCCAAGGTTATGTCTGCTAAGTGCTTTATATTCTTTACCACTGCTCAGAGGATGACAAAAGGCTGTTTTCCCAATTTTTTTAAAATTATTTCCTGCTCTAGATTAGACTCAGAGTTATCACAAGAGGCCTGGTAGCAAAGCAGACTAGGGAAATCAACTGTTCATCATTACCCCTCATGCCATTTTTTCAACAGTCAAGGGGTTTCGCCTTCTGATAGCACCAGAGTATGTGGAAATAAGTACTAAAAAAAAATGCTGTCAAAGCCTTCACGTTTTGGGAGTAAGTTTTTTCTCATCTTCTTAATCTTTACCTTTCAAATCTTACTTTTTATAGTAAAAATAGCAAATCATATATTTCTTTATAAAGTTCATGGTATAATTAGAGCTACTCCTCCAAAAAGTCTGATTGGAAGGAAGAAATTATTTGAGTCATGTCAGATGTCCAATAGCAGGCAGTAAACCTGAACAGAAATGGAACTATTTTAAATTAAAGCAGTAGAGCAATTTTTGTCCTTGATCTGTTCGTCCTGGCTCCAGCATTTTCCTCTAAAGCTACCTCTAAAGGGTAGCTATTTTAAAGCTATTTCAACCAAAATGCTTTCCTGACCCCTTTTTATTGGAGGAAGCAACTACAACGTGGTCTGAGAAACATTACAAGGTGCCATTGCAATGTATCAACAGAATGGCAAGTTTATGTAATTTACCTCATTAAAGTGAATCAGTTTTTCTAAACTTCTTTTAGTTGTAATACTCTTAATCATATTATTGGCAGGGCTGCTAACACTGCCTATTCTCATTACTCACCAAGACCCTATTTTCAATGGGATAGGTCTTTTCTAAAATTGAACCATTTGGGCTGAAATATTCTATGCCAGAAGACTGCCTCAGCATGAATTGGTGATTATCGTAAAGTAGTGCTGATGACTCTAATTTCAACCAATATCCTTCAGGCATTTCCAAGAAGGAAGATGGGAAAAAAATGTATCTCTATCTTAAAATCTCTGCTAATACTTTTTTCTTTTTCTTTTTTTTTTTTTTTTTTTTCTATTTGAAAAACCCACTCTTTGGGGCAGGAATTGGACTTAGGCAGAAAAACCTCTGGAATTATATGACTTGTGCAGATTTAATGGAAATTTGCCTGCATTTAGCCAAACCTAAGCCCCCTAGCAAACTGCAGTTTTGATTAGTAGCTATGAACTGTTTTATGTTGCTATATTGCATGAAAAAGCAAAAGCATTTCCAATGAAGACATTTTTTTCACTGTAGTCTTTCTGGGTACGTCTAAATGAAGAACTCAGGAGTGCAGGAGTGCTTCTGGCACTGGATACATGCCCCGTGACACCACTCCAGGGCAAGACCTTTGCTCACACCAGTGCACCAGGCATCTCTTCCAGGTGTGCAGTGGAAAAAAACAACACTGAAGATCATGAGGTCCTCAGGAACAGCCATCAAAGACATATAAATACCCTTTGAAAATAGGGCCACACGTTAACCAGAGAAGAAAAGATACTTACTGGATCAGTGATGTCACACCCCCAGGTGTGCCCTGGGGGAGGAATGGCTTTCTGATTGTCATGCTTAACATTATCTTTCTTTGTTGTGTGGTGACATTTAGAAGTTATGCTGGGGATTTTTTCTTTTTGTTTTTTTCTGGGTGTTTTTGTTGTTGTTGTTTGTTTGTTTTTTAATAAAAATAACCTTGCTCCTCCAGGTGCTTATTTCTCAGGTCATCCAGCAATGTTTAGGTACCCATCTGCTGCCAGCTATGGAAATTACCTGCTCTACCTGTTCTGCTGATCCTTTCCTCTACGTTGGTGTAGACTTTAAAATTCATATATGGACATGCAGTGTTTGAAACTCGTTGTATTTTAATTTCCATTGCTACTTGCATTCAGAATAATAAACCTATCTTTTATTTAATTAGAGGTTTGTTCATAATTCCAAGACAAACTTTATGAAGAAACAGAATTAGTTCAGCCAGAAAATACTCTCTCAAGTGTATATCTTCTCCTGAAATGTAAATATGCAAAAGAAAAAAAACCTAATTTGCCAAGACTGTAGATGAATATTTCAAAGGTTATTTTGTTTTATTTTGCCTCTTTTTTCCAAATGTGAGCCATGAAGTACACATACAAGAACTGTACTAGAATATAATTGTTCTCAAAAAATTTAGCACAGCTATAGATAGATAGGAGTAGCACATCTCATATCTTTCACACTTTAGAGTTTAAAAAAAAAATAGTGTGCTTTTAAAAGGAAAGAACATGTGGGAGGAAATGGAAACTGGGGAAAACAAATCTACCTACACATTTCTTTTTAATTTAAAGCATCAGTCGAAAGCTTTCATGGGATTTGAGGAACTATTATCCCAAAAATTACTGTCACAAATTTATACTTAATTTCATGATATAATTTACCATCTGTGGACCTCAAAGTAATTTTAAGACATTAATGAAGCATACCTTACATGCAACTCTTTGTTTGTAAAAATTGTTACATCTATATTCTAGTTGATCAAATGAAGGAGGTTAGATATACCCAAAGTGACACGTAAATTGCATTGGACACTTGCAGCAATTTTCCGCCAGCAAATGCTTTCATAGTCAAAGCCAAACAAACTAGACTGAAGAGGAGACATAGTGGGGCAGTGGAAGGGAGCGGTTGTGTATTTTGGGAGATGACGGCGACTTTGACTTGGCGAGTCAAATGGGGGGGCCACGCTGTGGACAGGTTTAGCAGGTCACCGCGACCCCGTGCAATGTAGGACTAAAATCTTGCCACTAGACAGCAGTATTGCTTATCACGCGAATTTACTCTCAGAACCCTGTCTTCTCTAGGTCCTTCCTCTGGCAAAGTAAATTCAGTTGGCTCCCTKACCGCTGTACCGCTTTAAGTTGTCTATTTAGTTTAGTTTGAAGACGGATGAAGAGGTAGGCAGTCACCAAAATGGCCTGGTCTGGTTTTTTTGTAGGTCTTCTTTTGCATAGTAGCTCTTGAATATTGAATGGGAAGGCATGCAAACTGTGCGTTTAAAATTATACAGATACTAATGTAAACATAGCTATGTAGTGCCAATTGTCAAATGTTTCTATAAATTCTCTTAAAGTATTTATTCTCTCTACGTGTTTATATAGGTCTGTATGCACACATATAGAGCTAAAGTTGAATCTCTAACTTTAGGAAGCTTTAAGCCTCAAGCTTATTAAGGCTCTAAGTTTCACAAAAATATTTTGGTTTTATTTTTGATCTCTATAGATGTCTACCATTTGAATTTCAACAGCAGAAATATTAGTAAGAGATTCGCTAAGAAGATAATGAATATAAATATTTTCTAGTTGCCTTTTATGACTGCCTTTAGTTGTATCAGTAAAGATGCTGTGTTTCACTGGCAATTGGACTTCTGGTAATCACATGGCCTCCTTTTTCCAGCAGATACTAATTGAGTCTTTCTGAAGATGACTTCTTCTAAAAAGAACGCTATAGACTAAGCATAGGTTTTAATTTTCTTAGTTGCTAAAATTAATATTTATTTAAGTTCATTTTATAGAAAAGATTCTTGGTCTCTTAGCTGGTTTTGCTATATCTAGCAAACATAATATGACAATGTTTGGAGTCTATAATAGTGACCAGGCAATATTTTAAAGGCTTCAAAAATATATGGTACTTTTTTAAGGATCATATAGTATAGTTCCCTTTTTCTTTTACACTTTTCTGCCTACATGTTTTCCACTATAATATCAGCAATTAGTTTTTAATTGAGCCCAGCTGATAGGATAGTTGTTGCTGAACATCATCTCCAAAACATCATTAAATCAGTCAGTACTTGATATCTGATATCGAATAAAAATGAGCTGAAATAAAGAAGAGGAGCCTCTCTTTTTAAAAGCAAAGTATTGTATAAGAATATATTACATGTGCAGGTAGATATGGGTCTTAAAATATCCAATGAGAGTTTCCTATTTTCTTTCAAGATTGTTTTTGCTCATTTGGACAGTTTTATATCTTAAGGTTCACATACACTTGTAGTATTTTGAATGAACATGAGTAACTTTGTATGTATAAAGTTCAGCTCCAAAACATGAAGCTGTTCAAATTAATGAATAGAGTTTTGAATGGTCTTGAGAAACATATAATAGATATTTCCTAGATAAATCTTCCATTATATTTAAATAGTTAGGAAATACCTTTGTAAATGGAATGCTTGAAGTTACAAATGGCAGACAGAATTGATAAGGCCAGGAAGACATAATGTGGAGGGAAAAGTCCAAAATTCAAGAGACATTTGACACCGAAGTTACATGTGAAATTTTCAAGGGGTCTTTTCAGAGAAAAAAAAAGGATGTGTGTTCTGCTTTCACAAGAGTTATCATAAATAAATATCAATCTTTATCTTTTTTTCTGAGAAACCTTATGATGCTTTTACCCATTAGAAACCTGCTTAGCATATTACTAAAGATTACAATAATTTAATTTTTTTTTAATCTCATCTCTTCCACTGGATACTTCAGAGGTTTTTGAATCAACAAGTCAATTACTTTAATAAAAGCAAAGTGAATTAATACCCATGTAATAACAGTGCTTGGAATAACACATTTTGAAATGAAGTAGATTCAGATAAGAAAATGGCATTACAACAAATTTAATTAAAAATTCCATTCATGTTTTATTTTATTACTAAATGTAAGGCCCTGTATCCATATGCTGTGCAAGAGGAGTCTTGCATTGTGCAAAAACCATGCTTTGAAAACATTTCCAATGCAAAACTTGTCTCTGGTCTGAAAATAACCATTAGGCAATTCTACACATCGCTGACTGCTTCTGGCTGGAACTGTGAGGTAAAAAGGTTAGAAACAGATGTCAGGATCGTTTGCAATAGAATATTGTATGTCTGTGGCTGCCCCAAAATGAAGAAATCAATACAAGTATCTTCCCTTCATAAGAAGTATATAATCAATGAACAGTGGAGCTTTCTTCTGTTGTTAGGTTTCAACAGATTCTTTTATCTCACTTTGGAGGAGAAAAAATTTTTAACCTGAAGAATGGAGTCGAGATTTAATTTTCAGTTCAGAATCCTGAGTCAAACTTTTTCCCTTTTTTTCATTACATGTGCACTTTATCAATGACAGACCCTACCAGGCTTTGTGGTAACTGTGAAGTTGGCCTATCTGATCTTGACACTTGCTGTGTTTTAACTCACTTTGTTTCTACCAAAGACTGGCCGTGTCATCTGATGAGTCAATGGGAATGATGTGCCACTTCAGGCAGACAGACGGACCCTGCAGTATTTCAACAGAATGAGTTAGACTGTGGTGTATGTTTCTGTACCTCTCTTCTTCAACTCCCTTGGGGAGCGTGGGTAAAAAGCATCTCAGCACTCTCTTAAACGGCTCTTTTTCTGTCAGGTGGCTGAAAAATAAGTTAGAGAATGCAAGGCTAAGCCTTTCACAGAGTACCAGAAAAGCTGAAAGATGCAGAAACTTTATTTCTGATCTACATAATTTCCTGTAAGTAGGGTTTGTGCTAAACCCACAGTTCATGCCCAAAGATGTATCTGAGAGTGAGGAAGTCAAAATGAAATGTTACCCACAGAAATTGGTCTAAGCACTACGTCATCAGCAAGAGTCATGTAAAAACTTTTGGGCTGACAGGAAATATCACTGCCTTCCAACCCCACAGCATGCTGTGACATTGTGGATATATTTTGACTTAGCCCCTGAAGGCACTGCAGTTTCCCATAACATGCCCTCTTGGTGTTTTGCCGTTGGAAATAGGAAGGCAACGGTCATCTTCTGATGGCTATATAGCTAATTGTGACAGCACTTATCACACACTGTAGTGTCCCTAACCTGTGGATGAACACTCTGCACTGCTTCATTGCTGCTGCCTCTTGCTGCACACTCTGCTGCGTGAAAAAGTGATGGTACACTTGTACCAGCCCTAGCTCTGGTACACCACCACGTTCTGCAGAGACAGTGATCCACCAGTGAGTATGAAGATTTTGCCAGGGTTGTTTGTGGACCTACAGGCCTCACAAATTATAGTCCTTCTCTGTGCTTGATTTCTTCTCTTCCTTCAGGCACATGATGAGCCCTATTGCAGTATGCCCTGGGTGAATACCAGAGCATTCAGAGCTCAGCTACATCCCTGACTCAAGATGGTGCCAGGAGAGTGAACCACCAGGTTTATCTGTTGCCTTCAAAGGCACAGGAATCCAGGTCACTTTATAAATTGCTGCATTTTGGGGCATAGGTTAATCTGTACGCTTTGTATAGCTTTCATTTTTTTCTTGATGAGTTTCCATTTCTATGAAAACAATGAAATAGAGCCTTCTCCAAAATACAGTCCCAAAGATTCAATCAGTTTACAGAAATGGAGGGAGCAAATTTAGAAACTAATGGTAACATTGTAGGAAAGTGTCACATGGACCAGCTCCCCACATCCTTCGGTCACATAATCCCACTGACTTCAGCAAATACTGGCTTAAATTAAGCAGCAATGTCTTGATTATGTTTTTCCACTCAGTCAGAGCGAGCAAATGACTCACAGCAGTCAGCTTGACAAACAAAATCACGTTTTCCAGTCATGAATAATTAGTGATTAAGCTTTGATGATACATTTGTTTATCATCTGTGATTCAAGGTATGGTTTGTGCCTGTAGAACTTAGCCTGGGGTTTGTTCACATGGTACCTCTCGCCTATATCGCTTTGTAAACGTGTACTTAGTAATTTGCTATTCATGCTATGTGGTACTTAATTTACATTGTGTTATTTCTGCTCTCTGTTTGGAATAGTCTTTACGTTTGGAAAAGATTAAGACTAGATACACAAACACCAATGCAAACTGAGGCTTGACCAAACATTTGTGATGTTTTCTTTTACAAGAGATACTCTCCTGATCAAAAATCATGATTAATGTTGTGTGAATAAAGTCAGTCCTAAAGAACATTAGAAAAAAGCTTGTTTTACTCAAACAGATGTTCACAAGCAGTTTGTCTGTATTCTCTTTTAACTGATTTTTAGCTAAAAACATACTCTTTGAAGATGAAAACATTTTATTTTTTACAGAACATGTGATTTGTACTTCAAGACAATTTCAAGAGGTAAATGTAATTTTTCTCCTTATTAATTATTCTCTTTATAGAGTCCAATCTCTTCTACTTCTTACTCATCACTATTTTCAGGACATACAAATAAAATTTGAATATTTATGTATTGTCACTTGAAATTAGCTTTTTTTGGTTATTACTTCACAGTCATAATGAGATGATAATGTGCCTTTGTATAATTCAAGAGCCAGCTGGATGCTTCTTGTCCTTGCTGCAGTAGCCTGATGTTAATTCAGCCATTTCTTTTGATGTGAGGAGAGCTGTATTTGATATTTGCTAATTTATTCTACGTGACTTGTCTGTTGTGAGATAGCGAGTTTGGATGACTGCTACTTCAAAATGAATGTAGTGTACTCTCATATCATTTGCCCCATCTAAAGTACTTCTTACTAAATCCCGTTTAAGTGATCATAACAATTTCTCTTCCATTAGACATATATATTCGTATATGTTAACTATGTGTTTTCTCTCTTTCTCTCCATTTTACAAAATTCCAAACTATTAAAGACAGAAGCCAGGAAGGTATGCAAACAACATTTTTAAAAACTGTAATTGTGATTAAAGGAAATAATGAAGTGTACCAGAGGTAGAAGATTTAAAATACAAGAGGGAAAGGAGAAAAATAATGCTTCCTGATATCAGAGCAATTAAGCATATTCTAAGCTGAAGAGATGAAGATTGGAGTTAATAATGTACCATGGCTGTTCCTTCAGCTTTATGTCTTTTCTAGCAGCCTCATTTTGCCTTCTTGTCTCATAGTGAGTGAGGTCTTAATCTACTGGTGATTCAATGTATTACTGACAGTGTCTCTAAAATGAAGAATTTTTCAATATGTTGAAAGGTGGCATAATCAGATATTTAGTGAGGAGATAACAGAATAAATCCTTCTCTAAGTCTTGTCTGGTATATGTGCTTGAGTTGGGTTTAGAGATGGGATCTCTGAAAGCTTTGCTCTATTACTGAGTAGTTTTTTTCAGCCTGTGGTTCGAATTGATGCTGTGAATTGGTCAGAAGAAGGAAAATAAAAGAACATGTCTAAACTGTGAGGTTTGGAAGAGCATGACATTTTTGCAGCACTTCTTGAATTTGAACATTTTAATTGTTACATTTTTTTCCTGTTTTTCTTTTTTATCTTTTCTCTCCCCTCCACTTTTTTATTTTTTTTAATTTTTGCTTTTGCAAATGAAGGAGAATTACACAAAAGTTAGGGGGAAAGAATGATATATCAAAAATATTTTAATTGCTTTTTTGATTGTTTATAATAAAAAAAATTCATTTAAAAAAATTCAAAATTGTTAATGCCTTTTTTAAGTGTTCAGTTATGAAAAATACTTTCACTTTCTTTTTATTCTTCTATGTGACCACTGTATTCATGGCTTTGTGGACTCTGCATTGGTTCTTATCCACAGCTGCCAATTCATTGGTCCCCAATATCCATTTTCCTGAAATCATCCTCACAAGTCACCTTAGCTTTCAGGTGATGTGTGACAGGACTGCAAGAGACCTGGTAGTGGAAGTCTTAATATGAAGCTCAGTAATTATGGAAACACAGAGCCTTTGGGTACTATATTTTACGAGAATTTGTAATGTCTCATTTTAGTGCAGTAAGATTATCAGGTTGACATCTTTACCTTACATTGTCTCTTTTATGCAAGGTGAGTAAAAAGGTGAGGTTTGTAGTGSTGGTTCTGGACAGAAGAAGATATCAGATGTGCAAACCTTGGAGAAAGAAGGAAAATAAGTATGGCTGCACCTATTTTACTAAATAAAATATAGCCAGGAGCCACCCTTTGGCCTTGAAGCCAAGTGACACAAACTGACCAACACTGAGTCTCTCATGGGTTCTACATGTCATCCACCTAGGCCCAACATACTATCATTTTTTGAGGACATTTTTGTCAATTCAGAGTTTCTGAGATAATGTGAGTGGCTTGTCATGGTTTCTAACATAAACCTGGGAGTGTCTGTTTCATGCCTTGGTGATTGGCATGTAGACGAATCTGGGTATTACCGGGTGTAAAGTTTAATGTTGGAAGACTGTGGAAAGAGCCCATTTGGGTTGTGTCTTGGCCGTATATACTTATATAGGGTATTGGCTCTTGCTCAAGCCCACGTACCCTCTGAGAGAGTGATAATTTACATGATCCAAAACTGTTAGAAGGTATGGATAATCAGCAGACAGTGCTTGAGTTCGCTCTCTGTCCCTGTTTTATTCAGCAATACCTGTGTAGCCTGTAAGATTGTCTGAAAGGACCTTCCTCCCAAGATCTACATGAAGGTGCTGGGGTAAAAGTTTGGCATGTCTGATAGCACAAAACACAGTGCTAAATGTATTAGTGAACTACAGGGCAACCCCAGGAGGATGCTTCTTACTTAAAAATCCACTTTCTCATCTTCTGGGGCTGCTCAGCTTACCTCACTGGATATGGCTGTACCCAAAACTACCTATGGCTGGGAGGGAATGCTGCATACCTCAGACACTCAGGTCTCAGGTATTGTGTTTCATTTGCAGGACTATACACAGTGCCTTTAGATGGAATTTGAACCTTTGTTCATTTGATAGTGAGTACTTTCTGAATTTTTTTACCTGAAGAGCTGTGGACTCATGAAGGGGAAACAAACTTATTTCTTGTAGTTTAAACGGCATTAATATGATGATTTTAATATATTTTGATAATTTCCTTTAGGATTTAAAACTCAGAAAATTTTGTTTTGCTTTACATTCTTCTGGGGGTTATTACAAGCATATTTCAGTTCTGTCCCAATGTATTTTTCACCCAACAGGTTATTTTTTCCCCAAATTACCAACCAGCATGTGACTCTGAGATGTATTTTTTCATTGAAAGGGTTTCATTCTCTTAGCATGGCAATTAGGTTGATTATTTCTAAGTGTAGACAGATCCAGTCATGCTAATGGAGTTAATTACTTCTGTCGCATTAAAATGGTTGGGAGGGATTTGCCTGGGCACTAACTGTGCCATTTGCTACAGCTGCCTGTGGGTTGGGAAGTGTCGGACAGCCTGATTAGTACGATGATTAATGTCTAGAGGAACTCTGCCAGACACCCAAAAACCTTTGTATATTTTTTTGAGATATTTGGAGAAATTTACAAATGCTGGCATACTTCTTTTTTAGAAAACAGAAATTCAAGGGCTCTCCAAGATGTCTTGAAAACAGGTGAGCACTCAACAGGGGAACTCCCAATCTATTTGCCAGAACCTGTGTACCTTAGAGTGGTCAAAAAAGCTGCTAAGGAAGCTGCAGAAAGTGCTAGATTTAATAATGCTTTGACCCCAAAACTGGGTAAATAAGAGATTTAGAGAAAAATGGGAATGTTCTATAAAATCAATAGAGATAAACCGAAAGGTTGCTCTGTGGACTGAAGATCTTGACCGCAGCAAGACTGATATGAGAGCGTAACAGAGGATGAGGCTGTTGGAAGAGGTTGTCGGAAGGTCTACTGCCTCTGGCTTTTGTTGCTTGAGTTCCTGATAATGCCTGGTTGGGATTTATAGCTGTCCTTTTCTGGGGTAAACCTTTCCAGGAGGAGGCAGGTCCAAATCCAGGTGTAATGTTGGTGGAACCCAAGAGGGAACCTGCTCCAAACTACCCTTGGGAAAAAATGTACAGAAAGTTAAAAGGAACAGTCTCTAGTGTTTGCAGACACCAAAAATGTAAAACTGGTTTAAAATACTTCAGAAAATAAACCTCACTTTTGAGTTAACGCCACAATTATTCAAATGAGACTTCAGGCAGAGAATATGAAAGAGCGGAAGATTTGTGGCAAGTAATTGATTTAATGGAGAAATAAACTGGGAGGGAAATCTTTGAAGGTGGTTTATTTATGTGTGTGAAGTTTGTAATTTGGAGATTTTACACAAAAGTGTACATATAGTATAACAGAAAGAACATTATTTGAAAACTTATCTTGGGTGGCTCATGAAATATCAAGATATCAGTCTTATGTCTTCCTTACAAAGTTTAAATATAGTAGAGTTGACTCATCCCATTTCTGAGCACTGACATCAAAAACAAAAAACAAAACACCCAGAAAACCAAGTTAAAATGGATGCCAGGAAGAACAGTGATGGTCCAGGAGAATGCCACAAATAAGCTGACAATCTGGGAAACATATGCCCGGAAAGAACAAGAGAATAAGAATGACAATCTACAGTGATATTTGGAATGAATCAATGAGCTTTCCCCTCAAGGAAAAAAAAATATTCACAAATGTTATTGTCACAAAGGACCATTATGGTTATCATCTGATCTCCTTCATATTTTAAACATATGTTATTCTTTCTGATAAGAATTTTCAAAGAACCTTATTTTTTGCATTTTTTACAAAAATGATTCACTTATATCCTGGAAAGCTCAATAAATACTACAGTCAATATAAAAACTTGTCGTCTTACCCAGTGGATGATCTTTCCAAGTGCTTTCCAACCTAGGAGGAACGTCAAGACTGTTGGATCTCCCTAAGGATCATAATCCTCAAAAAGGAAGTAAGACTGGCAAATTTAGGAGAAATTAACCTGGGTTGTGATCCTTATTATTCTTGGGAAATATATTATAATAATACTCTCAAATATTATACTGCAGGAAAGGGTATTCTTGGAGACTGCAGTACCAGCTTTGGGTAGGTGTGCCAGTCCATAGTCCCAGAAATATTTACGAGGTGGAGAGACAGTGCTATCCATAGGAAAAAGAATGACCTGTAAGGCAATGCATTGTCTTTAAGAGGACTTGCAAACATGTCTCATCCTCTAAAGCTATCAGGAAGAATGAGTCCTGCTCTGTCTGCTGCAGAGTCTGTTCCAGAGCACCACAGCTGTGAGCAGACAGATGTTACCTGGTGTACAAGAACCATCAGGAACAGAGCATGAAGCAGAGGTCTTCTGCCATTTACTACGTGCTGCGGCTACTCCTTGAATGAGCCCTGCTTCTCCTCATCTTGACACATCTCAATCACTCCACTACATGTGTCTCACTTAGGTTTTCCATTCTTCCAAAATGCTAATAGGCAATTGTTGAAACTGCTGGTACTAAAATTACTACAAAGTGTAGTTTGCAAAGGCTCAGAATTCAGCTGCCTCAAACCTGGTTCTTTTTTCTCCAAAGTTTTCTTTTCATTGAGAAAACTGCTTATATTATCAGTCTTTCTCCATTTCCTTTTTATGTTATTTAAAATGAAGATTTTTTTAAAATTATATAATCTATTAAGAATAATATTTCCTCCAGGTGAAAGTGCCAAACAATGTTCTTCTCTCTGTATCTCACTCTTGTTTTTTAATCACTCTGAGACTTCCACTGTACCTGACATGAACGTTAGCATTATTCTGCATCCACTCTGATTTTTATGCAGCACAATTTAATTTTGTATGTATTTCTTGATGAATGTTCAAATTGAACATTCCTCTTCTCCCTTAACTGCCATTTCTCCTTTGCTGCTTCTATGAGAGAGAGATCCTGTAGTGACTAACTCCCTTTCAATGAAATTTTGAACACCCACAGATTTCCTTAAATCCGATGGATGTTATGCATTCAATATCTAATTTTTTGAAGACTAGAATATTAGGAATTTTTTTCCTTAAATGCCAACTGTAAGGGTGATGTGTCACATTAAAATTAAAATACCTTAAAATAATAAGTATCATGTGACTAAATTAATGAAAAAAACAGCATTAAATGTTTCACCATTAGGTCAATTCAGCTTCCTTTGCTTTCACAAAACAGTTTCAATTTCTTTTATTTTAGGAGAAAATTTTCAAATGTAGAGCTGTGACTAAAGGCATATGAAAACAAAATTATTCTTTCACTTATCTGACATCTTTCTCTATCTAGATTCAGGGCACTAAAACAAAGGAAAAACAAAAATTGGCTCATCATTTCTAGAGATGTCAAAAAAGCTGTGAAAAGCAAGTTGCTTAAAAGTAATAGCAATTTGTTGGTCTGAAAGATTTTTTCCTGGAAATATTTACAAAACTAAGCAAGGATCTAGACTTGCTGAATGAGGGAGGAGTGAAATTACCCAAGATATTCAGTATGTAGTAAGTGAGGTGGGTGGAAACAGAAGGAAACATCTTTATTGTCTGGAGACAATAGTGTCCTGCCAGTGTCTCACTTAATTTCATTCCTTACCAGGAAAGACTTCAAAGATCTGCTCCTGACCTCAGGGTTACTGGTATGATTACACTGCACTGGTTTGTGTAGTTATTGGGCCATGAGCAACACATGTGCCTAGAAATGCCTTTTCTAGCACCAGCCAGATAAACTGTTATGTACCTAAAGGTGGTTTGCTGCGGAAGCAGCTGTACCCACTAGTCTGGAAATGCTGTCCATGGTGAGATGTCATGGCTTTCTTCTTCATGCCCTTTATTTATTAGAGAAGGAAGTTAACTTTTCCAGTCAAGATGATTAACTGCCAAAGGACACACTTCAGCACCAGTGATGTGCACCTGAACTTAATAAAAGCTGCCACCAGACCTCAGAAATTCTTTTTAGCTCCAGTCAATGGCAGTATTGTTTGAATCCCTGTCATACAGGAATATGAGGGATAGATAGGAATTATAAAGATGAGAGAATAGATGAACAGGTTTTTTCAGGCTGAGGGAGGGTATTTAAAACCATTCAAGATTCTCCAACAAAATGAGGCAGAAATAAAAAGAGACTTTTACCGTATCCTCACTGGGCTACGTTTCCAAAGAGAAGATGCAGAGACCAGAACTTTAATGTGTTGGCCTTTTCCTTCATTATATTACCTGGAGAGTTTGGAGGAAAAGACATGGTTTGGTCTATCTGAAGACAGTAAAAAGAAATCAAAATTATCTTTATCCTTTTCCATTTGGAACAGACTAATTGCCATTATCTTAGCTGTTTTCCCTGTGTGAGTACTTCAGGATTTCTCTAGATGTAAGTACAATTATAGCAGCATAATGTAACATTGTCTTCTGACATCTAGAGAAGACTTTTCCCAAATCATGTAATCCAATTATTCCCTTTGGCTTTTTGACAATTCCTTAAATTCTTCTTGGAAAAAAAATCTTGTAACTGACCAAAAAAATAAAATAATTCCAGGACCACTTCCATTGGAAAAAGTTCCTTGTTTAAACATGAATAACCATGGCATTATCTAGCCACTGCAGTCTAGATCCATTCAAACAAAACAAAACAAAAGAAGAGATTTTACAATAATTTTCACCGAAACGTATCCTCTATTTTATGGAAATTTTTCAAAATTAGAAACATTTTGACTATCTCTATTTCTAAACTCTCTGAAGTACTTCAATTTTACAGGGTGAAAATGAAACAACTGCTACTGCTCATTCTGTGCTTCTGTTAGCTCCCAGCTGTTTCCCCACAGCAGGGAATCTGACTTAGGGCATCTGATTATGACCACGTGATATTTTGCAAACTGAAATCTTTTTCACCATAAAAGCAAATAGAGGTGGTAGCTGGACTCATGGGGTGAATATTGGTACATGCTGATATGCTTTATCACTTAATAATTTTTCTGTCAATTTTCGAAGACTTCCAGCTATAGTTCATGTTGGTTTTTATGTTTCAGTCTTCAAATCACAGAAACTACTTGAAACACAGTGATCATGAGGAGACCATTCTGTTCATTTTGTACCTCTGAAGAGAAATTAATGTGCTCTGGAGAAAATTCTTTGCTTTAAGAGTAAGCTCAAAATTTTGTGGCTAAGAGCAAGTTAACACCAGCACAATTTTTTCATCATGTGGAATTTGTCAAGGCCTGCCCCCTCCAGTTATGTTATTTGCTAGATATTTTTCTCAGAAATAATCTGTAAATTACAGAAAAAGCACAAGTAAAAGCTGTTTTGATAGGAAACTTTCCACAGTAGAGAAGTTTTTCACTAAACCAGGAGGTGTCTCTGGAACTGACAAAAGCAATCTTATTGCCTTTAGCTGTTGTCCTAAAAACTCATGGGAGATAGGTGAAGTTCCGTAAATAATTTATGTGCCTACCTTTAAACATGGAGTTCATTCAGTCTGCCTTCACAGATCATAGTTTCTAGATGATGATCTCTTTCTCTCTCCTGCACTCTCTCCATTCAGACTATGTCCTTCCTGGAAAGGCTTCCCAGAACTGTTCCAGACTGCGCACTACCCCAGATAAACCCCTGTTGGTGCCAACAAAGTGGAGAGATTTCTTCCCCGAACTAATACAAGAGTCTCATCAAAGTATTCCAGCATTGTGTTTGCACTGGAAGAGTAGCACCTTTTTGGTTCATCTTGAGCTTGTAATTCATGTCACCAGAAGATATTATTGTGAAGAAGAGCTGTCCAACCAGCTGTTCTCCAGCTCATGTAGGTGCATGCTTTCTTACCTAAGTGTAGAACTTCACATTTGTCTTTTCTGAATATCCTATGTTTTTTCAGACCACTTTTGAATTTGCTAAGGTGACTTCGACTTCTGCCATTGTCCTGGCATTTTCTCCCAGCTTGGTGTCTTTTGTAAATGTAATGAACATCCAGTAGCTCATCACAAAGTCAGTAGGGAAAATACTGAATAGTACTCTCTTGATGATAAAAATATACAGAATCTCAATAAACCCAATTCAACAGAAAACCATTAACAATTACACTTATGGCACAGTTCTCCAATAACTTTTGTACTCCTTTTTCTCTACCCAGTTCCCATACTTTAACAGTTCTTCAGTTTAGACTATATCACCCTCCTTTGCTTATGAGAATATCACGTGAGGCAGGGTACAATTCTTCTTGCTTCAATTTAAATGTCTTCAATGCAGATGTCTTTTCACTCCATGCTGCCTTTATAGTTAGCAGAGAGCAGGTACTTTAAGTGCACAACTCCTCTGCCTTGCTCTAAATAACTTTCTCAAGATGATGTGAGTTGCTTTCTAGAAATTCTTGTTTCTCTCCATTGACTCTGAAAAGGCTGATTAAACTGAATGTGGATGTCTAGACTGTGGGTGCCTACATAGAGTCATATTAACTTTACCCACAGTCTCACAAGTGTTACTGAAGTCAGGTTACATCTATCACCTGCCATATTTACAGAGCCTGTCACAAAGATAACTTTAGTTGGACTGATTCAATTTACATAGCAACAGAGACCTTTGAAAACCTGTTACAACTGAATTAATGGACTCAGAACTACTTATCATCTCAAAAATGATCTTAGGGATGTTCCTGCAAATATTTAGGTAACTAATGGCATAAACATGTATTGAGAACTCTCTACAGACAAGTTTTTGTTCTTAAAAAACAACTGGCTTTGAGATACTTTTTAGCATGACATATAGAATTAAACAGAAAAGAATGAAGTAATCAAGCAAAATTTTAAAATTCCAAAATTATTTGTCCCCTTCAGCAATGAAGAAAACAAAATCCTGCATAAATATTTGTTTCTCCTTAGTTAGTCTCTCCCTTTCAGCCTACAGGTAAAATACGGTGGGGATTCGTAACAGTAGTCTTAAAGAACAAAAAGAGGAGTTGGAGTAGCTTTCATTAGGAAAGTAGAACCTAGCCCTCTGATGTTCTTGTGGATATAAAACAGAATTATGCCCTGAATATTAATTCCTGTTCCTGCGCTGCTCTACTCTCCTAGAAAATGAGCGGGTACTTCTTTCTGTCAAAACATATTTTCTCTTTATAGGGAAGAGGGCAGAGGGAGGAAGAGGAGTAAGGGTTTCATTCTCTAATCAACCCATACCACAGTGTTTTTCTCATAAAACTGGTATTAACCTTTTCTGAGATAGCTTGTATTTGTACTTCAAAATAAATAAAAATATTTACTGTTAACAAATACAAAACCTTTACACAAAGGTCTGTGTCCACTTTAGCTGCAGTGATTGATGTTTGAGAAAGTTACATATTAGCCTAGTGATATGATGGCCTAAATATACAAGAAAAGCAAGGCTTGTATCAGAAGTAACATGATTTATTAGAACAGACTATTTATCTGGACAAAACAGACAAACTTTCAGGAAGTTTTCCGTTTCACAGGTTATTATTATTGTCCTTAATGTTTTCCATATAAGCAACAGGAACATTTGTATGTGGTCCTGAAAAATATAGCTTTGAAAACTATGCACTCTTCACAAGAGAATAGTTCTATAAACCTTTTAAAATTTGTCATAGTGAATAGTCCATAATGCATAGTACACAAAATTTTGATGATAAATAAGCCATTGCTAACATATTTTGCATTATAATCCACTTACAGAAAGCTATATTCTATTTTTGGAGAGTGGAAATTGTCTGAAAACTGGTATGAAAACTTTATTTCCATGTAACATAACCTGCCACTAATTATAAATGCCTCCTAATCCAAGAAATACTAAAAGCTTTCCTTTCTGTTTCAACAAATTCTAATGGGACTTTTGAATCAGTTGTTGCAGTCCTAGAAAAGATTGTGATTTGTTTTCAGAGTGCTGTTAGCTGAAGCGATTAAGCTGCCTATAATTAAACCTCACAGATCTTTTGCACCTCTCCGAACGTACAATTTTCATTGATTTGAATGAGTCTTGCGCAATGAGCATCTTCAAGATTACTTGCCTAAGCTTTCCTTAAATTTAGTAGACTTTTTGAATTAACATGTGTTTTTCCTAATCCTATCATTTGTACCTTTTAACATGTGCATAAGAACAAAGAGAAGAAAAAAAAAAAACTACATGAAAAATAGCAAAACAATCAAAGTAAAAAGATGGTAAATCATTGAAGGTCGGGTTTATCCTGTAGTCACCCTTCTCCACTGGGGCAAGGCCTCCCTTCCCTGTTTCGTCACTGAGAATAAAAGAAGCCTGTAAAATCAGCTTAGTTTAGATATCTGTTAGTTGGCTAAAACTGGGGGGGATTAATTCCATCCTAGCCTTTCTGTGCCTACACTTCCCTAAGATAGGAGAAAATGTAGTTTACTGCCTCAATATTTGTACAGGTGAGAAGTGGACAGGTCTCAGCTGAGCACGGCACACTGCTCTTCAGGAAGTAAAGAGGCGCTTCAGAGAGCTTCAGGGAGCTATCGTTTCTCACTCTGCTCCCTCGAGGTAGAAATTTATTTCTGCTGGAATTCTCCATTTTTTCGTACTTCCTTGAGCTCCCACTTACAGAGTGTGAAATGGCCTCGCACAGGGAGAAAAGACACAGATTCCCCTTTCTTATCTTTCATTCTACAAACACTTCTGATCTCAAAACCCAACTCTTCACATAGCCAAATTCTGGGACGTAATCTGCTGCTTTATTCATATTAAGTAATATTTTGTTTTAGAAATTGTTTACAGGATTTTTCTCCCCCCTTTTCTCTCTCTCTGGTTTTGTGGGGTTTTTCTCCTTTTTTTTGGTATTTGGAAACATGGTATAAGAAGTACAGAAATACCAGTTTACCCAGCTTCTGATGTAATTTTCAATGTTTGAGCCTCCCTCAGCAAGTCTGTGTATAGCCTGCAGGAATGCTACTAGTCACCAGTGCTTTATGCTCTCCTGGGTGGATGCACACGCTTCACATGGGGGTCCATTTGGCAGCTGAGCAGATGTTACTGAGAGGAGGAAGCTCCAGGTGGAACCATGTAGGATGCATTTTGTAGAGCTACACCATGACTGTGTTGTCAGCCTTGACTACTGCAGCTGTCAAGAGAGTAAAAGCTTGACAATGAAAGGAGATGGTTCTTGTTTCTGAGTAATCTGTTCTTTTAAACACTTTGCATATTCATTAATTCAGAACCTCTCACAGCTGCAAATATTTCCTGTACTTTATTCCTCTTTTAATACTTTTTTTTGACTCTAAGGTAATTTAGTGTTGTGCAAGGCATTTACTTATTGCCAGTTACCTGTGAAACAAAAAGATCATTTCTGTTTAATACAGACAGCTCTTACTTTTTCCTCAGCAGGTAACGTAGACTATTATTACAACTGAAACCAACATGGGAATGACAAGGCACCAAGTAACTTCATTGCTAGTCTTTTCTGCAGGAGATTGGATTCATACCAAGCAGAACAGAGAACACATAACCTGCTTTTTGAAGTTCAATCCATCCATTCACATAGTCAAAACAACCATGTGGTAAAAAACAATTATCTTCACTAATACTTTATCTCAGAATCAAAAGGCCCGATTCTCACAGTAATCAGGGCAATCTTCAGTACAGACAAAATAAATACTTGCATATGGGTGAGAATAACTGAGTATGATTAATAAAATCTGTGGATTTACCTTTTTCTGTAAAGAATGTACGGTTTTTCCTATCATCCATTTCTCATACGGAAAATTAACTTCCCTATGAGAAAGAGTGTTTGTAAAAAGAAAATTGTTTTAAGCCATTTTCTTATGTGCATGTGTGAATGAATTACAAAAAACCCACCACTGAATCTCATGTAGCTAGAACTTTAAATCCCTGAAAGAGGCATACTTACCTAACAGGGCCCTGAGCCCCACTAGGCTTTTAATTAAAAGAGACAAAATATTTTGTCAGAGGGCAGCTCAAGTATATGAGAAACAATGAGCTAGATGACAAGTCATCCCTCCGTGAATATTTTAATTTTGGCTTGAGATGATTTGTGCCGAGCTGGTTTTCCTCAAAAGATCCATAAGCCCATCTGGACACAGCTGTGAGCAACCTGCCGCAGATGGCTGTGGTTGGTGCAGGGGGTTGGACCAGGTGATCTCCAGGGGTCCCTCCCACCTCAGCCATTCTGCAATATCTGTGGTTCCACCATTTTGTACTTGGTAATTGTCACTCACGCAAAATGTCTTCTAAAAGATATCTGAAGAGCATCTTTTGTGGCTATAATACAACATGATTGAAAGAGCTTAAGATGTGAAATTACATTTTGGAGAAATGAAATTAAAAGTAAAAAGCAAATGCTTGGTACTGCAACTTACTATCTTTACTTTTACTTGTTCAGGTAAACAGATTGAAGACTATCTCCAGAGCCATAAATTATTCCTTGTGAACAGAGTTCTTGGAAACATCCTTGAGGAAATGTTTTGGACTGCGCAGTGAAGGCGTATACATGTTTTCAATAGCAACCAAAATCTTTAAACTTCATTGTGCCTAAAATCAGACTGGAACAATGTTCTTGAAATAGGAATATGAGAAAAATCTTTAAATCTTCAGAAAGACATAATATGTGTCTCGGGAAAGTACTCAAACACATCATCAGCTTTTGCATTTGCACTTCAGCCTCAGGACTATCTTAGTATGGGGGCAAAAGTCTAGTCTTCGTTTTGTCTAGTAAAATGCTATGACGTGATAAAGAATTTTATATACAGGGAAGAGCAGCAAAACAAGAAAGACTGGTTTCTGAAGAGCTAACTCATCATTCTTTTTAAAAAACAACATTTGGTGGATTTTCTTTTCCACTGGGTTTATATCTACACAGATACAGACGTTTTCTGGTAAAGCCATGATACAGTTTTGCCTTTTATATAGTTTATAAAGCTGCATATATTTATATATGACTGAACTGAAAGTGGTTTGCATTCCACATAATAACACAGGGACAATCAGGACAGATATTTCATCATTTGAAGCTAGATGAAGAAAAATATTCATGTACCTTATGGACAATATTTGAAACAACAGTAAGATTTGAAAGGAAAGAGATTAAGAAAATATTTCTGGGATCAAGGAATTCTTCAAAATCCTACAAATTAAACAACAGTAAGATTTGAAAGGAAAGAGATTAAGAAAATACTTCTGGGATCAAGGAATTCTTCAAAATCCCACAAATTTCAGATTACTGTGCTCAGAATTAACTGGCTAACTTTACAAAAACTAATGAAAGCAGAGTTTATCCATGTGGCACACTCTGTGACTGCTGACTGGCTGACAGCCTTGGGGGAAAAGTAATGCCCGGGATGTCTCACCGTGATGAATAATCTAACAAAGGTACTTTTGCACATGTTGTCCAAAGTGAACTAACAAAAATACCTGGACAATGACAGCAACAGTTTCTTATTTTCCTAATAGTACTAACAGGGAAATACTTATCTGTAACTAGAAGAAGATAACCACTGACATCCATAGATTGTCTCGTCTATCACCAGTTACGAAACTTGAGCAAGAAGTGTCTAAGATATTTATATAATTCAAGTATCAACCTACCAGCATCCTAAGACTTTAAACAGTTAACTAGTCAATGTTGTCTCAGTACTTCCCAATACTCATTATCTGCCTTTTTTATCCCTTTGATTTAACTTGTAAATTCTTTGTACCAAAAATAATCTTTCGGCTTATATTTTTCTTTTTTCTATTTTTTTTTACAGTGTCTGGACAGCAAAAAAAATGCAAAATTCTAGCTCTTAGAATGCAACAATAATGATAAATACTGCTAGAGTCATCTCAACAGAGACTAAATCAGAAAAAAAAAAAATCATTCTGTATAGTTTGTTAGCAATTGGAAAGAAATGCAATATTCAGACATGGTTCCTTAAGCATTTCCCTCTCTAAAAGCATTTAATATATGCTTTCTGAATAGCATATTGACAGGCACCTAGATCATTGTATTGGATTTGAACAGCCATAAAGTCGTATGTAGGCAACATGCATTGTATTTCTCACATCCAAACTCCAGTGAAGAAAAGTGAATGGATTAAAATTTCTCCTTTATTGCTCTGACATTCAAATTAACTAAGATCAAACTAGCTTTATATTTTAGAAACAAGCAAGCTGCACAGTTTTTTATAAAGATAGACGAGTTTGGATTGATTTAGTGTTATTAGACCTATATCTTAGTGAGAAAATGAAGATTGTCTTTACTCTGGACAGCAAAATTAAAAAAAAAATACTTATTTTTACAGTTAATTATAAATGGTCTTTCTTTTCCAATAAAACTCAACTCAGCTCCATTTCTTTGCTACTTAATCCATTATGAATGGTGACATTATTCTGTTTGCCATCAACAACAGGCTGGGAATGATTTGAATGCAACCGTGAGCACCATTTTATTTTGTTAACAGTATGCTGTATTTCGACTGCCTTGTTTGTTGCAGTCTTCACTATAATCTTATCTTTTTTTTTTTTTTTAGTTAGAACAGCCTTCTTATTTTGTGGCTGGTATCCACAAATCAACAGCCTTTTAAAGCACTGAATTTCTAATTTACTTTTCCCCAGTGAAATAAAATAGTCTGTAATTGTCAGTGAAGGTTGATATTACCTTGTTTAAGGCCATGGCTAGGGTAAATGTTAACTGTCTGAAAAAAAAAACAACTGTATCACAATCTGTGAGAAGGAAGCTCTTCTCTTGCTGCATGCCAGTAGACCAGATCTAGAAGATAGAAAAGACTTTTTGCAGTTTTTAACTCTTGATCACAGGAGTTACAGTGACAGTGATAAAAAACAACTGCATCTGGACTTTAGAAATCCCCCTGTGAAACCTGTTTGCTTCACTTCCAAAAGGGTTAGGTGCATGTTGTGAGCCTTGAGTCAGGGGTTCTTTATCACCTGGGGGAAGCCAGGGCCCCAGCTGGCCAAGACTGTAGGTAGTCTAACTGCTCGAGAGTTAGAAATTGCCTTTCATAGTGTGTGTAGTTGCATACAGCAGGCAGCACACAGAATAACATTAGTGCTGGGTGTGAGCCAAGAATTCCAATGTGAGTGAGATTTACCTTTGCGTTTGGACCTGTCAGTAGGATACACCTTCTTTATAGCATGAAGGATAGTCAGATCTGTAGCTATTTAACCTGCCTCTGCTCTCACCTTTCATGTCCAGTATGGCTGCATTAGTTCTGCCTTAAATCCTCTCTGCAAGGATGTAGGTGATGACACAGTGTGCACAGCAGAGGAAATTCAAGACTAGAAAAATTAAGCAATATGTAAGCAGGATCAGAGGATCAGAACAGAGCCAGAAAGAGAAGCAAGGAAAAGGATATCGTGTTATTCTGTCCTAACCATTAGAACTATCATCTCTGTCCTTTTATTGTGAATTAGTGTAACTGAAGTGTACTATTAGACAGAGTTAGACTGAAGTGGTACGATTTCAGCATAATGCAGACAGTCTTGTTGACTATATTTAAATTATTTTTAACAATGAAAAGGTAATAAAACCTGAAGTCTTCATTTATTTTCTGTGTTGAAGACCAGTATAAATTATATGCCTCAATCTGGATTATAGTAATTTAAACAAAATGACATGAGTTGTACTAACTGTCAAAGGTCTGTACATGATAACAGTGTTCAGTGAGCAAGGCAAGCTCGGAATGTGGCTTTAATTCAGTACATTCAATAATTGACTAAGTCACTGATTTTGTGCAGGGTATTTTGGCATTTGAAATTACTGGGAAAGGTAAACACATTCATAACTGAAAGAGAGCTATATAGAGTAACGCTTTTGAAGGAAAAAATAATAATAAATGTATCACTGTTCTTTCTTGATTGACAGTTTTGAGTTATCAAAATTAATTACATAATAATGATCCCCTTCATTAAACATAAAGTTGACAAGGAAATCAGAGCAATGGACATTGAATAGCACTGACTTCAGTTTCAAAATAAATTTGCCCCAAAACTAAAGTTTGAAATTCCACAGCTGGATAATGTTCCAACAGTTCTTATGGTTTCACTGTTGTTCTTTTGCTTTTCAGAAGGTTTGGTGAATATTTCCGACTTCTATCCATGCGGGAAAAATGGCAGCAACAAAATATTGTACCCTTTTACCTATTTCTTTTTAGGACTACTTAATGTCAACATTTCACTACTTTAAAATACTATGTGTAAAGTACAGTTTGCTGCTTTTCTTTTACAAGATTAATGAATGTTTATGTCAAAAGAGTCATATATTCTTTCCTCATATTGTTCACTTCAAGTGTGTTGGAGATGTATGTAATTTAAAGCAAAAACATGTACAGGACTTTGGAAAAATCCCTGGTTCTGGTCACAGCAAGTCAGAAAGATTCGTAAGATACAGTTGTTCACAACTTTGACTACTTTCTAGTCTACTATTTTAGCCTTAGGAATCAGAAATTAAGTGGTAAGAGTCAATATGATGACATGCTGTTGTTAAATTTTGTTTCACTGGGTAAGTATATTTTTAGTCAATACTCTGCAGGAAGAACTCTGACTGATGTTTCTATAGATATGGTGGAATAGCAACTACATCTTTCTTGATTATAAAGCTCAATGAAATGTCAGGCATTATGTTTGATCCTCCACAGCCTTGTACATTTTTTAGTTTTCTGCATTATTCTGATTCAGTGGCATTTTTCAGGGAGTTTAAATAGGTACAAATAACCCCACAAGGCTGTTGGAAATCAGGGTATATTTATGCACAGAGTGCTAAAAAGCCATTTGTGAGGGATCTCTGCAGTGAGCTCAAAATCAGTTCATCTTTCAAATTTCAGGGGAATGACAGTATACATTGTTAAATCCGAGAAAACTGTGAGTAAGCATGGAAATATAGGCAGGAAAATTTTCATTATGGAACAATGCATACACAGACATATGCATTTTAAGAAACTAGTAGCAAACAAACAAAAATTAAAGAGAGCAAAATGGAATAAAAAGTAGCTTTAAGTACATGTCTATTATACATTCTTTTCTGAGTATGCTACACACCTTAAGAAAGTTATTTCACTTTTTTTTCTGGTCAGTGTTAGTTTAAGTCACTGCTGTTTGCCTCTAGGGGATATTACCAGGAGTAGTCAGAATTTTTAGTTCTAGCAGCAGTGCTAATATTTGATAAGCATCCTCAGAAGATGGCAAACAGTGCCAACTCTTCTGCATTCAATCCCTGTGATGTAGGCATAATTACACTAATTTTAAGACTACAGGCACCTTAAGCATCACGTTAGCTAATATTTCAATGTCTTTCCTCTTAGACTTAAGTATTGTAGCTGCTGTGACTGACAAATTACCTGTAGTCCTAGGTTTCAGATACCATGTTTCAGTTTTAACTCATGAATCTAGCAGAAAAGTCTTTAACCTTTAGGCCTTTTTGTTCCTCGTTATGTGTTCTAATTTCATGGGTATTAAACTTAGGCATATATTTAATCTACAACTAGCTTTGTAAAGTAATTATAGAATCATAGAATCATAGAATCATTAAGGTTGGAAAAGACCTCTAAGATCATCAAGTCCAACCATCAACCCAGTACCCATGCCCACTAAACCATGTCCCGAAGCGCCACATCCACACGTTTTTTGAACATCTCCAGGGATGGTGACTCCACCACTTCCCTGGGCAGCCTGTTCCAATGCTTGACTACCCTTTCGGTGAAGAAATTTTTCCTAATATCCAATCTAAACCTCCCCTGGCGCAACTTGAGGCCATTTCCTCTCGTCCTATCACTTGTTACTTGGGAGAAGAGACCAGCACCCGCCTCTCTACAGCCTCCTTTCAGGTAGTTGTAGAGAGCGATAAGGTCTCCCCTCAGCCTCCTCTTCTCCAGGCTAAACAACCCCAGCTCCCTCAGCCGCTCCTCATAAGACTTGTTCTCCAGACCCTTCACCAGCCTCGTCGCCCTTCTCTGGACACGCTCCAGCACCTCAATGTCCTTCTTGTAGTGAGGGGCCCAAAACTGAACACAGTATTCGAGGTGCGGCCTCACCAGTGCCGAGTACAGGGGCAAATTGGTCTGGTCATGTCCCCTGTATAAAATTAGATTGATTCTAGACTGTGTTCACTCCCTTTCTCTTTTTATTCTACCTCCTACTTCATGACCTTTCCTCTGCAACTTGTTCCAGAGAGTTTGAAATTATTCCTCATATTCAGAAGGTACAGAAGATAAGTCTTTTCCTCTGTGTTACAATACAAACTATTTGTTATCTTGTCTTCTTCCTCCATTTAAAAGTATCAAAGGTTAAGCGCTACACAGTGTTGAAGGATGTCCCACTGTGACATTCACAACAAAAGAAGATCCCCTAGAATTCAATAAATAAAAGACATTTTAAGTTTAAGTCCGTGAAGACGTGATCATTGGTAGTAATAGAAATAGGCAAGGGTGGTAGAGTTTTACCAAGCCAAACTCAGCAGGTATATGGATAACTGTGCATATATAAGTGTCTAAGTACTGTATGATTCAGTCTGCTGTTTTTGTCACCTACTTCATCTCACTCTTTTTTTTTCTCCCCAAATGCTCAGTGTTTCTGTTCAAAGAGGCTTCTTTCACCTTAGTGCTCCATCAGTGCCTGTTTTCAGACAGGAGCACAGAAGCGTTGACTGCTTAAATTGCCTGCAGCCTTCCTGGCACCCCTGTTAGAGCAGACTTGAAGAGCTTCCTTAAGCCACAGTGCCTCCTTTCTTAACACCGTCACTCAGCATATGCGAGGGTTTGGGGCACCTGAGCCCTGTGTCTCACTCCCAGCAGCAGACCCTCCGTTGTTAGTCCCTCTCTAGACATGCTGTCAGCAGCCTCAGAGAGGACGTTACCGGCCAGCTGGTCCTGTTGCTGTACAGCTCCCACATTCGGTGCTGGGATGTCGCTCACCTAATTTTACCTTTCTGAAAGTTTCTCCTGACTTCCCTCCAAAACACAGGATTCTCTTTACCAAGGGTTTTAAAACTTTCTTTTTTTTTTTTTCTCAAGTGATTTTTTTTTTCAAAGTTATTAAAAATAACTCCTGTAAATATTGTCCTCACATGCAATCCAGTCCCTCAGTCTGAATTCACATGACTTCTCTGGGACTATTTGCAGACCTGTTCAAACATCCTCTTATGTTTTTCAGCTGTGTTTTAAGGTTTCAACATTTGATCTACACTGAGGAAAAGATATCCACTGTTTAAAATTCTGCAGTTTCAGTATGCCCAGGCCTGCAAAATCTGCTCTCATGCCACTAATAAAGTTTTTACATCTTCCCCTCTTTTCATGTAGCTGCTTCAATTCTTTCACAGAAATGTAAATCTCTCACATTCAAAAATTGCTGTCTCTACCTATGCTTTCCCTATCTTTTCTTTCCCTTAGTCCCTTTCTGACTTTTCAATTCACTCCTTTTCCCTGTTAAGTCCTCTCCCACTTTCTGCTTTACATCCTTTTTAAGGTTAAGTTCTACCATAGGAAGAATCTTTCCCATTCGCTGCACCACAACGTGCAAAGTCTGCTTTTTTTTTATTGTTTGGTTGGGAACCTAGACTAAATAGAAGAAAAAAGGTTGTACTTCATTCAAGCATTAGAGAACCATTACCTGAAACAAGTGTACAAGCAAAAGAAAGAAGCGAGACCATTTAAAAATAGGGTTAATATTCGTTTCCCTGAAGAATGGGTACATTGACCTTTAAAGAGACTTGTTTCTAGAGAGTTCTGTCAGCATTTCTCTTTATACCTACATAATTCCTCTTCTTTAAAATGCAGTGTGCACCCATGCTCTGTGGTAGTTGCAGCACAATTTCCCACTTTTAACTTTTTGTTAACAGATCTTTTAATTTTTTCTAAAAGTTCCTTTTTAATGAAAATTCTTTTATGTTCATAAAATGTCAGAATAGATTCAGGAAGGTGGAAAATGAAAAAGAAAAATTAGTATAAAACGCATATACATATGCTCAAAAGTCATGTTAAGATTCTGTCCTCTATACTGAATTCTTTATTATAGGCTTTCATCTCTTTTTACTTATTCAGAAATCAAGAGTCCCAAGAAAGTGTTATTTAGCTTCCACAGTGAGTAGCTGATTTGAGAAGTGAGTTATGCTGGCCTTTTCTTTTGTTGTGTGCTCTCACCTAACTGAATATTCATTGGAAGTAGATGCTTGTTTTATGATAATCGTATGAGATATAACAGGAGGTTGGCCCAGAGACCTCCTGGAACAGGAAGAGAGGGATTTCATCTGTGCTTCAGACATACCTTGAACAAAACATTTTTGAAAATGTCATATTTTTCTAGTCTTGCTGAAATATGAGACAGATGGGAACATCATATAATCTATGTATGTATTTTGTGTTTTTAAAGGCCATTGCCATTAACCTTGGGCCATGCACTCAATTGTGTTTAATTAGCAAGCTAATGAAGCCAGTTTTATTCCCTTTCTCAAGCACAAGAGGATAAATACAAGACAGTGAAAGAGGAGACCAGATCCATTTGCAGCGCAGTTCATTGCTGCATGGCATTACTTAAACTTGCACTAAAATAAAAGGAATGTGATGGTTCAGGAAAATATGTTAGCAATGCATTCTGCAAGACAAATCCTTTTACACCTTCTGTATTGACCCTCTATACACCCTTATTGTCCCTCTGTATACCGCAGGTCAATAAGGTTCACACAAATACTTCATAATCATATCTAAAGATTTATTTAAGCCAGATGTTTCGGTTCTCACATTGCTGTAGGTAGAGGTAAAGACAGACCAAAGCACGATCAGTGAATTAGGCTTTTTCATGGTTGGAAAACTGTTATGGTGAGATGATCTCAGCAGGTAAATCATGTCTGACACAGCAATTCTTCTTCCTTCTCTGTTTCCTCATACAATGCCTACCAATCCTGGGCAGAAATTTCCTTATTTATGCAAAGCCAGCACCCAGTGTTAGCCTAGATAATTGAGCTATGCACTGCAGAGATTCTCTGTGTTGCAGAGTTGACCTACTCTACTCACTATTCACCTTGATTTAAAAAAAATATATATAAAAAGAAACAGCAATTGCTTATTTGATTTTTCTCTGCTACTTTGACAGGTCAATTTAGAAAAGATTGACTGAACTAGAAGCACCCAGACTGGAGAGAGAGATTGCCCTGGAGGCTGTTCAGGAGGGTAGGGGGCTGCAAGGTGTGATGGGCAGAGAGTCACAATGTGAAGTTGAGATTCACCAACTCCTGTGGGGTGGCCAAGGCTAAGTGGCTCTGCAGAGACTTAAGAGCCCCTGGAGAGATTAAGCCTATGTTAATATTTGTGATACAGTTCTCTGGCACTGCATTCAGCTGGCATGGAGCAGCCCCTGTCTGCCGTATCTGACTCTGACCCTCTGAAACAGGGTGGCTGAGTCCAGTGCACCTTTTGGAATGGTCTTCAGCTGTGGTGGCTCTGGAGCCATACCTGGGGTTTGTCAGGGTCAGCCTTGGTCAGCACGGAGCACAATCAGTGACAGCTCCAGCAGTTTGGCTGTGTAAATGGCTGACTCCCAGTGCCCAGGAATGTTCCCTAGAGCTGTTTGATGTGTCACTGTAGGCTCAGTCTCAGGGACTGGAAAGGGTGACAGAGTGAAAGAAATTCTCCAGGTAGCGGTTTGCTGCCATGTGGAAGCTGGTGTGTAACTCCCTAGAAGCAAGGACATGCACTGTGGACTGGGAGGGAGAGGTGTAAAGTTTAATAACTTTATTTTTAATTTCCATTTTATCTTCCTTACTTTGAGTTTTTGCTATTTGAAAAGTGTTCTGTTCTTCATGTAATAAAATTTGGCTTTTTATAGTTAAAGGCCTTTAGACTTTCTTTAGAAACGACTATAGGAGAGGCAGATTCACATCAAAGCCCTGGCTGGCTAGTCCCAACAATCTCTGTTACTTGAGAAAGACACAGAGAAAAAGACAAGAGATGTGCCACAGACCACTTGCATACAGGAGAAAATAAGATTCTTTCCTATTCCTGCCAGAACCCAGTTGAGTCCCAAAGGGTAAGATTTAAAAGTGTTTGTCTAACAATGCAACTTCCTATTCTTTTCCAGCAAGATACTTTCTTTTTAGAAACAAAGGGCTGTAGGATGATATTGAAGATTTTTTCACTGGTGAGGGTAATCTAGGATTTAACTTTTACAGCCTTTCTTGTTTGGAAACAAGTTAAGAGAAACCTACGGAGGACTTACCATCAAACAGAATGGTTTATGGCATTTAAAACAATCCCAATCCCATGTTCCATTCCATATTTTTTTTTTTTTTTTAATGTGAGTGGCTAGGGATGAGAAATATCTTCTGGAGACAGAATAAAATTTTAGCAACTACAGCTTAAGAGGCATGTCAAACTCAGAGATGTAAAATTGAAAGTGTACCACATAATGTCATCTCAGGTTCAAATCTTTATTAAACAGACGATGGAGGCTGGTACACAGAGGTGTCTCAATTGTCCTTCTGATCTCAGAGCAAATGGTCAAATTCCAGTGACAAAGAGCAAAAAGATCACATTACATTTTCTCTCTTTAGTTTTTAAGTACTGGAAAGGCAGTGCTTTCCTTAGTTTACGATAAATGCTGAGATATAAGCTTCTCTTAACAGGCTTTTGGTTTCATACCATTGCTGACAGGACAGCTACTTCTCATTCTCTCTTTCAGAACTGAATATCAGCATTCTTCCACAAAACAAACAGTCATCTCACTTCTGGCCAACGACATTTGCTTTTCTGCCAGAAGTAGGCAGTGTGTACTCTAAGCCCGAACTATGCTGGTGTGTGTAACTGTTCAGAGGTTGCCTGTCTGCTGTGCTGACCCTTTCTGTGTCTTCAGTCTCCCAGTGCTCACTTGTCTTCACCATCCTAGCCACTTGGTCCTATCTGCCATTGCAAAGATAACTTCAAGAGAAAAAAAAACTACTCAGGTTGTTCTATGACAGTACCACAGCCCTTTTCTTAATAAGGTTGAAAAGAACTACAGAAGCCGGGAAGCCTGGTAGCGTGTCTCAGGAACTGCTGCAATTCAAAGATTTTTAAGTGATGTCCGAGAGATGCAGTGCAACCACATACCCCAGCCGACCAGAAACTCCAATTTTTTCTGCTCCCACCTCAACAGGCAAATTTTTAAATTCCAGGGCTTCACTCACATATTTCTTCTGGYAGAAACCAATGTAAAGATGGCACATTCGTATCTGTAGGTGTAGTTCTGCTTTGATATTTTTGTACTTTGGTAATATTAATCCTATAAGCTACATTTATCATTACCTCAGTGTTACTCAGATAGCAGGAATGAGGTTTGTGTTCCTACTCACCTCACCAAACTTTCATCCACCAGGGAATAGACAACATGCTGGGAAACAACTCACACAATAATATCGTCATCTCAATGTCAATGAAGCAATGGAAGAGAATTAAAGATGACTTTGAATTTGCTGCACGCCTGAACGAGTAAGAAGAGAACAGGAACACCCAGTTGCACTGCTTTTGTTTACAGCAACACATTTTAACTATGATTTACAGTTGCATAGGAATTCTGATCCATTGGACGAAGAGTAGTTAGTCAAGATGAAAAGTAAGTAAGTTCCTTCTATGAAATCAAAATAAGTCTTTGAAAAATCACTATGATAGAAATGGATTTTCAGACTCCTTAGAAAGGAACAGAAAAAATCAGGGAGTAATATAGAATATTTGTGCATGATGTTTCTTTGGGGCTTATACTTTTAGAACATCTCTTGAGATATGTTACTTCCTTAGTGTTAACTGAGCAATAAAGATTTAAAGCAGGTGGTGGTATGGCCCTTTATTATTTCTTTATAATTCTTTATTGTTTATTAATATAAAAATATTATTTTCCTAATTCTATGCTAACATCTTAAGATCTTATAGCCTTATAAGTCTTCTTTCAGTCAGATTTTTACTTTCAAGGTTTAAAAACATTTTCAGGCTTGTTCCACTCATCAGTTACTACTGGAAATCCTTTAAGATCTGCTTATTATGTGATTTAGCTTTACAACTGTGGAGAACAAATAGCTGTTCATTATTTTTCATTGTGCTAGTGCAAAATAGATTAGTAAATATTACTGCCAAATCTCTCCAAGTGTCAGCGTGGGAACTATCCAGATGCAACTGAAGTTAATAAAAGTCTTTCTGTTAACTTGAGCAAGAAATGGTCTGAGTCCTGACAGAGTAAATGAATTTGGCTGATTTCATACTGAGATGGACGACTCCTGCTCCAAGACATGATGTGCTAGTGCAGTGCTAACCAGGGCCTCAGTGGTGCTGCAGGTTTGGGAGAAATGCTTCATCATCAAGGCACACCACTGCAGAATTTGGGCGCTCTCACTGATCATCTGCAAGTGTTGGCATTAAAAGAGATCCTTGCATTTCTTTCTCCCTTCTGCACTAAAACAGCACAAAGTCTGCTACCTGTTGCACCTTGCAGAGCTATTACAGTTCCCAAAGAGCCATTTAATCTGTATGCAAAACCTCTTTTCTATGCAGTAGTTTCTACAGCTAATTAAACCATGAAATAAAACCCATAACAAATGCCAGTGCCCAATAAAGTTGCACACAAATAAAAATCTCACTCTGCTCAGAACATAATTTCTATGAATTGGGCTGTATCTCAGCCCTGCACAACCACGCAGCCCTATAATACAATATTGCCATTGCTAGTAATGGGCCACAAGCTTTGTAATGAATTTGCAAAGTCTCAGGACTGAGGCTTGACAGGCATGCTCAGTCCAAACCTTTCTTGACCTGTTGCAGCTTTGTCTTGCTTGTTTTAGCTGTGACAGTAATTTCTGTAACTGACCTGATGGTTTTGGCTAATTTATTTTATTTTTATCATCTTTGTATGGCACACCCATAGTTTTACATAGGTAGCAGCAACTAGCAATTTTTCTATGATGTAGAAGGAGATTCTGACATAATGATGTAGTGTAGAGAAATACAGGCCTGGTACAACAGCAAGGTTGTTGAGTAGTGAAGCCACAGGATGCGTCACAGAGGAGGGCAGTCACGGGGTGATAAAAGATGGAGCACAAGCTTGGTACTGGAAATCCCATAGCTATAAACAGCTCAGCCATAGTCAGTTAAAAAAACTGCATAACTGGACTGATTTTAAATGTCACAAAGAGAACAAAGAAACACTATCTAGCATGATGAAAGGCATCATATACAGACAATTCAGGCATAATGTAGAGCTGTAGATCAAACAAGAAGGAAAAAAGGCTTAAAAGTGTGATAGCAAACAGATAGAAATTTCTCCAAGAGTATCCTAGAGTGAGGAAAAAGAAACTATCAAAATGAACATTACATTCCTCCCAGAAAGGGAATCCAGGTGCTGGCAAATCGCCATGACACCCCACCACTGTCACCAGGCTGAAATCACAAATGTTAGGACCCAGATGAGCAGGGGAAGAGAGAGCATAAACACCAGGAAAAGGGGTGGAAGCTAAGAAGTGTGTGTATAAAAATTCTAACTATTATTATTCTTTCTTTCTCTGTAACATTCAGATCTGGACTAATAATGACTAGATTCTGAAGATTTCCACTACACTAACAGTAAATTCTTGGCTTTATATATATATGCAATGTATATTTCTGTTTTGCCCATAAACAAGATTTTGAGTATAATACATGCTCACATCAATAACAAAAGGCAGTGATTTGGGTGGGGTTCAGGATTTCACACAGTAGACCAATTTTATCCTACCCCAACCTCCGATTCCTGTTAAGCTATGCAGCAAAGAACTTCAGCCCAAACTTTCTCTCAATGTTGTCTAAAACCTGGAAGAATTTTTCTCCTGTGGCAGCATTTCTGTATGAGCTTTTAGTTGCTTCTGCCGCCAAGGCTGGTCCCAGCTCCCTTGGGAACCAGTGGCATCCGCCTGCTAGTATGGCATACCTCAAAGCATGTGTGCAGCACGTTGGGCTCAAACCTGGACCCTTCTTCCTTCAGCAGAAGTCCCATGTACTTCTGGAATGACACGGATGCCCCCAGGCATCTAATAGAAAATTACAGGCTGTTACCCTGTGCATATATAAATCTGAATCTGTTGGTATTAGGCACGAACAGTGATTTTCACAGGATGTTAGGAACTGCTTCTCAGAAATTAGTTTTTCTCCATGTTAAGTATCAGTTTGTACTTCTGTAATTTATTCTATTTCTACTTTACTAGTTTCCATAATATATTTCTGGTTTATGTTAAGGATTCAGGATGTGGCTAATTTAACATTGCTGTTAACCTTATTTTTTTTGAGAAGACAGCAAAAGTCTAATCTTTGAGCTACATTTCAAATCTGATTGTTTATAAAGCATCTGTTTTATTAAAATTGGAAGCTCAGAGAATGAAAGCACAAAAACTAATATTTCTTTCCTCCCTTATTTCCCCAGTGGAAGGAGTATGTTTTTCCACTTCAATTAGTTTTCAATCTCCCTCCTGCAATATGATCAAAATATTTCATGCTGGCCAAATTATTAGTGACAACTGAATGACATATGAATAGTTGTCTCTAAAATGTGATTTAACAAACTGATTGAGTCCTAAACACAGAGCAGACTGACTTTCAATGGACCAGTTCAAATTCATTCCCAGTATTATGGGAAAACTAATTCCACTATTTTTTAAACTATTGTTGACAGGATATTTTAAAGTCTATTTTTTTTCTGGCTTCTTAACACCTCCCCTAGCTGACTTGTTCCATTGCCTATTATCATACTTGTTCTAACAAGCAGTAGGTCAGTAAAAGTTCTCATTCCACCATCAGTGAACTCTGAGCAGTTTCCTAGTTAGTAAGCCCAAATCTCCAGGTCACATTGCAATATAGATTTTTATTGTATTTTCTGTACAAACTCTCTGGGTAGTTATCCTGGCAGTTCCTGCAAGAACTTGTCCAGAGTACATGACATTGAAGAGAAGTCTGTGCTAAGATAAGGACAGTGCAGGTCAATGAATGAAGTTCCAATCTCAAATAATTTCCTAAGTGTTAACTTATGTGTTAATTGATGGAGAGTGAGCTTTTCATTTCTAGTTCTGAGACTTTTTAGCTAGCAAAAATTAGTGGTTAAGATACATCCTATAATATCACAGCTCAGTTTTGTTGGGTAATGGAACATAAAATGAAATAAAGGCAGAGGACATGGGCTGCTACATGTAGCCTGAGAGGATACAAAAGCTCTTTGAAACATTTGCACAGTCTTCTCTATTATCCCCTCTTAAATTGTGAAGAAAGGGGATGTGCCACTTGCATCTAAAGCTTTGGCAGGGCTACTTCAGCATTTGTTTTGGACTTTTTACTAGTTCTGAAAGAATTTTTGAAAGAATTATTTATCTTGCAGGAAATTATATATGTTTTGTCTAAAAGAGACACTTGGAGACCACTGTGAGTGTCATTCACCCTTTTCATACGCTGTCTTCCAAAAGTCCAGATTTACATTTGTCCTCAGCTTGTATTTGGAGCAGTCTTCCTGCTTACCATGAGCTGTTCCCAGAGACTCCTTAAAGCAAACATCAGCAGAACATGTTCAGTATCCCTTTCATCCAAATATGCTTATTTGGATGTACTGTGAGGCATAAGGTGGCCCCAAGTTAAAAAGCACCTGGTTTTACAGAAGTGTTTTACTGTTAGCAATATATGTTTTCTCATTACTAGCTGTGATACTGGGAATGTCTTTTACTCTTATTTCTCTAATCCATCACTTCTGAGCTAACCTGTCAGCTGTTTACTACTGCCAGAGAAAGGAGCTCTTGGCAGGTGCTATGACTCCAATAAAGAAATTGTATTTTTATAAATTCAGAGATGCCAGAGTGAGGACAGAAGGGTGAAAGAAAAAAACAATTCTAAAAGCCTCCATCAATGTATACCTTTCCTATTAAAATCTTTTAAAGCGTAAATACTTCTTACCTTGCATGTGTTACAGCAGACTATTTCATAAGTTTTATCAACAAATGTTAGTGAGTGGACTGTTTTTGTGTTGTAATTTCCTTAAGCTTTTCCACGGTGGTATGAAGTATTTGCGGTAAAGCTAAGAAAGCTTTTCTGGAGCTCTCTGTTTTGCAGTGTGAAATACCATTTCGTACTCTGCTCTTGCTGAAACTAATGGGCAGCTGTATCAAGCTGATTTGTCCTTTCACATCTAATACTCTGTGCCCTAACTAGAGTCAATCTTACAGACCAGCAAAGCAGTAGTGTGCTACCATACTATAAATTTAAAACATAATTGGAATTTTATGCTGCCTCTGGTCATAGCATAGAAAAGCCAGTGCCCCAAATAAGAAGTCAGTCATAGACTGTATCCTGTCCTAGCAACAGCAAAGCGGATGTCTGTAGAAAGTATAAGATTGAAGACCAGGACGGAGCAGCGCTTTCTGCTGTGGAAGCTGTATCCAGACCACTGCATTGAAGTATAGACAGTTTAGACATATGCTCTATGAAATGGCCTCGGTTTTCTTTAGATCTCTTTATGCATTGATCTACCAAAACATCCTAAAGCAAAAAGTTCATCAAGAAATATGTAGGCTATATGGAATGGTATTTCCTGCCCTTCCCTGTAAACCTGCTGTGGTACCCCTCACTTCTTGTATTTTGAGAAAGAGTGCAGAAGCATTCCCATCACCTCCTCAGTGTCATCTCTTGCTTTGAAGACTCCTGTCATTTCTAGCTTGAGTTGTGGGTTTTTTTACCAGATTGAAAAGTTCTTAATAAAAATAGTCTCCTTAGAAGTTTAGAAGTCATTTTCTTGTTGTCCTTCTGCGTGGCTTTCCTACTTTGCCATAGCCTCATTCAGTTAGGGAATATGAAGAATATTCAGTTGAACCATAGACACTTACAATGGCACAATGATGTTTTGAGGTTGCTCTCTAGTCCCTTTCTAATAATTCATATTACTCTATTTGCTGGGTTTTTTTTGACAATAACGAGGGCTCTCTTGACATTCTTACAGAACTATCTGCCCTGACCAGTAGTTTTCCTTCATTGGTAGAACAGTTATTTTAGTGTTGTTATTGTTTATGTTTAGTTAGGACTGCTTTTTCCCATTTACAGTATTTCCTAGTTGGACTACACAGAGTTTCTATCACTTTATTTTCTGCTCACTCAGCATGGTCTTCACCCCTTCAAAGACAAATCTAGTTGTAATATTTTTAAATACCAACAGTAAATTTTGTCCTCTCCTACCTACATCCTTTTAGATCAGTTATGTACACACTGAAAAACATAGATCTCTTTGAAATTCTTCTAGCAACCTCTCTTTATTGATAAAATTGACCTTTTGCTCTTCCTTTCTCATCCTTTCATGAATTATGAATCTACAAAAATGATGCTCCCTTTCTCCAATAGCATCTTGATTTGTTAAATAATCTCTGATGAGGGAAGCTGCCAAAAGCATTTTTAGAACTCTAAATACTATTTATTGCTGAAACAGGTTTATCTACAAGAAAGGTGACAGTTACTGTCATATGCAGGTAAGGACTCTCCTTGGCTACATATCAATACTGTCAATATTCTTAGTTTGATAATTACTCATCTAGCATTCAGATAGAAATTACTTCAGGAAAGGCTTTCAGCTTGTATTGTAAAGGAGAAAAAATGCAAAAATCACAGTGAGTTCTTGTGCAGTGACAGCTTTTGACTTAAGAGAAGTGATATGTGTGATGAAGATAGGAGTTACTCTATATTCATGAGGCAGATCATTTATACATTCAAAGTGAATCCAATGTGATAATGAAAATCAACTTCAATGATTCTTATGGATGTGATGATATTTCCAAGAGTTCAGTCAAGAGCTGAGCTTCTCATTGTTTTCCTTTACTGTATATGAATGGGAAAGGGGAGGGTTTTTTCAGTTCTGTTCATTATTGTAAGTGACGCAGTTATGATCCAGACATTTTTCTACCTCTTTTATTCTTGAGTAATCAATGAAACATGAAAAATTAATTTACTGTGGTAAAACTAGATTCCTCTTCAATGCAAAATTTCTGCCCATTTTATTCTTTATTATGCACTGTAAATGACAGCAGCACTTGCTGCATGGAAATCTAATTATTTTTGCACAGAGCACTTTATTTAGCCCAATATGTCATAAACATGAGAGTAATTCAAGGACATGGTAAATGAGAAAAAAAATAAATTGACTGCGATAAAAACAGCCAGAGCAAGTGTTCTAATTCAGTGGAGGCCAGCTGAGATGGTAGGACATGGATTATGCTAATAGTATTATTTTTCTTCTTTTTTTGAAGAAAAATGTAGCTAAGATGCTAAAAGCTTTGCATTTCCCTTCTGTACAACAAACAGATGATTGCGTGTGGTCCAGAGCCGGTAAAGACCAGGAGCTTAGAATTTTCAGAAGTGCAGCCCTGTGGATATCTATGCCAGGGAGCAAACCTACTCATGCAGCTAATTGCTGGAAGTCTTTTCCTTGCAAAATACAGGAAGAATCTTCAGATAAGAGAGGAACATTTAGGCTTGGGGTATAATATAGATACAAATGGAGGATTAGACACAGAGGAAGATTATCTGGAATTAAAATGCAGTGTACACCAGCAAGCTTTTAACATAGTTTACTTAGTTGCATACTATACAGTTGGAAATGAAGAGAACATTTCCAAGTCCCATTCTGCAACCTATTTGCTTGTACTTCATTTTCTGAAAAGCTGTGGTTCCCACTTATTATTCTTAGAAGTGCAATATGGTGTATGTTTTTTTACTGACCTTGAGTTGGAGGAAAGTGTATGGGCAGATTTTAAAGGTGTCTGTTCTGTATGTGTACATATACACATACACACACAGACAGACACACACGCACGCATCCATGGTACCATGGAATACCTTTTTTCTTTTTGTTTGCCCAACTGCAAAGTGAAGGCCTTCCTCTCTTAACCCTTCTCAATTGATTTCTTTCAAGGTTTCCTCTGATGAAGAGAATCCTGTAAGAATAGGAACAAACACAGTATTGTGGATCAAAGATTGTGCTGGTGAATATTCAACTTTCTTCAAGATAAGGAAGAGTTCATTTCTAACCCACATATCCTTCTAGATACTTAAGTGAGGCTTTCTCTAAAGGCAAATACTGCCTTGTTTTCTCTTCTGCTGCCTCTTACACTGACAGCAAATGGAAAAGGATCTAACACAATACTAAGCCATTTTGAAAACCCTTTGAGAAATATGTTTCAGTAATATATCTTACACTATTCAGCTAGAGCTTTAGACAAAACTATAAACAGGCAGGCCTTCCACACCCACCTACCAAAGACATTAGAGAGAAGCCTGTTTTATTTTCTCCCTGGGATTAGGTGTACAAACCATTATGATTTAAACAGATTTCTTGGGAAAGGAAGAGCTTCTTCAGCTCCACAGAACTGTGCAGCTGTGCTTTGGTCCTCACTGCCCAGAACCTTGCCTCAGAAAGAAATCACATCAGAGATGCTAAGGAGTAAGTAGATTACTGGGCTGACTTTATGATGTTTACTGAAGATTAAAACAAGATTATATAAGGCATACCCTCATTTTCTTCAATTTCATCTTGACCCAGTAGACGATTTCATGTGCAGTTGCCTTGTATTTCCACCAACTACTTTTAAATGGACATTTTTTTTTATACTTCACACAGACATCTTCCTTTGAGAATAAGAAATGGCTATCATAAAAGTACACTTCTACTTTCACAGAAAAAAGCACTTAGTATTTCACTCCAATTCCCTATGTAATCATCATTTTTAATATAGCATTAAATTCATTATTCTTTGGAAAGTGTTCTCTAAATGCTTATGCTAATTCATTAGATATAACTTTTATCTTTTATCTGTTTACCATAAAAATGATTCTAAGTTAAAACCAAATTAAATGAAAGAGGAACTATGTTCAAAATAAATTTTTCAGGCAATTTCAAAGCATTGTTTCAATTTTTACTTTTAAAGATTTCCATTACAATTAAAAATGAACTTTACATTTAAATAAAATATCTTGTCTTGAAATACAAGACAGATATGTTAGGAAGATGAAGCCTTCTAAAAATATTGATGTGAAAAGCATGCTGAAATTATTTTTTTTTCTCATTACAAGTCCTGGTTTTCATAAACTGATATTTTCTGATGAAATGAATGTTTTCCCCTGAAAAGTTCCTGCTAGGTCTAATTTCTTCTGAAATTACTTCTGCTGTATAAATCTGCGGTCCAACTTCAATTAAATTATCTTTTTATTGTCTCTCACAAACAAGGAGACAGATGATGTAATCATTGTCTCTGTGGACACAAGTTTCAGACATTGCAACGATTTTATTAAAAAATAGTAATTAATTTCTTTATATATGTTTCCAAGATCCAGTCAGGTAATTATTAGTCTGAACTATAAAATAGAAAGATGTATGTAAAATGTCATTTAAATCTAAAAATATTTACTTTTGTCTGTTTTCTTCATAAGTTGGCAGAGGAAGTTGACACAATGCTATGCTGTTAGAGAGAATCAAGTACCATAAAAATGACCTAACGTCACTGACCAAGCACAGAAAAAGTTCATGGGATATAACACCAGGAAAATGTAAGGTTAGAAATGTTCGAATTGACTTCTTATATTTAAGTCAAGCAGCAAAAGTACAGGTGATGTTTAAATTTTCACTTTTTTGAACACACAGCTTAATGAAGAATTTAATTCCATATTTTTGCAAATATCAAGCAATCAGAGCATGTTTAAAATGTTATAAATATAACTGAATGTTACAAATATAACTATTATGTTTGTGGGGAAAATCTGTATTCTGATCCAGGCCGAATGTACTTTCGGATTTTGATTTACTTGTTGGCAGAAAACTTGGGAAGATTTTATTACAGTTATGAAACTAGAGTTGTCCTCTGTGCTTTGCCTAGGAGCAGCTACCACAGGAGAGACCCCTGCACCTCTGAAGAGCAAACTAAACTAATCACCTCTCCTTTGGGCACCAGATGTTAGCCAGGCTGGTTGATGGGGCTAATGTGTGCTATTATCATTGCCATGTATGTGCTTCCTGTTAAAGAATGGCTCCAGATGTGCTTAAAAAGCATCTACAAACAGCTTTCAGCTATGTACTAACTCCACAAGTCTGTTATCAGCATTCATCCTTTCTCCTTCTCCTCTAAAACTTCTTTTGAAGATTGATTTTGCTCCTGTCTCTAGTCTTGGTTTTAATAACTCTGTTGGAGTCATATAGCTCCCACCTTCATTTCTTATTTAACAGAAAAGGAAACAGAAACTCCAACAAGAGCAGTGCAGGTTTATATTATTATCGTGTGGATGACAGAAGCTGCAAGAAGGAAATGTAAAAGCTGAATAAGAGGAAACCTATCTGACAGCTGAATTCAGGTAGGCTGGCATGTCCGGTGTGCTCAGTGACTTGCAGAGATGCTGGGAGGGGTTAGGACATGCCCCTGTTGGCAGAAATTTGGGGCTTGATGAAGAAGAATCTCAGATTTCGTTTCTTGTAGCAAAATGTCCGGCTCTTTCCCTTGAGCAACCAGCCGTGGGAGACATGCTGGTCCCCCACCACCTTCACATCAGAGTCTGATTCTTTTGCCCAACATACTGACAGTTTTCCCAGTTTTATCAAAAATCCACGATACTTTGGGGACTTCAGCCCCAGGAGTCATGTGACAATGACTAAGCAATCATTTTCATTCTGCAATAAACTTATGGAAGATGGGAGTAACAGGACATGTTAAGGGGCCTCTACATTCTTTATATCTTGAGATTACTACAATTCAGGGCGCTTTTGCTTAATGCTTGGCGACAACATTATAGTCAGTTCAGGATTTTTTTCATATCACAGTGGTGGCTCTGTGATGAGTAATATAAAGATATTGAGCAGAACATTTAGGAAATGTCAACATTTATTTTTTCAGGCCTTCTCCAGAGTACTGTAGCTTTCTCTGCTACTTAAAACATATGGTCTTATTTCAGACTGAACTGAATGCTGCTCTAAAGATAGTTCTGCTGCACTGGAAGAACTTCCTTCAACTAAATATTGATTATATATTGCCTTTATGGCATTTAAATATGAAAAAATATGTGGTCTGATAAACTAACTCAGCAGGGGGTGTGTGGGGTGTGGGTGGGGATACAAATTTATCTGTCTTTGCCAACCCTCTGAAGAGAGCTAAATTAAGTCCATAAACTAAGATACTTTGTTCTCTGTACTCTCCTTTCTTTAGATGTGGATGAAACGTAGCTGATTTAGAAACGATATGCAAGAAATGCTGCAGAAGTCATGTTCTCAAAAGGCAGCTGATGATCTTGATGAGGAGGCGGCAGGGGCTACACACAGACATGGGAGAGTGGACACAAGCTGTGACAACTGTCAGTCAGCAACTTGCACCTTGTCATGGGGCTATTCCATCACACAAATGTAAGACGACCACCAGTGACTCCAGAAAACCATCAGCATGAAGCTGTGTGAGGGGGTTTGCTCTGCTGCCTACACATCCAGATGCTGAAGGCCTTGCTTGTCTAGACCTAGCAGGTTATTATTACGCTCTGAAAGAAGCCCTCATATGTTACTAGTGCCCTGGGATTTAGCAGTGGTAAAGCAACTGCTGGTGCTGTGGCGTGATAGCAATTTGGTAAGCAGCTACTATCTGGCCCAGAAATTATAGTTCAGTATGAATGAACAGGATTCCAGCACTCCACAGGCTGTCTCGCTAGTGCATGTCTCCGGGATCCTCCTACCCCGAGCTGCCTGTACATATTTATTTTAGCCTAAAGTATTTCTGTTGATGATCTGCAGACCTTCATGCAGATTCATGTGCATTAGCACAGATAATTGCCTGGCTGGGTGCTCAGTAAATCTACCATCTGAATGTCGGGACAGAAGGGGCTTTATTTTGTTTGGGTAGTATGGATAGCCATACGATTTCAGTGTTCACTGCTGTTTTAAAGTATTATAATACACTTTACTGCTTTGGCTAATGAACCTGAGCCTTAATATTGGAACATCTGATGATAGAAGAAAGTTTAATTACATATGGAACAGCTGTAAGTTGGTGCTTAAATATGCATTTAATCAGATGAAAATAGCATGGCTTGGAACCCACTTGAATGTTCATGTGTCCCTTGTCATTCATATTATTAGGACTTCTGCTGAAGGGGAATGTACTAGTGAGTGATTCTTTCCAGACCCAAGTCAGAAAAATGAAAAGTGCACTATCGATCCCCAGAGCTTAGTCTAAAAAGCCCTTGTGACTTTTCTGAGTTTTTATCAAAATAAGTAGGGTACAAGGAACAAAATCTGAAAATTATCCCTCAAATTTGAAAAGGAGGAGACAAAGGGGTACCTGTTAATGAAAGACAGATGCAATTAAAATAAATTGACCTAGCTCTTTCTATGGGAAAAAGAAATGGTGACTGGATACTTAAAGAGCACAGAGGGTGCAGGAATTTGGAGGTTTGAATATAATTTGATTTTAATGGTGGTGGGTTTTTTTGTGGTGGTTTTTTTCCAGAGGCAGAGAAAACAGAAAATTGCATAGGACTATGCAAGACTTAGAGGATTTTTTCAGGAAATGCTGTTATAACTGAAATTCAGCAAGTTCGGTACTTACAACTTTCTTTGTTCCTTGATAAATGAGTCTTGGAAAAGCCACCTGATATCCACAGGTTAATCGCATGATCGGTGTTCCAAGCTCAAATGCATCGATGGTCACTGTGTCACTCTGCTCCTTTGTGGGTTTTTGGAGAACAGACTGAAACTAGGGGAGTTCACAGCCTGGCTATGGCTCAGACCTTTACCTCTTCCGGAGCCTGCACCAAACCACCGCCAGCCTGGTCAAGGGGCTGAGTGCACCCGTCACAGAAATGCACAAAAAATATGGCACACATCAAATGGCCCTTTACACGGCGTACTCTCCAGCTTCTGGAAAACATCACTGTGGAGATTTCTTGGTTGAGAATTTTCATTTGTTTCATTAATGAAAGCTGATGCTTATGCCCCATTTAAAAAAAAAATAAATCTAGTGCTTGAATGTAAAACTTAGATATCGTAAACAAAAATATTTTTTCCTTTTTGGTTGCTGTAACAGTCAGCCCTAAAACTGATGGAAAATACAAAGGAGGGCAGAGGACAGAAGAGATTATTTAGAAAAAGTACTTTACACCGGAAGGCTATCATTTATATTATTATCCCGCAATGTATGCCTCCCAGACAGTGATACAACGGGTGTGGCTTGAAATGAGGCATGTACATTGTATCCTTCTCATAATGTATGATTTATAAAATATACTGGTAGTCTTAGAAATAAAATAGATGACAGACTTTCTGCTCAAACTGCACAGGAAGGACAAACTAAGGAATAAAAGAAAAGTGGCTATTTGGAGATCTCAAAAGGAGGTATTGTACTCCTTCCTCTGCCTTATGCTTCCGGGAGCCCAACTGCACAAAAGGGAGCAGGGTTAAAAGCAGAGTCCTCAAACACTAGTTATAAATCAAAACATCCTGGATAAATGAAGGCAGGGGGATGTGGGAGTGACTGACAAAGCAGTGAGGTGCAACACAAGAGGAAGAAGGAGAAAACAGCACGGAAAGGCTGTGGCTTGAAAGCACTGGCAAAGGTGAGAGCCCTGCGTGCGGGGGGAGCCGCTCCCCGGGCTGGCGCCGCAGCTCCGGGCGGGAACCGCAGCGCTGCCGAACGGGACTCCCCCAATGCAGCGGCGAACAGACCGAACGGAGAGCCTGAAAAAGAGATTAATTTCAGCCCACCTTATCCGTCTGACTTTAAGGTATTTGTTTTGAGATGGGGTTTTCACTTCTGTGGTTGAATTATTTGCCTCTGCACTGCCAACAGAAAACCTGCTGTTTCCACCTGAAGCTGGTCTAAGTATTTAAAGTAGACTCAAATGAAGCTGCAAGAAGCAGCTGCAAAACCCTTGGAGATCCTTAGAGGCGAAGTCAAGCAAAAATGTCAGAACAGAGTTGCCCCTTGGACAGCACTATTTTCTGCCTCTGTACCAAAAAAAAAAAAAAAAAGAAAATGAAATCCCATTGTTTCTGTTGGCTAAGTTCACAAACTGAGGGAGAAGTGGAGAAAAAGCAGAGGCTTCACATATGCAGAGCCTTTTGAAAGAAGAGCAAGTAAATGTGCAATAGCATGGCAAATTTATCCCAACTATGAACTAGAAAAATTTTGCACTTGATGCAAATGCACTGCATGACAAAAACAGAAGCAAAAGCTTTCAGCCTGGGAAGGCTGGACCTGCAATGAAAATACCAGGAACCACAGAGGAAATGCACCTAGACTGATTTCACTGCTGATGCTCCTGTTCAAGCACTTGTTAGAGCAAAAACCAGATCCTTTCTTTAATGGCTGCCTTGACAATTCCACTGGCATGTCCCCACTGAACAGGCAAGTCCCTGGATTTCCAGGCTCTCTGGTGCTATTGTCACTTGCACAAAAACACATGTCCATGGAGCCCCTTCTGCCCTGCAAGGCTGTCCTGGGAAGAGGCTGAGGCTACTGATGCTCTCACTAAAGCTGGCTGAGAGCAGACAGGCTGCATGCTCTGGCAAGGATTAGGCAGCCCCAGCATTTTGTTGCCCTTTCTGGCTCTGTGAAGGAGCTCTTCAGTGTTATCCATCAAATCAATTCAAGTACAAACACAAATAAGAAATTAAGCTTTTCCATTTTTGCTTCTTTTCAAGTTTTATTTGACTGAAATGAATTACTGAATTTTTTTAAAAGAAAAACTGAAAACACTTACACCTGTAGAAGTGTTTATACGTCCAAGAGCTTTTTTGCTTTCTCCAACTCTATCACTAGTTCCACCCAGATGAGCACCCCCCAAAATCTTGCCTCACAAAACTGAGAACTGTTTTGAGGTCTCTGAAAGCCACAAAAACACAACACACGTGGTTCAGGTTCCTTAATAAAGTGTTACACTATGCACTCAACTTTCACATTTTTAAACATTTTATTTGTAATATTGTTTACAAATTCTCTTAATTTCTAAGCTTCCCAAAGTTATTTTCCCTTATGTTCGATTTTGCCACTTATTTCCTTCACTCTTTTACTTAATACTCAGTGTGTTGTTCTAGAGAGAAAAAAATATTTTGACATTTATAGATATTTATACAAAAATATTTATACATTAGTGAAAACGTATTTTCAGTATTATTTCATTATATTCCTTGTCTCTTTTTCCTTGTCTTTCCATCATTCCTCTTCTCTCTTTGTACTGTCATTTCTCACCTCTGTTTTACCTGTACTACTGCTTTCTTCTTCCCTGTCTTCTTTATTTCCAGTCCTTCATACTTTTTCCTGCCTACCTGCACAAAACTCAAACTACTTCATTAATGAAGAAAATGGTCGAACTGTTGTGGGAATCATTATGGACAAGTAGATATGAGAAGCATCATAGTCTGCTTCTATGAATTTCTAAAGTTTAGATTTGACATAGTTAAAGATTGGGTATTTATTTCTCCATTTCTGCAGAGACAGACTAGGAGACATCCTCTTCTCTGTACAAGATGATTGTGCCATTTTCCAGGGCATGGGAACCAGAACACGCCAGCCCCAGCTCCCGTTCACAAACAAACGATGCACTGCTTGCATAGCAAAGCAAATGTTCTGCACACCACCGCCATGAGCTCTCGCTCTGGGGATTTCCCATGGGAAATCATTCACTCAGCCACAGCCTTTGCTGGGACACAGGCAATCTTCATCCAGATTCTATACTTTTACATTTGTCTGCTTACCTTCCAGCACACTTCCCCAGAGAAAAAACATGTTCCCGCTCAAAAAGAGATTTTGATGAACTCAGGATGAACTGTAGTACACTCAGCAGGAGCTGAAACCAGTTAAACATCATAAGAAGTCACTTTATCAGGCTATATATCATTTGTAAAATGCATTAATGCTGCTCACCGCCATTCATCATTTCTTCAATTCTGTATCTGGCAGGAGAATGGTGGAGTAACTAATTTTAAAACAATTAGCTGATAATGTTTGGGGCTGATTAATCATAAAAAATAGGCCTGGCAAATACGAACAAGGCTAATGATTTTCTACAATCATTTTGCTTCAGTCTGGTATTTTTTGAGCAACCAATACAGTGGAATAAGAGGTAAGGCTGGTAGCCTTGTTTATAGTTATGGCTATTACAGTCCCTTCTTTGAGGTGCAGTTCTCAATTGCCTTATAATTTTGGCATACCTGTGATCTGAACTTTGAAATTTTGGGTTCTGTAAGAGACTGAAAGAGTTAATGTGAAGTTGGTGCCTCAAACATTGTGGCAAATGGACTCCGCATAGCAGTGATAAGCTGCAAATGAGGAGTCGGTAACACAGGACAGGCAGGGCGTGCCGGAGGGTGCGCAGCTCCGTGTTCTGCCCAAGCCGGACATCTCACCATACAAGGCAAAAGGTCACACAGAGTTTATCTGAGCAAGGGGCTCGCGACCACCTGAAGACCATCGAAAGAGCCCTCGCAACTACCCCTCTCCACAACAGCGCCTGCGTGAAAAGTTCTAGAAACTGCGTGGCTGATGCAACCGAGGGGTAGGGGACAAGATTATAAAAAGACACCAACCCAAGGAGCCGGCGCGCGCCCGCCGCTGGAGGATTGCTGCATTTGTCATCGTCGTCATCGCGGGATCCAAGGGTGGTGATATCTCTCTATCTCCTTTTCCTCTCTTCCTCTGTTCTCTTTTCCTCTCTTTCCTCTTCTTCTTCTAAATGTTTCAATAGAACCCACGTTGCCTACCGCTACGCTTTCTAAGTTCGGGTTGTTTATTATTACGCTTTCCAAGTTCAGATTGCTTCTGCCTTAGATAAAACACTTAACCGATCGTTTGGTGTCGGTTCACCTTCATTTAGCCCAAGGGAATTTCGAAACTTTTATGACCCCTTGGTCTGATCAGGACGGGTCATAACAGGTTCCAATTTTTCATTTGTTATTTTCCATACTTTTACTTTTTCCAATTAAACTACAGACATTTTTAAGACTAGAGAAATATAGGGTGGTTTTCCACATTAAAAAATAACACCTCCCTACCAGTACTTTGGCAGTGGAGCTGTATTTCAGAATTTGTCAGGTGCATCCTTTGTATGAGGAATAGGCCCTTTGCCATTCTTGCTTAAAAAAATAAATTAAAAAACACCCACATCTGGATAAATTATAAATCTTTGGGAAAAAAAAATTCCTTTTCACAGTGAGTCAGTGAAGGGACAGTAAGCCCGGAAAAAGAGTTTTTATTAGAGAAGAAGGATTCCCTTCCAGCCCTCAGCTCTCAATCTTTCTATATGAGGTCCTGAAATGTGAACACATACATGTAAAGGTGCACAAAATAATGAATGGCATGACTATATTCTGCATCTTTCAATGAACTAGGTGCCATCAAATTAAGCTAGCAGGAGCCAGGTTCAAACCAAACAAGGGGATTTTAGCAAAACACCATATTCTAAAATTCCATTTATAGGTAGAAAAGTACAAAAAGTAACATCTTTTTTTTCCCTTTGTTTTGTTTCCTAGATCAGTGAAAGAGAAACAAGTAGAGACTACTTTGTAGCGTGGTGGTTATTTCAGAAAAAGGACTGAAGAAAATTCCCTCTTCAGTCCTTTACAGACCACCTCTTCAGAACTGGCATCAGAAAATTATTTGTTCAATAAAACCATAAAACAGATGTTTGTAAGAGACTTCAAGAGATAAAGACATCCATTCCCTAGCTACCAAACAAGATCAACTTCGAAGATCTCCTGTAGAAACTACATAGTTATAAAACCCATAACAACACAATATATACCTCACTCTCCTTTTCTCCTGCAAAATACAGACCCACCTCCAAACAAATTATTTAGGTAACTAAACAGGATATGTATGGAAACTTCTCTGAACTGCATTGGGCGAGACATTGCTCTTTAAATACAATTGCACTTTCAAATGGACTAACCTATGCTTCAGTCACACCAAAAAATGCTGTCAGCAAGCTTTTATTGTGATAATCTTACATGCACAGAGAACTAAATGTTTGGAGGTACACAGAAATTTAACCTTAAAAGGTAACTGGAATGTTGACCATATATTTTAATGAAGGTTTTGATGCAAATGACTATTAAACAAAACCCAGACACTCAATATTTAATCTGTGAGAGTTTAGAAAATTTGGAGTTTGGGGAACCAACACTGCTAAATTAGAACATTTAAAACCATAAGAAGCTGCTTAAAGGTGAAAATGATGACTGGAGCCTCTAATAAAACAGATGAAAGGGAATTGTCTCAGCCATGAAAGGATGTTTTTGCTCTTTAGATCTGAGAAAACAATCACTGCAAGGCTGTTGATTTTATAATTGCAAGGAAGACAGGAAAAGTCTCATAAAATGATATAGAATGCTATAAATGTTATGGATTATTACACTTCCTATCAGTTCAGCCACAGCAGTACTGAGTTAAGAATGACAATTATTTACTCTGAGTTATAAAAGAAGTCAACTATATGGGCAGTCTTGGCCTGAAGAATAGGGTAAAGAGGCAACTGCCTAAGGCAGCAGGCTGGGGACAATGAATGACCTGCACACCTGCCAGTATTTGAAGAGATGACACAGGCTCTTGCAGACTGAATTATCACGCTCAATTCCTACCATCATTGCTCATTACTGTGGTTGTTGCAGCTGAGGGAAGGGCTGAGCTGTGTAGGAGCTACTCTATGGAGAGGAAAGAAGTGGCCCCTCTCTGCAGAAGTCAGTGGGTTGACTTGCATTACCGTGCTTTGACTCACTTCATGAAGTGAGTCATGGAGTGCATGAACTGCATTTCTTTTGGGTGAGACTAAATGGTAAGGTGTGCTCCAGGAGCACAACTAATGCTCTCCAACTGCTAACGGACAGTCAGTCCATGGAATCTGACTAGAATCCAAATAGAGGATGACAGTCCAAATATAGACCAAAAGAAGATCCAACATAAATAGAGAGTTGTGATTTGGTCTTCAGCAGCACCTGTTTTGCTCTACCCATTCCCTTGCACTACAATACTTGCCAATGCAGACATAGCCATAGATCATAAAATGTCACACTTGAAGATGCCTCAGGTCTCTGAAGTTGCTGTTTGGTTTCCCCACTAGCCATTCTTTCAAACTCTTTTTGGTGATTAATAATGAGCTTTCTCCTCACAGTCATTACTCTCTACTAGGAGAAATTTGGGTGCCAGTGGTTATTTAATTTGATTCATATACCAAAGACCTCTATTTTGAAACCTGACAGAAACAGCTTTATTTCTGCATACCATACTGAAGATAGGAAGTGCTGGCTTGGGAGAAAGACAAAAGGATCAGTACCTTGCTTTTGTCCTTGGTTAGATATGACAAAGGTGTGATCTCCTAACAGTGGCACTTTCTCTTGTTGTTGTGATTTGTCAGTGAAAAAATATGCTTCAGATGACAAAAGGTGTAGTTTCAAGGGGGGGGGTTGTTGGCTGTGATGTACATCTTTTAAAGAATGGAAGATTCATCTTACTGAAGAACCAAAGACTGCTGGAACACCAGGCTTATTTTACCTCCACAAGCAGTGAGCTTGCTTTTTTTTATGTTGATGTGCTGCACACCTTCAGGCTTCCTGTAGGTACAAGAAAGGGCTCGTTTAAAGTATAACAACTGTGGAAGCCTGAAAAAATAATTTTATGATTGTCCCTTCTTTGAGGCACATTCCTGTGGAAGTTTTGAGTTGATTGAACAACTTTGTAAACCATGGCCTTTAACTATGGCTATGTGAATAATACACTTTCATGATCTCTAGCTTTCTGAAGGAGTACTGGTCCCTGGATTAAGAAACAGCACAAAATCCCAGTAAGAGTGGCCACTCAGTTTTCTTAACTGAAGTCGAATGCATAACTCTTGCATCACTGCATGATGCTCTTTCCTTTGCTGTGTTAAGGAACAATGATACATTACCATCTGCCTGCCAGTAAAGCCACTGTCAAAAGATGAGTAGGGCCATTCACTCAAGGAGTTTGCTCATGTGCGTAATGAAGCAGAAATGGTACCCCTGGCCATGGACTGCTCTCAGGGCTAAGGCACCCACTGTGAAATGTTTGATTAAACTAAGTAACCAGCATCCTCTCATACCTTTCCTATTTGGGTGCCAGCAGTCTGGATGCTGCAGAACAGATTTACTACTTCAGTCAAGACAGCATCTCCACAGTCAAGCACCTCTCAGCTCTTACAGACCAGGACAGCATAGGGAAGAAAAAAATACCAAAGCACAATAGTATAATTAAAGCCTTCAATATTGCACCATCCAGTTGTTTTGCTCAGCTTCAGGAAACATGAAAAGGCCAAACATAAATATTTCCACTGCTACCTCCTGCACAGGATAACCATTTGTTTTGAGGGCAGTTGCAGCCTCAAAAGTGACAAGTCCTCCAAAAATCCATAAGTTGGCCCGAAATCAACTTTCAACCCTTCACAGTGACCTCTACCTGTAAACCACCAGTACCCATTCCTGCTTAATAGATACCAACAGCTCTACCCCCTAGAGCTTTTACTTTTTATCTGTTTTCACCACTTCTGCAATCACCTTCATAGCAAATAAAATCTTGTGCTTTCATCCTGCTTAACACAGCTTGAACACTTCCCTTTCTGTAGCAACTGGCATGTTCCCCTAGCTTCTGAAAGGTCCCTATTTTAAACACACCTCAGGTTTTGTAGCATTCTTTCACAGTGGCAAAGAAGTCCAACTGTGACAATCGACATACTGATTTGACTCGTTTTTGGTGTCTCTAGCTTGGCTGCTGCCTTGCACAGGCTTTCCTTGCTTTGTCCTGTGTTTGGAAAAGAGAATTTTTATAAAAATTACCTTCACTGATTGCCCAGGGTCCCTTCTTTACATAGGGAGTATCATATTTCTTTCACTCCTCCCTCTGGTCTTTCTGTTGCCTGCTTAGATATCTTTGTGTGTTTGTTACTCTTTTCAGTTTTGAAGAAAAATCTTCAAAAAAGGCTAAAATGAAGTTACCTGAACTGACTTCCATTGGAAGCATCTGTCCTTATGCTGGAGAAATTTTCTCAGTCCATCAAAGAACAACCGTGTTTATTTCAATTAATAGTGACAAGCTAATAAATCTTAGCTGAGCTTTTTTTTTTTTTTTCTTTCATACATATTTTGTATAGGGAGTACAAAACATCTATGAAAGCTTACCTCAGAATTACTTCATTGCCAGGCTTCAAAATCACTGACAAGCTTTAAAGTTTCACAGAATGCACAATATTTTTTCCTATCAGTAATTTTTGTTTCTTTATTTTTCGATAATTGCTCAATAACTTACGATGAGGCTTTGCATACTTACAATATCAGAATAGCATCTTACTTTAGAACAGCTAAAATTAAATGAATGGCACAACCTGAAAAATAAAAGTGTTTGAGGTGGCCTACAATTAGCATAACTTTCCATGCTATGTCAATCTAGTCCTGAAATCAAGTACATTTTGGAGGATTTGATATTTTACTTATTCTACCTATTTCTTTTTAAAAGAACACATTTTCAAAATTCAATTTAAAAATATTGAATGCAAATCTATGTTCATAAACATGTTTTATTAGAAAAGAATAGCTAATCTTTTTAAAGAAAAAAAGGAGTTGCCCAGGAAATTTATATACCATACAACATAACCTAGTAATACTGTGCCAGCAAAATGAAATAGACATTTCCTGAGTAAAATCAAGATAAGAAGTTTTTTAAATGTTTTCTAAACAATTTATGGTGAATATTTAAAAGCTAGTACTGTGGTGATCCTGACTGGGAGACCATCACACATGGAAGAGTTAGCGATCAGCAAAAATGTTAATCTGAGTATACCCAGTCCTGCTCCATGCTGTGCTGTGCATCCTTCATGCCTGTGTTGGGCTGCACAGATCCCTTTGCTGCAGGATCACGTCAGCTGGCTTATTGCAACAGGGCAGCTCCCACTGGGTACCAGCAATTGCAATGCCTTCCTGTTCTTGCCTTTATCCAGAAGTGCAGCAAGAATTTCTTATGTGAGCATCCTTTCTGTTTGGCAGTAGAAATGATGAACAGAGTTGTTCTCATGTAAGAAAATCCTACAGTAACTCAAATGACAAAAATGGGGTCACTCTTCCCACGGTCGGGTTCTGCACGGTGTGCTGCACGTGGGTCAGAGGCCTGTTCAAAGCTGCAGAACTCAGGGATGCCAGCACCTAAAGGGATGTAAGGTTATCTGTACTCTTCTTTCTTTCTTCACAGTGTTAGCTCTAATAAGTAGCATACTAAAGGATACTTTAGAGAGCCTGAGTGACTTTCTTACTGGGATCATAATGGACCACTATCTCCTAGTGCAAAACAACTGCTTAGTTAAAATGACTATTTGAAAACAGCAGGACTATCTAGACTATCTATGTTTTCTCATAACAGCATAATTTCTATTTTCCTCTTCTGCGTTTACTGAAATTGCAAGCGCCACTATTTGAGTAAAGGGTTGATGCCCAGCATGTGTGCAGCTATTGCTGAATTTCTGATTGGCTCTGAAATATATTTTCCCTGTTCTCTCCCCAGGAGCACTTTCAAGAGTCATCGAGAAAATAGGCTAAGACAACCTGCTCACTCCAGTTTTAACCATTTTTGATGCAGTCAAATACATGCAAATGACTTACAAAAATATTCTTTTTGAATCTTAAAAATTCCAGACGTTTAGTCCAAAATGCCTCTGTAGCAATTACATAGAACCATTACGGGATGTAATTCTGTCCTTAGGGCCTCTCAGTGCTAGCCCTAGAGCTCAAACTGGCAATTCCAACAGTAAAATTCTTCAACTACCTGATTAAGTGACCATAAGACAAGTAAGGGTTTGGATTTCTATTGTTTTTTTCTTCGGCTGTTGCCTATATGCATACCCATTATTAGAAACGTGCAACCAATTGTATGTTTGCTTACAGAGAAAATATACCCTGCCTGTTACTGCAGAGTCTCTAATATGCTGCAAATTCAGACACCAGCTTGCATTTCTGTTACTTATTCAGGTATCAATACCTCCAAAGCCAGTGGTTTTATTTTCTCTTTTTCACTTATTTCTGGTAACTATGGCACCAATATATGGCAGTGCTGTGACTATCCAAACTGAGACTGTGCAGCAGAGGTCTGTACTGGGTTTGAATGAATGGAAACTTGCCAGTAATTTTTTTTTGCTTTCCCTGAGAGACTCTCCCTTCCTGTAATCACAGATATCACAGAGATGCCGAGATGGGAGGGACCCCTGGAGATTACCCAGCCCAATCCCCTGCACACCACAGTCACCTACAGCAGCTTGTTCATGACTGTGTCCAGTCGGGCTTTAAATATCTCCAACGATGGAGACTCCACACTCTCTCTGGGTAACTTGTTCCAGTGTTTGACCACCCTCGCAGTAAATAAATTTTTCCTTATGCTTAAACATAGCCTTCCGTATTTCAGTTTGTGCCCATTGCCTCTTGTCCTATCACTGGGTACCACTGAGAAGAGTCTGACTCCATCTTATTTGCATCCCCCACCACCAGTCAGGTATTCATGCATGTTGATAAGGTCCTCAAGATCCTGCTCTTCTCCTAATGCAGCCCAGGAGGCTGTTGGCCTTCTTAGCCACAAGGGCACATTGCTGGCTCATGGTCAGCTTGCTGGTCACCAGGACCCCCAGGGCCTTCTCTGCCAAGCTGCTTTCGAGCCACTCAGCCCCCAGCCTGTACTGGTGCATGGGGTTATTCCTCCCCAGGGGCAGGACTTGGCATTTCCCTTTGCCAAGTTCATGAGGTTCATCTGTGCACATTTCTCCAGCCTGTTGACGGTCCCTCTAAATGGCAGCAAAACCATCCAGTGTATCAACCACGCTTCCCAATTTTGCATCATCTGCAAGCTTGCTGAGAATACTCTCTGTCCCCTCACCCAGGCCATTAACGAAGATGTTAACCAGTATTGGCCCCAGTATCAAGCCCTGAGGCACACCAGTAGTGCCTTGTCTCCACCTGGACTTTGTGTCACTGATCACAACCATCTGAGTGCAGCTGCACTTTTCAATCCACTTCACTGTCCACTTACTTAGTCAATACTTTATTAGTTTGCCTATGAGGATGTTATGGGAGACAGTGTTGGAAGCCTTGCTAAAGTCAAGATAAACAATATCCACTGCTCTCCTCTCATCCATCAAGACAGTCATCTCATCATAGAAGCTTTTCAGATTGGTTAAGCACGCTTTCATCTTTGTCAATCCATGCTGACTACTCCTATTTACCTTCCTGATTTTCATGTATTTGCAAATGGTTTCCAGAATTAATTGCTTCATCACCTTCCCAGGGATCAAGGTGAAACTGACTGCCTTGTAGTTTCCCAGATCCTCCTTCTTGCCCTTTCTGAAGACAGGAGCAATATTTTCTTTCTTCCAGTCCTCAGGAATCTCCCCCAGTCACCATCATCTTTCAAAGATGATCGAGAATAGCCTCACAGTGACACTAGCCAGCTCCATCAGCACTCCTGCGTGTGTCCCATCAGGTCGTACGGACTTGTGTACGTCCAGTTCGTTTAAAATGTTCCTTAACCTGAGGTAAGTCTTCCTTGCTCCAGACTTTTCCCAAGGGGCGCAGGGGCCTGGGCCTGCTGAAAGCAAATCTTACAATAAAGGTTAAGGCAAAGAAGGCACTGAGTACCTCCACCTTCTCCATGTCCTTTGTCACCAGGTCTCCTGTCCCATTCCCCATATTTCCCCTAGTCTTCCTTTTGCTGTCAATTTACCTGTAGCAGCGCCTCTTGTTGCCCACCACATCCCTTGCCAGGCTTTCCCAACCCCATCGCTACACACTCCAACAGTCTCTCTATATTCCTCCCAGGTCACCTGTCCCTTTCATATCTTCTATGCTTCCCATTTACATTTAAGTTTTGTCAGGAGGGACTTGTTCATCCAYGCAGGCATCCTACCATCTTTGCTCAACTTCCTGGATGTCCAGATGGACAATTTTTTGAACCTGGAGGATATCATCCTTAAAAAGCAACCTTTTGCCATCTCCCATGCAATTCTTCCAAGCAGGTCCCTGAACAGGAGCTGAACTTCACTGTCTTATGGTCACTGCAGCCAAGGCTGCCCCCAGCATTCACATCCCTAGCCAGTTCTTCCTTGTTTGTAAATATGAGGTCTGACAGAGCACCTTTCTTCACTGGCTCTTTGATGATCTTTGTCAGGAAGTTATCATAGATGCACTCCAGAAACATCTTGGATTGCTCATACTCTGTTGTGTTGCCTCTCCAACAGATATTGCAGTGGTTGAAGTACTCCTTGAAGATCCGGGTTTGCTAAGATGAGGCTTCTTCCAATTGCCTGAGGAAAACTTCATTTGTTTCTTCTTCCTCATCATGCARTCTGTATCAGACACCCACCTGTCGTGGTTTAAGCCCAGCCGGCAACTAAGCCCCACACAGCCGCTCGCTCACTCTCCCCCGGGTGGGACGGGGGAGAGAATCGGAAGGGTAAAAGTGAGAAAACTCGTGGGTTGAGATAAAGACAGTTTAATAGGGAAAGCAAAAGCCGTGCACGCAAGCAAAGCAAAACAAGGAATTCMTTCACTGCTTCCCATGGGCAGGCAGGTGTTSAGCCATCYCCAGGAAAGCAGGGCTCCAKCAYGCGTAAYGGTTACTTGGGAAGACAARCGCCATCACCCCRAACGTCCCCCACTTCCTTCTTCTTCCCCCAGCCTTATATGCTGAGCATGACATCATATGGTATGGAATACCCCATTGGCCAGCTGGCCTAGCTGTCCTGGCTATGCTCCCTCCCAGCTTCTTGTGCACCTCACAGAGCATGTGAGCTGAAAAGTCCTTGGGACGTAGACTACCTAGCAACAACTAAAAACATTAGTGTGTTATCAACATTCTTCTTACACTAAATCCAAAACACAGCACTATACCAACTACTAGAAAGAAAATTAATTCTATCCCAGCCAAAACCAGGACAGTATCCACCACATTACCTGCTAATCCTGACCCATAAGCCCTCAACTGGTTCTCCCTCTGTCCCAAGGCACTGTTCCATGCATTCCCACTGCTCTCTCACAAACAAGGTTACTCCTTTCCTTGCAATCCCAGATAGTCCTTCTTAAAAAGCCAGTATCCAACCATTGCAATGCTTCAGTTGTGTGAGCTATCCTACCACGCCTCTATAACGTCAGTGAGATCGTAGCCCTGTAACTGCACACAGATCTCCAATTCTTCCTGTTTGTTCCCTACACTGCATGCATTAGTGTACAGGCACTTCAGAGAGGTACCCAGTTGTGCTGATTTCCCAGAAAGTAATAATATGCAAATATCTCATTTGTCTCAGCTAGAGAARAGAACACTTGCAATTATATTTCCACTAATGAGAAATGACCTGATATGTCTTCCTGACAATCACATCAGGTAACTACATATAAGGTGACAAAATCTATTCAATATCATGTGTTATATAGTGGGCATGACTCAACACTCAGGGTTTGATAAGAATATGCAGCCTCAATGCACTGGCTTTGTTATGTTAATTAGCAAAAAAAATGAATTCTTGAATTGTGCAGAGTAGTGTATTTCTCTCATTAAATAGCATTTTGTCAGGTAATGAAAAGAGCAGTTTGAAAAAACCACAGTCGGTGAAACACATCAAAATCCACGACGTTGGTTCAGCATTCCACAGAGAAAAACAATATATAGCAATAGAGCACATGGAAATGCTGACTGGAAGGGAATGCTGAAGGTCATATATGCCAGTCTCCCACTCAAAGCAGAAGTACTGCCAAGGCTGTTGAGTCAGCCTGGGCTTTGTCTAGGCAAATCTCAAAATCTTTCAAGGATGGAGGATATACAACTTTTCAAGCTGCAATTTGTGGTCCATGTTCCTTGTTACATCATTTGGCACCATTCAGAAGAGCTTGGATCCACCATCTTTGTAATCTAGTGTAATCTAGTAGGCGTAGGTTATTAGATCTCTCATCCCTGTGTCAGGGGAAGTTYGGATTGGACATTAGGAAAAGGTTCTTCACTGAGAGGGTGGTTGGTCACTGGAACAGGCTCCCCAGGGAAGTGGTCATGGCACCAAGCCTGTCAGAGTTCAAGGAGCGTCTGGACAACACTCTTAGTCATATGGTTTAGATTTAGGTAGTCCTGTGAGGAGCAGGGAGTTGGACTTGATGATCCTTATGGGTCCTTTCCAACTTGAGATATTCTATAGTTCTATGATTCTATGATCCCTTAGCCTCCTCTCTGCAGGAATAAACAGGCCCACACCCTCATGTCCTCCTCAGAAAATAATATCTGACCATCTGCAGAACCTTCTTCAATTCCTCAATATATTTCTTCAACTGGAGAGCCTATAACTGGACCCAGGATCCAGATGTGGCCTCTCCAGCACTGAAGAGAGGGAAATAATAGCTTCCCTCAATCTGCTGGCCGTACACCTCCTATTGTAGGCCAGTATGCAGTCTGCTTTTTTCGCAGTGAGAGTTCAGTGTTGGCTCATGTTCAGCTGAGTGTCCACTGTGAACACCAGGCCCTTTTCAGCAAGGCTGCTACTCAGCCATTCACTTCCGAGCCTGCACTGATGCATGGGCTTACTCTGTCCCAGGTGCAGAGGTTTGTGCTTCTTGAACTTAATGTGATTTCTTCTGGACAAGTTGTCCAGTGCTTAAGGTCTTTCTGGACTGATTGTAGAATAACTTTCTGTTACTCTTTCTTTCCCTCACAAGTTACTTCTCCTGCTAAAGGCTTTGGCCTTCCTGATTTCAGCCACAAGTGTCCAAATAGTATTTTTATACTTCTCCTTCATTTCCTCTTCTTGTTTCTATGACTTGTAGGCCACCTACTTGCACTTTAGTTGAGCAGTGAGCATCTTATTTAGTCAGGTAGGTTTTTGGCCAAAATGTTGAATTATTCAAGAGATGTAAGCTCAAGATGACACTCAATGACTGGACATAGTTTTAAGTTCAAGTGATCTTTATAGCTAAGCAAAGACTCATGAACTTTCAGCCTCTTGTTAGGGCCTACAATAAAACATTGGAAGTCCCATTGGTTGACAGTGGACATCTGAGCAACTGAAGAAGTAGGCCATGCTTTAAGCATCAGCAAAGAATAATAATGTAATATGGTCAAATATCAGCAGAACAGATTTTAAAGTTAGGATTGAGACTTAGAGAAGACAACAGTGCTACACAGAATTAAAACCTTTCAGAGTAGTTAATGGTATAGAACAAGTCTGAAAAAAAGAATGAGATTTTTGAAGAAAAAAGCAAAGCATATGGCCTAATTATGAAACAATGAGCAAAACTGAAAGACTGCATGAGAGCTCCTGAATATGAGAAAACAGTTGTGAGGATTACAGCTTGCAAATACATAACTGCAGTGGTTTTCATGAAGAAAAAAAGCTCTGTAATGAAGGTCAAATATAAATGGGGACAGGAGCACCGAAGAACATCACTGGGTATCACTGCTGCAAAAACGTTAAAGCAGTTGGAAGCAGTAAAAGTCTAAGTTTGCTTCAGAAAAGTCTGTACAATAACTGCCTCTTCACAGACCCACTGAAGACAGGCCTGTGGCCCTCCACAGCTGAATACATAAATTACTGGAGATGCTTTCAAGCTATAGAATACTTGAATATATGCTGTCTGGATGAGAAGCGGGGGGGAAGTTGTAGCATTCATCAGTGACCTACAGACATGATACCTTTTTCATTCTAATACATCTTCTTACTGACTTAAATGCAAAGATAACATAGCTTAAGAATTAACTTTTCATTGCTCTCATTTTTACGTTTTATTAGCATGTGGGTATATTAGTAAGTTCTTGCATCTGTAGAACTGATTTATCAAAATGTCTCTATTCCACAAACAAAGGGAGAACAGACTGCAGGTCTACTACTCTCAGAAGGATTCATAGATATAGATTGTATTTTCTCAAAAAGAAGTCATGTGAAGGAGGACTATCTATCACTGTCTGAAAAATGTGGCTCCCCAGTCACGACTTGTAAGACTGTATTGTGAGTGAGAATATTTTAAAGAAGATTTTGGTCTCAGATAGTGCATCGGCTCATATATCTAAAGAGATTTGAGCACGACAACATGTAACTTTTAGTTGCCTGATTCTTGTTATGGAATCCACAAATCTAAACCAAGAATTGGGTGGGTCGAGTTACCAGTGCTAAGGCACTTAGGTGGGAGGGTGCGAAGAAGTCCTGGGTTCCAACTCTTCTTTGACAAATTTCACAGATTACTAATGTTATCCAGAGCATTCTAGTTACCTTATGTATAGTAACTACCACCGAGATGACTCCCTTAGCCTGGAAAGTCATGCTCGTTTGTTTATTCTTCCTTTCTCTCACACAGTGATCTTCAGAAATCTTCTTCCCCAAGTAAGAACCATTTCAACAGGAAGGGTGGCTTGTTTTATTGTTTTGTTTTGTTTTGTTTGGATTTGTTTTGTTTCTGAAAAAGATGTTTCCATTTCCATCTGAACACTCACAGTTTTCATTTTTTTTTTTTTTTAAAGGTGAAATTTAAATAGAAGCAGGGTTAGCAAAGACGCTCTCCAGGACCTTGGAGAGTTCCTAAGAGAGTTCTTAGCCTACAAAAAGAAAGTGCATCATGTCAATGCCAGTGAGATTTACAGACCTGAGGGAGAAGTGGAGGAGGACAACTTGATTAATGTCCCTTCTCTCCCATCATGTTACTTGAAACCTTAAGAGATAATAAATAAGGAAATATCCTATATGGATGGCAGCATCAACTTTCAGCCTGAGGGACAGGATTTGCAATTTTTCCTATACTTAAGTGCTCTAAGTTTTGGAGAAAAGTCGTCACAGGAAGGGAAGAAATTAGGAGCTCCACAAGGGGGTAGAAAATTGCTATTAACAATTTATACTGCCTGGCTTTATAAAATCTGTAAATCCTTGTTTTCAGAAGCCTCAAATGCAATGTCCCTATTGCGATGATAGAGACAAAGTTATGTTGACTACTACTGCTATCATTTCCATAACAGTAAGTTAGACAGGCATTTTGCAGTTATCTCTATGAAGATAGTCACTGTCTTGAAAAATCAGAATTCTAAGGGAGTGATTCAATTGCCTAAACATATGCATTTATTGTTATTTTAGATGACCTAGCTATCAAAGACAGATGCAGGGGCAGTTATAAACAGAAGCTACATAAGACACTTTTGGAGACGCTGCTGGAGGCCAGGTAAGATATGCTTGGGTTTCTAAAATAGCATCTGATTCTTATGTTTAGGCAGCTGATCCACCCTGCCTTCCCTCACCCATTTTTCAATGTTGTATTAAAGCTAATGCCTCTGGAAAATGTACTGTATCTTACCATAGATTGCATTTTCAGTCCAGCTATCAAAAGGAATGAGGCTCATGAAATCATACTTTTTATGTGTTTTTATAGGCAAACATATATCTCTGTCTATCCACATTTTCCATTTAACACCTTTTGAACAATTTCAGCCAATTTGACAGATGGACAGTGGCTTCAGAGGCATTAACAACCTACAAGTGTCATGAAAACAGGCTGAATGAATGACCCTATTAGTGCCTTGACAAGAAAAAGAGCATGGTATGAATTTTGTTATAGACATTGAAGAGCCATATTAAAGAGAGCTAGTATGAGCACTCCAGCAGCATCAAAAATTTCACGTGGAGTTAGCAGCTCCATAAACAGCAAAAAGTCCATCCATAGGAAGCCAGGCTTCATCGGTTCCACTGTTCACAGAGTTACCACACTTGTTATCACACTTCCACAGCCATCTCCATTAGCATGTGTCACCCAAGCAGCGTGGAAGTTGGACATGATGTAAGAAACAAGAAAGAGAAAACTTAGAGAGAGGTAAAGGCTCTAAACCAAATACAAAACCAAAGGTCTATAGGGGCAGGGAAAGACTCATGTTTTTATTCTTACATATTCAAGACAGAAATCTGAAATAACAATAATGAAAAATAATGTGAGAAGTGTATAGTAACACATTTGTATCTGAACTGAGAGAAACTTTCAGAAGTAATCATAGATATCCTATGAAAATAGTATTAAGTATGTTAGTAGTTGGCATTTCCAAAATCTTGTGGAAACATTTCTACCGTGTCTAACTGGTTCTCCCATACCTGTTTTTATGGCTACTGCAAATCGTTTCCTTGCTTGACAGAGGAAGCACTTGGCACTCTAACTTTTGTAAGTAAATTCCATGCAAATGAAAATTAATTGATTCCTTAATGTTTCTGCTGGGTTTTTTATTTTGTYTCTTTTTTGTTTTATTCCTATATAATGTAGCCAAGTCCTTGTATACTTTATGAAGTATCTGCACGTTGCGCTTATTCTGCATATGAAACAGATGTTCCAGTGGGACCAGTGCTTGCAGGTCTAGGGGAATAAACAACCAAACACTGTTTAGAGATTAATTTCCAAGAGAATCACAGAAGTTAGAAAATGCCAGAAGTATACTGTCTGTGAAATTTTCTTTTTCTATCTGTGCATTATGGTGCTGTGTTTAATGACATGCTTTGACACATCATTTTAATCCAATGGAAACCATCTTCTTCACTAACTAGMATTGACATAGTTTCAGATAGCTCTCTGACTATAGTTTCTTTTGCAGCAGCACAGGGATTTTATCACAGCTGTTTAGACTTGCTGATTAGCAATTTAATGGGATTTAGTTGACCCTAAATGAAAGTCCTAATGCCTAAAAGGCTGCTAGATTTATGTAAGCCTTCTTACTAAATGGGTTGCTTCAAGTACCACAGCGACCATTTCCTGAATTTTGAACCAAAAAGGATATATACTTCTGCTTATAGTGGAATTTAAGGAGGTGTCAGACAGAGGGCTTTAATTGGATTATCCCACAAATATGATGTGAAGTTTGTATATTAGTAAGTAACAGTATCTAATATAAAGATTTCCCTAGGCTCAAGAACTTAGAACTGTCCTACATGCAACAGTTCTGCTTTAAGTATAGTGGTGTAGGATCAGATATAATTAAGGGAACACACTGACTTAGCATGGATAAAGGGCTTATATAGCCTTATATACCCTAATTGAGAACAAGCTTTTACAAAGTGTAACAATAGGATGATGCATAGAGGAAAAGGAATGCAGTGAGCAGAGGTAATGGTGGTATCTAAAGCACTTATAAAGAATTTCATTACAAAGCATTGCTCGGATTTTTTGTTTTATCTCTGTATACTAGAATATTATATTTGATCTTTTCCCCATTTTGCTACTCAATTTGAGGTATGGAGGAAAAGACATGCTGAAGAGCTCAGTTCTTTCTGATGTGTTGTCTGATTAGTCACCCACATACTGGTCTCTTACTAATAGAGACTCCTCAAAGTAACTCAAAAGAAACTTTGAATGGTTGGAAGCCCAAAGACATCCTATATAGCTTTATTGATTCTTGGGATGAATGTGGTAATGACCTTTAATCTCCTGATGCCCAGCTTATTTCAAGCTGATTGATAGAGATTTCATCTGAATGCTTACTCATGTATAAAGAAATTCTCTGCAGTAAAAATTACCTATTCCTTACCATTAAAATACCTGTACATTAGAACCAAAGGACATCATTCTTCATCATCCTACTGTCACTTAATATATAGCATAGTACATGTAAAAATAGGGGATAAACCACTGATATCTTGAGGAAAGTGCTCATCAAAGCTTTTACACAGATGTGAATGATTATAAAGAGTGCTAGTAAAGAATGAAGTCTGATCCCTTCTAACCCTTAGCAACATGCCATTAGAAGGGCCTATTGAATTCTCACTTAGCTAGCCAGGAGCCGAAGGTAACACGGTCAACAAGTAATTTTGGGTGATCTGGTGAAAATCTCAGCTAAAAAAGATTCAGAAGTAGACATTTATGCTGAATTTTGTTCAGGAAGGGCTAAGCCTTCCTGACATTTTTTCAGGGTGTTTGTATACCATTGCTGAACTCATCAGGTAGAATAGGGAAAATTTTGTCTCCRACTGAAGTATCAGGCATTATCCGTTGCCAAAAGCATGATGGGAGACTTAATTGTTCTACTCTGGCATGGCAAAACCTGCAGTCAATTCTTGTAATTAGGCTGACTGACACTATAAGCATAGCTTGCCTACTCTTAGTCATCTCTTAAAAAGCAATTGCTGTATCTCTTGTGGTTACCTTGACAATCCACAATTTAAGCTATTTTTTAATGCAAGTTTATCACAAAAGTGCATGCTGTACATTAAAATCAAATGGCTCCAATAGACCTCTAGCAGAAATTACATTGTCATTTAGGTAGAGTAGGCAATACATATGCAAAACAATATGGAAATGTTCTTACCATTCAGCAAAGTGATTTGTAGAAGTTATATGGATGTGCACCCATTTCCTTCATGTTTTTGGATTCCTGCTGTCCCTGTGTCCTCATTTGCAACAATAACCAGTCTACATCAAATCTCACATAATTAAACTGAACAGAATGGCACTTCCTTTAACAAGGGTAATTGTTCATACGTTGCCCCTGTGTAATGAGTCACCATAAACAAAAGGATGTGTTAATAAGTTTGCACAGCTGGTATTTTGGGCTGGATCCTGGCTAAATAAGGACAGCTTAGCAAAACATTCCAAGCATTATGATGTTTCAAGCCACAAAATATCCTCTATTAGGAATGAAATTTTCCACTGCAATGTTTGTCTTCCCTTGCACTTTCAGCATCAGCAGCTGAGAAATAAAACACTCAGAAGTCTCTCTACTGTTGGAATGTGAAATAGGTTCACCTTCACAAACTTTTAATAAAACTGTATCTTTGCCTAGTATTTTTCACAATGGAACTGAGTACTCCCCCATTTAGATGTGGTAGCTGGGCACTTCTAAAGCCTAACAACAAACACACTTCATGCACATACCTAATTGACAKATGGATTTTGGTCAGGTTTGTGGACCTGACTGAGAAATTAATCACTGCTTTGCTCTAGCTGCTGCAGTTACTCAAACACTTTTCAATTCTATATAATAAGTCAACAAAAATATAGCAGGAATGAAGAAATGAAGGAATTTGTACTGTGGAGACATTACCTTAGAATGACTGTGAAAATCAGTGTTGCAAACCATCTTGTGCACTGGCAAAATGCTATTTGGAGGAGAGGGGGATATAATCACAGTAAAACATTGGGAGGGTATTTTCTAAAGTTTAGACTATACACACTGATAACCTTCATTTCCTACTTGAAAAAATACACCTTGAACTGTAACACGGGCACCAGAGGGCACAAAGCTACAGATGGGGTTGAAGAAGCTCTATTTTTCAGGCAGACATATTCCGCTTATTAAGTGCTATGAAGCACTTTCCCAGATGAGTGTCATGGTGAACAGAATTGAGCTGGAAGTGTACTGTTGGGATTTCATAGCCCATAATTATTTGGAGTTCAGCATATCTACAGCCTTCTAGAAAATGCCCATCTGATTAATGGCTACTTTAAAGAATGATTTTAAAAAGTGTTTCAGCCATGGCCTTGTTTGACACTAATGAAATAACTCATCAGCACCCATAATGTGAAACTCAGCAACTGAAATGTTGTTCAACCAAAAACTGAGGCGATAACTTCTGAGTATGTCACTAAGTAAAAAGCTGTAGCAGTGTGTATAGGTGCAAATGCTGTGGAAAATAAAATCAGAAAAAGTATGAAGTATGATACAAGGTAAAACCTTTTGCCATAACAGTGTTCCTGAGAAGAATGGGAGACCATGGATGCAAAAGGCATCTGTCTCCAGTGACACTGCCACTCAACCGTGAGGTTGTKACTGAAAAAGCATTGGTCCAGTAGGAAGAATGAGACTAAGCTTCAACTTAATTCAGAAAAGGAGCAGGAAAAAAGGAAATGGATAGTGAATATCCAAGTTCTGAAACAGAAGATACTGCAGGCAACAAATGTCTCACACATCACTGCAGGATGAATCAAGCATCACAAGGAAGCAGACAGGAAGGTAGAAAAGACAAGACTGATGGGAAACGGGACGTTTCCATATTCTGTTACTGATCATTCATGTGCTGAAGAAAAATACATCCAGACATGTAATGCTGCAAGCAGACATTTGGAAGTATTTTTGGTGAAATATTTTAGACAGCTAGTCATATCTGTGATCAGCAACCAGAGAGGAGGTGAAAGTCTTTCCTGCTGTACTATAGGCTTTTTCCTGTAATATCTGTTAGCTTACCCATTTCCTTGTTAAATACCAGTTTGTGCTAAGTGTTCTGTAACACTGACCTCTCATTAAGTGCCACCAAACTACAGTATGAAGATTTAGTGCCTGGAATGGTAAGCGGCAAGTCGGGATGCCTTGCTGCAGAAGCAACATAAGGCAGCTAGCAGTCAGGCATGTTGCCTACTGCTGCACTGACCATGCCTCACTGACACCTCCCTGCCAAAAACCATACATCATCTTAGTGACCCCGAACCCACATCTGACTCACATCAAAGTCAAATTGAAAACAAAGAAGTCAGCCAGCACCAGGGCAGGGAAGCATATCAAAGCACATTCTTCATGGGGATTTAGGTAAGATGGGCTCAGACACCTAACTCATATATACTTTGCTTACCACATGCCCATAGTATGRCTTATAAGGGCCTCTTTATTTACATTAACATTAACTCTACAATTACATGTTTTAAAAGATGAAGGAGATATATCACAGGTACCATATCTTCAGTTTGAAGCAGGGCCTTCAGGACTTTTTATGTCAGCTCATCTGAGAAAGGATGTTAACAACCCTCTGGAAACTGGTTATTTTAAACCACTGCTGTCATTCAACTATGGTGGTGGTGGCCATCTGACTAGACCCACAAGCCTGTCTGAGAGCCATCCATGAACATTACCATGGCTTCAGGAGACAAGGGATCTGCCCTCCACCTGCAAGACCATGTATGGTTATGTAAGCTGGAAAAGTTACATGCTTTTAACATGTAAGGTCTAGAACAGTGCACTGTCCCCCTCTGCGTAATCTTGGGACATGCATGTACAGCCATGATGCCTGTGAGTTAGGGATTTCGAGGCAGGGCATGATGTGATCATCAGAGGGAATCAAGAGAAGCAGCAAGTACCCAGTGCTCACTGAATCTTGTAACCATCCCAAAAACCGCAAGAATTGTGTGGCTGATTCAGTCAGACCTCATGTCTCAGCTCTTGAAATCATACTAGTGGTGTCTCCCCAGCTGTCTCAATATCATTTGCATACCAAGGCCTTCTGTGGTCTCTACAGTCCATACAAAACCACAGATTGCCTTTCAGCTCAGGGTATACTCATGTAGGTGGTGGACTTTGAAACTTACTCTACCAGCCAAACCWAATTGCAGGAAATGTGGCCAAGATGATAGCACTCAATGCTAAAACAGCCCTAGGGAAATCCTCAACAGCATTTACTGATATGCACTATATTTCTTCCCTGTCTCCACTATGTCTGGTTGTTAAGACATGACTCCACACCCAGACTTTAGGGAACAGGTGGTCTCTATGGCCTAGGACAGGTCAGAATTTTCTACCTGATTTTATTTGTAAGATTTCCTGTTGTGAAAACATGTACTGTTTCTCAGTACATTTTTCAACACATTTTCTCCCTCCCTGTATTTCACCAGATATTCTGCATGCATGCTGACCTGCATGTTACCCAAAAAACTTCACAGGATTGTGCTTTGGATCTACTTCTCCTCCTTCCTGATGTTCCCTGTGGTTGAAATGTATTCCTTCCCTTCTGGCAGACCCAGTGTGTTGGCTATTGAGATGCTGCCGGTCTGGAGTGTGCAGAAGAAGGAAGGAAGACAAAATGAAACTATCACACATGGAAGTGACCAGAGATTTTTTGCAACATTCTGTAAGTCTTTTATGACCTGATTTTGCAGAGACACAAGACAATGGGCTGAGGAACAGGGTGGGAGTCAGGTGACTACGTTTGTAAAGAATGTCATAAATCTTATTCCACCTCTTTTGACTTTTAAGCCCAGAATCTGTCTATTTGTTCAAATGGCTAGAAAGTATTTTTTTTCTTTTCATAACAGCATTTTGAAAGAAGCCCTTGTAACTTGGGCATTGTCTCATACTGTAAGCACAGGTCTTATGGATTTCSACACATTTCTACAGGACTGAGTGCTTTTCTATTGATTCTGTCCATTTGTAAGCTATATCAACTGTTCATTTGAAGATGAACCCTAGTATACACATGCATCTATTTTCAACACTTGATATAAACACCCATATAAGACACAGAGAACCAGCTGGACTGGACATATTATATGCTATATTTGTCACATATGTGTGTGTTTGTATTTATTATACATGTATATGTTGCCATTTGTGCATATAACACCATTTCTTACAATATACTAATAACAAAATATATGAACAATTCTTATACTTCATATTCCTCCTTTTCTTATCATTGCCTAGGGGATGTGTCTTTTAGCTGGTGCTCAACAAGACAGACATGAATACACAAGTATTCGTGGACAACATCGTAGTGTTGCAGCACATTTAAGAAAATCACACTTCTTACATCCTTCAGTCTACACAGAAGACAGTACACAGATACTGAAATGTATTTAGTAGCAGACATGGGTTTATACAACACACAGGACTGATAAGTGATGGAAATCTATACAGGAAGCTCGACTCATTATCAAACTCATTTCTTTCTCCAGAAAACTTATAATCTTTTCTATCTTAGAAGCTTGAATTCTGCCTAGTTTAGCTATGTGATGCCTCTGGTCAAATCCAAGAAATAACCATATTTCATCATCAATCTTAAATCATATCGCAAAGACCTCTTTCTCAGTTCACAGAGTAGATCTTATTACAGCACAGTCTCTGACTAATGCCACAGAAATGCCTGCTGGCTGTGCGGTCTGGTAATGGAACAGCATACTTCCATACATTAACCACCTTTAGGACAAATATACAGTCTGCTTAAAATATCTGAAAATTCATTTGCATGGCCAATCTTACGCAATGTTCATTGTGGATCACACCAACATCCTTCATTCTATTTCTTAGATGTTACGCGCAGCTTCTTGGGCGGTAGTAATATAGTATCCTAATTAGCACGATCATGAACTGGTGTTATGCACTTTTTTTGTGTGTTTCTTTAATTACAGCATCATTTATATTTGCTCTGGGCAGGTCATTTTCTTACAAAAGGTCATTTTCTCATGGCAGCCTAGCATGGACACAATCACAACTTACTTTCTATGCAGTTATGGCAACCTTTTTTTTACTTTCTAATTTCTACTTTTCTACATTCTACACTGTATACACATGGCCATGTTCTTTTACATACTGCTACACCCTCAGATTGTTATACTTCAGATTTTTAAAATAGCGTATTGCAATGTCAATGAAGCCCATTATAATTTCTGGCTATGTAAATCATGGCACAAGTAATCAGCAGGCAAGATCATCTCTTTTTCTTYAAAGACACTATGATTGTCCCACCTGAAATAGGGCTAACCCATTTTCCCTCTTTTCAACTAGATATTTTATTTAGATTTATTTCAGCATTTTTCCTGAAAGAGCCAGGCACTCACTTGTGGTAGTTGGAAGTTGATATCTGGAAGTATTACTGGAAAATGGAATCCATCACCATCATTTGAGACGAAAAGGCACTGATATACTAAAATTGCTCTTATCTTTTGACATAAAATGTCACCTCCTCCTGTAAAGTTGTACATTAATCATTGCATTCAAGATTATCAGAGGTATTGCTGACCATGGTCTAACACTGATTTGCCACAGAGAATTGTAGTGAGGTTTTTTGCTTCCTAGCAACTAATTGGATGGAAACCGTTCCTTTGATAGTCTATATCTGTGGTCATCTTAAATTAAAATTTCATYCAGTCCTGTATTTGACTTTTTTTTTTTTATATTGATAATTTTCTGAATTCCTGGGATTGAATAAAAATGAACTTACAGTGTTTCACCTCCTCTGACAAGGCACCATAGGTACCACAAATCTATAACACTGGTGCTCTGACACAACAAATCTATACACCAGCTTACCCAGTTCATTTTCCAGTGCCTATTTCCTACCTTTTAAGAGGTGCTTAACCAGTAAGTATTATCAACAGACACTAGTAAAAATTAAAACATAGAAGCTTAGAAAGAGATTCTTTTTCGCTCTCGCAAACAAGATACTTTTATGAATAAAGAAAATATTTTGAAAAGGCACTATCTGCTTACTCCCCTTCCTTTATTGTTAGAGCTTTTTTCTCTTTTCCTCTCATGATTCCTCTCTGAGTGATCCTGTAGTTTTAAAGAAACAGCACAGCACAGCAGCACATGGTACATTTAGAAGATTAATCAAGAAGGTTCCCATAGCACAAAGAAAGTGCAACTGACTGAGAAAAAATGAGAGACTAGGAAAGACCAATGCCAAATTTTGGTAGAATATTAGGGAAAAATGGTACCATCAGATACAAAGTATTGCATCACCTAAAAGATGTCACAAAAATCTTCTTGGATTATTAACACACAATTAGATATAAAACCAGGAATGATTCTAAGTTGACAGGTAGAAGGATTAATCAGCAAAATACAACTTTATGCCATCCAGTAGCAAACTGTCAAGTGCCAGTTTATCGGACTCTGAAGACCCTGTATTATGTGCTCTGATACAAACTGCAGTAGAGATTTCATCCTAAATACAAACCATTCAAATACATTTACTTGTCAGCAGAGTAAACTCTACCATATACTATAAAACAAATGCAGTAAAAAATTGTATGTTAAGAGCAGCAGGGATAGATGTCACTGGCAAAATACATCAGAGTTGCACCACCAAATTCCTGACACTCAGCTTTCCACCTGCTACTTCTAGACATTGTGGAGAGCAGATTGCACCTGTGTGGCTACAGCAGCTAGATCTTGTTCAGAGCAAAGGGTGTAACCATTAAAATTACTTTAAACACATTATGGCACAATGTCTTACATACCATAGACCTTCTCCAATTTGAGAAGCATATTCAGTAGTTTCCTTCAAAAAGTATGGCCCAAAGTAGACAGCAGAGCAGTAGCCAATCAGCTGGAACTGTTCCAGTTTATGGATCAGTTCCAGTTTATGCAGGTTCTGCTAAATGCAAATAAACAACTTTATTTCAGTTGGCCTGAGTTGAAGGAGTATTCACACTCAGTGACTTTAGTAGCTTTGCATTCAAAAGAATGCAGCAGAGAGAAGAAAACCACCTAATCTTTGTCAATTTTCATCTAAATAAAATATGTCAGTCTGTTCTAATTGTGTAGAACAAGAGAAGGAATGTAACATTCAGAGTCATGAAAGCTTTACAGAAAGAATCAATATAAAGAGATGCATAACATTACATCAGTACTGGTTAACAGTAAATTAGATAGCATCAGTTTTATTCTGTCTGTAAGGCCAAAAAAAAAAAATCCTTGTCAAAGTAAATAATGTTGGTCTTCCCACACAAGCAAAATAAACTAATTTTCATTTTGTGCTTTTAATAGTTAAATATAAACAGTCTCTGAAAGGATTGGGCTGAGGGTTATTTGAAAAGCTATTATTGATTTTAAAAATGAAAACAATTTGATATTGTTCCTAATAGCCACAATACCAGCAGAGAACAGTGATTACAGTGAAAGCAAAATTGGAATCCCATGCTGTGGATGTAACGTGTGTGTATATTCATGGATAGACAGATAGGTCGCTATACGATGTGTCCCATGATCTTTGCATTTTTCATCTTTGCACTTCACCTGCCATTTTATCAGACAGTGTCCTAAGAAACTTATGCCTCTCTTCATTATCTGCTTTAGATAGACTATCTGAAAAATGTTATGCTATCTACAAATGAGGTCATTCCACCCTTCTTTTGCTTTTCAAGACAATTTAAAAATATATTTATAATCAGACTTAATATCGATTTTAGGGGCTCCTGCTGGTAACCTCCCACTGCTGTGGAAACTGTCAATAATGAGACAGCTAGAATAGAAGATAGTCTGATGTTGACTTCAATTTGTACCTTAGTTCCAAAGGCTTTAAAGATATTTTTGCACAATCATAAAAGAACCAGGGTATGTCATGAGCATGAACACGCACATAAAGGGGGCCTCACTAAGCAAAGATGTTCCCTGAGGGCCCCTTTTGCCATCCTTAAGTTAGCCTAGCTGGTACAAAGGATGTGCAGCACGATAACAGGAGGGTTCATTGGTATTACAGGTATATTACTTATGAAAGTTTCCATAATTTTAATAACAAAATCTGCAAGAGAAGAAGGTTACAGACAGACGTGATAGCCCCTTCATTCGGCACTTTTGACAGGATTTRTTCCTAGGGAATTCAGTGCAAGAGAAGGCAGATACAAAGTTCAACACACTACAGTTTTGATGAGATAAGAAAAGTCACTAACGGGAGAGAAAAGGAGAGAGAACATTTAATAATATATGTGCAGAGACTATAAGGGAAAAGTGGTAGTGGAGGGAGCTGCATACTGTCAAACTGATTGATGGAAACTCGATGACTTCATAGAGCTGCTGAACTTTATCATGACATACACTTGACCCCACAGGCGTTTAAACCAGAAACTCTTCTAAGTCTAGAGGAGATTCTATCCTTGCAGGCAAACAAATTAAATGCTTCAATACAGTAATAAAACCTCTAATGATGGACATTTGTGGCTATTGTTGCATACTTCACTGCATTTTACTGGTCTGTCCAACCTAACAATTACCCCAACTACCTAGTAATATACATATCAAAGTGGCTGATTTGTAGAAAAGTAGGATTACGGGACCTAAATTTATAACATGTGTAATATCCAGCACATTGGGTCACGCAAATAATCATCCTTTTCCACAAAAGCAATGGGAAAGGCTAAGCAGATGCTGCCTCTGGAACTTTTCCAAGCTCTTAAAAAGTTAGAAGCAGATCTGATCCACCCCAGTGCACCAGCTTCACCTGATTTAAAAACTCAAATGAGATTTAATTTAAAAATCTGATTTAAAAACTCAAATGATTTAAAAGCTCAAATGAGAAAATATCAGAACACATTTTCAAAACAAATAAAGCTAGTTTCATCTGGCTAAGAACATAGATGGACTCCACAGAAGCCCTCACTCAAAGGCCACACAGCCTTCCCATAGCAAACTTTGCTGTTCTTCAATTAGTTTTTTGTCTTTCTGTGAATGAATTGTAACACTGCTTATAGCAGAAACTTCCCTCTCTGTTCCTCTTCTTCACTGATAGGGTAGCAGAGCAGCTATTAAAAGGACACTGAATAGCCCTGACCACTCTGCCCTGATATGTTTGAAGAGTAATGTAAAAGTCTAATGTAAACCTTTCAAAAATAATTTTCTTTTTCACAGCTATCACTCCCCATTCCTTCTCTTTGCTACCTATTCTCAAAGTATTGCTGCTGCAATCCCTYTGAGCACAGTTCTGCTGGCCAGAACAACCTGGAGTACATGCTACTGTTTCTTTACTGAACYACCCAGTAATTTAAATATTCAAGGAATCTAGGATGACTGTCTTCCTGGCCTGAAAAGATCCGTCAAAACAGGAGACATTTTGTACATGCCCTGTACAGATGCCCTGAACTAAGTGACTTTCATGCACAGAATAATGAATATGCCTTGAGTTAATGGATCTTCTCTAACAAAGGCAAATATATTGAATTAGGAAGTATTCCTAAGCTGCTTATTCCTTATTAAGTCTACACAAAGCTGTTAAAAAAAGGACTCATAAGCTTCTGTGGATGAAGTTATCTTCTGCTCATGTACAGGATCCAATTCACTGCTCCTCTTCATATYGCTCCTCCCTCCAAAGAACATTTTTTTTAAAAAAGTACTCTAATCTTCTTACTGCACCACAGTTCTTTCTGATTAACCACCACACTCTGATCGAGAACATGTAGACATTGCGATTCCAACTCCACAACTTTCTTTCCTTATTGGCTTTGTGTTAAGTTTTTAAATTATGTATATTTTCTTTCACTCAGAAATGAGCTTCTATTACCAACTCATCTTTTATAAATAGTAAAATAACCGTACATACAAAGACTTAATCGCTACAGGTCCCAACAGAGTGCTTGATATATAGAAAAATAGCATTCTTTCAGTTGCTGCCTCATTTGATGGGAAATAAAATTAGGCTGCATTGCCTCCTGAAACATTTGATTTACCTGAACATGCATAGTTTCAATAACCAAAAGTTAAAGTAATTTTTATAGTCTTTTGCTGTCTCTATTCATTGCTTCTTGCATTACAGTTGGCACAGCTTCTCCTGAACCAAAATGCACTTCATCTGGCAGCCACTTATCAAGCATTGGCACTGTTATTACCCAGGAGGCTCTGGCACAGTAGCAGATAGTGTTTGGATGATTAGTCAGTGTCACAAAGATGAGAGTAAAATTAAGAAACAGTAAGTACAACATTAACACTGTTAGGCTTAGAGAGAAAGAAAAAAAAATACAGAAGCTCCTGGAAACAAATGACGTTGTTCTTAATCAAACTGACAGTTACAAAATTAGTTAGTTTTGAATCACAGAGAGCTAAGGTATTTTGTGTTCAAGGACTTTTTTAAAGATGCTTCTTCTGTGTTTACTTCTCAGGAAATAAATTCTAGCCTTTGTTTCACTTAAAAATCCTAATAAGTTAAGTTGTCTGGTGCTTATTATCCTGCCCATTGACTTTTTGAAATTCCACGCTGATTCTACATTTGAAATAGTTCAAGTCCATGTCTGACCCACAAGAAGATAGTAAACTAAGTTTAGATACTTAAACTAAGTTTAAGAAGAGACTCCACCCTAAGTTCACTTTCAGAAAAGTGTATTGCATAAAGTTATGCTATGAACTTCATATCAGAGCATCACAGTGATTTCATTGTATTGACCAGGCTAACAAGCCTGAATTCATTACCAGCATGCCATATTTCACAGAGATATTATCATTGTTGATGTTGATCTAGCACAGTTTATTAAAAGTAGGAGTGAGATTTTAGATTATTTGTAAGCTTCATAGAAGAATCAATAGGATAGTGTTTCAATCTTCCAAAGATCTTATAAATTTGTAGACATTTAAAAATAAATAGAAGGTGAATGAGAGGGACTAGAAAGAATAACAGATTCTGAAAATTATATCTGATATTGGCATAGCAGCAATTTCATGAGATTATTCACATGTTGTAACACAAAAGATCATGAAATCTCCACAGGAGATGGAGAGGTCAATAAGGGAGGAAATATATAACAAGAAAAGGTCTCTGTTCAATTACAGAGTGCAGGAATTATAAGAATAATGAGAATCCATGAGAAAGGCATAAGTGCTGTCATGGCTACGAAAAATAGGAATTTTTATCCATAACCAGAAGAATCACCCTACAAAGAGGACGTACCAATGAGAGAGAATTTTTAGTTGTACTTGTGGAGTAGGCAGAGCCAGACACAGAGTGTCCCTTGAGGTCCTAGGATGCCCTTTGATAAAGAGATGAAGAAAGAGAGCAGATGGGAGACCCTTCCAGACTGAAGCYTCTCCACGAATTACAGTATTAAAATTAAAGCAATTTTAGGAGCAGTAACCAAAAAATGGCAGAGCTCCTAGTCCTTACAATTAAAGGGAACAGAACATTTATTGCAAAATAAATATCAGTAAACTCAGGGAGTTGTTAAGCAAGTCTAATGACAAAAGGGATTAAGGAAAGCTGGCAGTTCCTCCAAGGGACAAACCAGGTATGAAAGATAACCTATCCTACTGCAGCAAAGAATTGGGATGTGTAGTCAGAATCAGATCTGGATGACTTGTTCCATGATTTCAACCTCAAGGAAGCATACAGAAAGTGGAAAGTAGAGTAGATACTACATAAAAACTATAGATTTATACTGTATGCATACATAGACAAATCAAATAGGCCAAGGTACAAACTGAAGAACATCTCACAGGTGATATGTAGGATATCAAGAAATTGTTATATAAACTACAGAAAAGGTTACCCAACACAGCAGAAAATCTACCAAAAAAATAGATTTTTTTGCAAAAATCTGGAGTCTTTAAAATCATTTTTAGACAGTTCCTTAGAAAGAATTCTTGGCTTAGGGTAAATAAACATAGCTTGGAGAATTGAGATGGAAGGAAAATGTTTCAGACTGTCTGGGTGCAATATTAGGAAAATTAAAGGAGAAGTGAATAAATCTCAAGGCTGTTCAAAGTTCCCCTCAAGAAATAACGGAAGAAAGGTGAGGTAACAAGCAGTTAACAAAGGGGGCTTTGCAATGCCCATCTTTCAAAGGATGGGGAAGAGGAGCTGAAGAATTACAGATCAATCAATTTACTTCAACTCATAGAAAGATACAAATAATGAAACAGAATGATTTTGACTAACGAATAAAACTGGAGGACTAAAAGTCAAGACAGATGTCAAAAAGAAATCACTTCAGACAAACCTGATTTTTCTCATCAACAGGAAAACTGCCTTTGTGGAAGGCATAACAGGAATGTCATATATTTTGTATTTAATACCTTTGACACAATCTTTGTTATTCCGATATCAAGCTAGGATAACGTGCACTAGTTCCCATAACTACAGGAAGGATGCAAAACAGGTTTCATAACCATGTTGAAAAAGTGTCATACACAATTCTTTAGCAAAATGGAAGGACAAGTGAGTGTGTACAGGGGGTCTGTTCACTCCAGTATCTTCAAGTTTTTCATTAACATTATAAAGAATAGAATAAATAGTATGCTTATTGATTTAGCAGATGACATGATCCTAGAAAGCATGAGAGGTATATTAGAGGATAATTTGCTCACGAGAAAGTGAAAAAAATAACATAAATACTATGCTATTCAATAGGTGCAGGTAAAGTATCTTTGCAGGTGTAGTCAGTGACACAAATAAAAGATGAAAAGTAAATAAAGAAGCAAGCATTCCAAAGGCAAAGGATCTTGGTAGTTTCTGACCACAAGTTAAACACATCAATAATGACATGACAAGAAAGGCAAATACCATTTCAGAGTGCAAACAGAACTGTAATTTACAATTACATGAAGCAACACTCCTTCACTTGGTTCAGTATCGGTGAGGTCTCAGCTTGAGAACCAWGTTCTGCACTTTAAGAGCATTCACCAATTAGAGACTGCCCAGAGGAGAAAAAAGAGAATGATCAGAAGCTTAAAAAACATGACCTGTGCGGAAAGACTGACTGAACCAAGAAGCAGGTAAATCTAAACAATAGGAGAGACTCCCTCAATGAATACAAAATACCAGTAAAGGTAAAAAGCTGCTGCAAATAGGAATAAAATGATCTGTTTTCACTGTGCAGTGTGATTGTAGGAAGAAATAGTAGCCTGAAGTGGTAGAAAGAAATACAAGAGAAACCTTTCTAATGGTGCTAGTGATAGAGCATTTGAGTAAATAACCTATAGGTGATGTGGAGTCATAAGCACTGCAAAACTTTAAAAGAGGCTTAGGTAAATAGCTATCAGCAATAAAAGGTGACATTAATGCTACCTTGTGACTGGAGAAAAAGAGTAATTGAAACCCCAAAGTTTCTTTCCTAACAAATATTCTATRATTTCATGAATACATATAATATGGAGAATTTAAGACAGAAAGAGGAAGAYGAACACTTTCATATTGGTTTGTAAGAAATATTAGCCATTTCAAATGTTGAAATTATTTTTGTTACCCATTTCTTACTTCTCTTGATCCATACAATATATCAAAAAGCTGTGAGTTTACAACTAAAAGTAAGGGCTTGTATTTTTTCTAAAGTATTTTCCCAAGGGTACTGAGGGAGCTGTTGGAAGTGCTCACCAAGGCACTTTCCATCCTTTATCAGCAGTCCTGGCTAACCAGGGAGGTCCCAGTTGCCTGGAGGTTAGCAAATGTGATGCCCATCTATAAGAAGGGCCAGAAGGAGGATCCTGGGAACTACAGGTCTGTTAGTCTGACCTCGGTGCCGGGGAAGGTTATGGAGCAGATCATTTTGAGTGCCATCATGGGGAATGTACAGGTGATCAGGCTCAGTCAGCATGGGTTTATGAAAGGCAGGTCCTGCTTAACTAACCTGATCTCCTTCTATGACAAGGTGACCTTCTTAGTGGATGACGGAAAGGCTGTGGATGTGGTCTACCCGGACTTTAGTAAAGCCCTTGACACCATTTCCCACAGCATTCTCCTAGACAAACTGGCTGCTCATGGCTTGGAAGGGCATACTCTTCACTGGGTAAAAAGTGGCTGGATGGCCGAGCCCAAAGAGTTGTGGTGAATGGAATTAAATCCAGTTGACAGCCAGTCACAAGTGATGTTCCCCAGGGCTCAGTATTGGGGACAGTTCTGTTTAATATCTTTATCAATGATCTGGATGAGGGGATCAAGTGCACCCTCAGTAAGTTTGCAGATAACACCAAGTTGGGCGGAAGTGTTGATCTGCCTGAGGGTAGGAAGGCTCTGCAGAGGGATCTGGACAGGCTGGATCGATGGGCCGAGGCCAATTGC
>JASVER010000084.1:3685774-3804521 GCA_030449065.1 Oceanodroma leucorhoa | reverse complement strand
GGTTGTCAAGCATTGGAACAGTCTGCCCAGGGAAGTGGTGGAGTCACCATCCCTGGAGGTATTTAAAAGACGTGTAGATGTGGTGCTTAGGGACATGGCTTAGTGGTGGACTCTGCAGTGCTAGGTTAATGGTTGAATTTAGTGATCCTAAAGGTCTTTTCCAACCTAAACGATTCTATGATTTTCTTTTTGTTATCAAGTGGAAAATAACATGACCCTTAACAACTATGATGTTGTCTCACTCTTAAATGTGTGCATTTAACCTTCCAGTCAAACAACATTTCACTTTCTCATGGCTTAATATATCACATATATAGCTGTAAATTTGTTTCTGTGCTCACCCAGAAAGGTAAGATTCAAACCTTTTTTCATCAATTGAAGTAAACTGAGGACGTGACAGTAACATTACTCTGCAAAGATAAACTATCACTGTGATTAAGTGGAACATTTTGAGACCTGAGGTAAGTTACTGATGAAAAATGGACTTGCAGTGTCCACTGTATCAGAAGATGATAAAAAGTTACAAGAGAAGTGAGTGGAATTTTTAATCAGGCTATAAAAGCAATGCTAAGAGTGGTTTGTACAGATATAAATAACACACACACTTGCTGAGCTCCTAGAGAAACAGGTCAAGGTTGTGTGCCGTCTTACATGCACTTTGAAGACAAACTAGATTATGTGACTTTGACAGCTCCATGAGCAGGAAGGAAAGCTTTCTGGAAATAATGACAATATTTGCAAATACACTAGGAGTTTAAAATATGACGAAGGAGTTTGTCTCCATTTTTTAAGTACCTAATTTGAAAGCTCTTTTAAACACTGGAAATAATGATTTATGCTCATAATTTCTGCATTCCAACAATGGGTCCAAGTTATTTTTGGATATATTATAAACCCCTTAATTAAATTGCTTCCATAAATTAAATGATCATATCCTAACTATGATTCAATTTTTATTCTTTACCACAAAACACAAATCAAGGGACCTGGGCTAATTGAACAGAAAGAGGTTATAAGAGCAGGCTGATCTGGGGGAAGAGAAACTGAAGAGAGGTGTACTGAAGAAGGAATTTGATAGGAAACAGTCATGGACACCAGGGGAGATGCATACAGCAGAGGAAGAAAAAAGAACGATCTGGATGAAAACCTGTACTGGTACAGGAACAGGCACCAGGAAAGGGAAGAGGATGTTATAATCTTATCAAACATGATCCGTCCTCTGTGTGTGTTTGTATGTGTGTACAGGAGTGGAAAGTGTCACAAATTTGGAAAACTCTATACAGAAACATTTTGCAACCTTAGGGAAACTGAGACTGAGAGGAGTTCTTACAAAGGGTTGTCAGTGCTCCTCAGCTCTTCTTTCTTTCACCTGTCAGTATATATCAAAATATATCAGAACTGCCAGAAGAATAAAGTACATTTTCGAACTGAACCTAGTTAGGAACATAGGGAAAAAAGGAATATAAATTATATTAACTTTTATATTTCTATTCCCTGTTGAGCTAATCCTCCTTAGTAGGGAAGGAGGAAAATATTTTTTCTTTCCATGAGATTTACTGATTTTTTTATTCCATGTCAAAAAAAGTAAAATTTTTATTTTTCATCACCAATTTTGCAGCCAGGGAATAGATTTTGCAGCAATCCTGAACCAACATTCTCAAAGATTTGCTGACATTTTTGTCAGAAATATAATTTCTCCCCTTAACTCTACTTCTTCGTTACCTTCACTTAAACAAGATTAAAACAGAAAATGTTTCTTTATTTTGCATTTGTATTATGTATTGCACCAAGAAGCTTCCTATCTGAATGTTTGTTATTGTGTCATCTTTGTTCAGTGCAGCGTTACACAAACAGCACTGAAAACATTCTATAATGAAAATAATAGAAATTAGAAGTAGGTTTTTTCATATTTCTTACAAATTTAACATCAACAGAGGAAAAAGTTGGAAGTCTTCATAGAAATACTTAACAATCCTATAATGCACAAAATGTGCTGTGTACATGAATGCATATCTGTAGCTGCTAACTAAATATTACATACTGCATGGGAGAGGAAATACTGATTGCAGCTTATACGATTTTTGGCAGAGCACAAGCTGGGAAACTTCATGTGGCCATTCACTGAAAATTTCTCAACATATGCTAACAGATTATATTTTTGGTTTGTGTGTTTTGAGAATGTACGTTTAATTTTAAAGGTTTTTAAACACATAAAGGTATATAAACCAAAGTCTGCTCTTTGTGACACCACAGCTGAAAATATGGACTTCCACTGAGYCCCATGGAAGCAGGCAGATGTAAAAACCTGGTTGTCAAGTAAAATATGTTCTGCAGTCTAATCAGAAGTGTTTGGATGTCCTTCTTGTTAGTGTGAACAGCAATTATACACATGCCACAGAGAGTGTGGAGGACAGACTTAACATTGGTATTTTTGTTCAGCACACACAGTACCCATTTATCAGTCTTACACTGGCCATTATCTTTTTTGATGTTGGAAGTTCCATTAAAAACCAAAGGGAATGCAYTGTGTATTCAGCCATTTGATGTGATACATCAAATAGTTGCCCAGACTTTCTCAGGGAAAATGGTATGGAAGTTGCTGCAGTGAAATCAATAAGCTGAGACCRTATCTTAGTTTCTCAGCCATCATGTTCTGAGGATGATGAAATTATAGTCTATAAACCTGGCAAATTGACATATAGATGATGATGATCACTTTTATAAATAAAAATATTCATTCCTATTTCAAGGATTCAAATTCAACCTAGAAAATAATTTTTTTCTCATTTTGGTTTAGTCTTATGATTCAATGTTGTTCCAGGATTGTCTTATCTTCAGTTATTCTCTTTCACTCCACTGACTTCAAATTTCACCTCAAGCTGCAGTTCTGGAATCACACTGAAAACAATGAAATGGCATACAAAAAAAGGTTATTATGAACAAGTTTTGTTGCTCAAATTGTTTTTCAAGCATACAAATATGCTGTACAAAAGAAGGAAAAAAAYCATAACTAAACAACTGATGTACAGAATGACTTATTTGCAAAAGTTGTTCAACATGTTCTTTGAGTTTCTTCAGTACATAATACTTTGAATACAATAAAATTCAGTGGATATTAGATTTTTCCCATCATGTATGGAAATACAGCACTCTCCAATGTGCTTCCAAACACAGACTAGCTCTTTTTTCTCTCCTGTCACCTTGCGCAGTAGTCATGAAGAAGTCATCCAGTCTTGGATGAACGCCAAGTCCTTATCACTTCTCCAGCCACCGCTCTGTTCACATTGACTAAGTAACATGTCATTGAGGACAAAGTGAAAAACAATGTATGCCATAATGCATTTGCAATACAGTTTCTGCTATAGGGCCATACCGTGGCTATCTGAAAGGAGAGCATTGATAATTCTTAATAAAAGCTCATTCAAAAACATTCACAAATACTGCATTTTGCATTTTTCAGGTATCTAATTATTCCAGAATAAATCTTGTTACAGTTAGAAAGCCTCCACATGCATGGATACTACTGAATTTTAATTCTGTATTGTGTAGTACAGTATGTCAGTCTCATAACAACAACAAAAAAAAAAAAAAAGAGAGAGAACTTTGTGTTTGGGGGATCATATCCTTTGGTTTCTTTACATCCACAGAATCAATGCTGAATTCCTAACTGTGCCCCAAGCTGTCCAATACACAGCCTGGCTGAAGTTTTCTGCCTTTTTACATAAACAAACATTCAGTTTATTTGCAGCATCTTTTCCTTACATTAGACTATCAACAATTAGCATTGCAAAACTGCAAGGGGGAAAGTTTGAAAAAAGTTGTTTCATTTTGTGTAACTGCCATTCCATGGAGATTAAAGTCAGCAAAATCACCTAACTATGTTGATTTACAGCTCTAGTTAAATTTCTTGACTTAGGGGATTTGGTGAATTTGGAGGTTAGATAAAAATATACTCTTAATCCACATTGTCCACATGTTGTTATGGTAATTTCTATTGGAGAGCAATCTCAGAACAAGTGAACTCTTTTGGCTTTGTTGTTGTTCCCAAATAGACACAGATTTTTAGTCACTTAGCCACCATCTAAACAGGTCATCTTCAATTATCTGTACCCCAAGAAATAGCACCAAAACATTAAAACACAAACCGCAAAATTGTAAGATACATATGCAGTTGATTGTGCTGGTGGTTTGGTATTATGCTTATAGAAAGCAGTAACCATTCAGCTGTGTATTACCAGAGAGAAAGAAATGTATGGGAGAATGAGTATGTACTATTGAATGAAGCACTTTCACACTTCACAMGGGGTGTTCTGCATGTCACAAGCTTCTGGTCACTGTGGGTGAACACACTGTGGCCTGGCAAGGAAATAGTTAGAAATTTGGTGCAGCTTTAGTAAAAAGAAGCCACTGTGTGCAGGTTATGAAACAGGCCGTTTTCCTGACAGAAAGAGCTGACAGAGAAATTTTGGAAAAAAGAAAGAATAATTTAAAACATTTCCAGAGAGGCCTCAGAATAGCACACTATTGAAACAAGGCTGCAATCCCTCTTTATTCAGGCAGATACCTGGCTACCTGATTAACTCTAAGCATATGCTCGACTCCTACTGAAGTAAACAGGACATGAACACAAGCTGAAGTATGTTACTGAAGAGGAATCGAGTGCTGAACTGAACCAGAACAAATAGCTTGAGTATGGGAGGTACTTCAGGAAGAGAGACAGGACATCTGTGTGCAGTACAGTGATAAGCTGAAGGCTCTTTAGTGATATCAAGAGAAAGGGATGGAGAAAACCCCAAAATTCTTGATTTCAACAAATCACTGCATCACTTCAGCTGGACTCGCCACCTTGGGCTACCTTTCCAAGAAAACAAAGAGAAGTCAATCTGTTGAAACTTCTGTACATACAAAGCCTTACACCAAGAGCAAAGCCTGAATATAACAGCAGCAGCAGCATTTCCTCCCTTATGAAGTTATCTTCATGCCTGCAATGCTGCAATTCCCCCATGCTATGTATAATCATATCTTATGTAATAATGGCATCTGGTGGATTGGATTGGGGCAATATGTCACTCGAGCACTAATTTATTTGCCAAACATCTTAGCTGTCTGTGTAGCATTGCAAGGAGTATGGGGAATAAACAAGTGGAGGGAAACTGATTTAATTGGCATAATGCAGACTTGATGGGATACGTAGCAGTTTTTAGAATATTAATAGATTGTCCAAGAAGGGGTGGCTAGGGAATGAAAAAGGGAGGTGTCATTCTCTCACATGTTAAAGATGCAAACACTTTATATGAGGGATGAAAGCTAAGAGCTAAACCTGCTGCATAGTGAAAAATGGGGAAAGAACACTATTCAGATGGAGGTATATACTTGCCCACAAGCATCATTTGGATGATTTTTTTCCTGAATACCTCAAGGAATTATCTAAAGCACAGGACTGGGCATTAAAAAACATGTAAAAAAGGCAAATGGCAGACCCAGAATGTCTGCATAATTGTTGGTATGCACTCACGATAGCTGTTTGATAGAAAACGGGGAAAGAAGCTAGGAGAGCTCTTCTTGTGGGTTTGAGTCTACCAGATGGAGAAAAAGTCAGGGCAGAAAGCAGCTTCAGTAAGGGTGACCATGAACTGGAAAAGTGCCTGGCTAAGAGAAAGGGAATGAAGGAGAACAGAAAAATAAAACCAATTATTTTAAAGACTGAATTCAGAAATTTGGTATGTAAGATCTCATGGGAGAAAAGTCTAAGAGGAAAAAGTCTTGAAGCTGACATTTCCTCAAGGAACAGCAGATACAAGCTGTCCCAGTGCAGAGAAAAGCGTGGATACCATTGCTGAACTGTGACCTCAGCTACAGAAAGAGAAGTATACAGAAGTGGAAATTAGGTTAGATTATAAAAGACTTGTAAAAATGAGTAGATTGTATAGACAAAAAGTCAGAAAAACATGACCTGCAAGGGAAAGTAAAGAAAATGATAAGTGGAGTGTGTTAACAGTAAAAAAAACGTTAGTCCATTTTACAGCGGGGATGGAAAAGCAACTACAGATGATTGTGGACCAAAGTGTTAAGGGGATTTTTCTATCTGTCTTTAACAGGTCAGTTACAATTTAGTGGAGCAGTACAATTCAGTATCTGTGTCAAAGGCATGAAGTCTCATAGTACAATTGGTAAAGAACATGTCAGGGAGAATTTGAAAGAAATATACATTCTACTAAGTTGCCCAGGCTTGATTAATTTCTTTCTAAGTAGTTGAAAAATTGTCCAAATGACTCTTAGGGCCATTACATATGTGTGAACTCATGGAGGAAACAGAGGTACCAGAGAATGGAATGGGACAAGATGGTGCCCATATTTAAAATGAGGAAAAAAGAGCATATGGAAGAAAACAAATCAGCAGCAGGTAGCATGGATCTCTGAAAAATAAGTTGTCTTCAACATAGTTTGGTTCTATTATGGGGTGGCATGCCTTGTGAATAGAGAAGAAACAGTAACTGTCATGTATCTTGACTTTAATACAGTTGGAGATTACATTCTTACAAGCAGTTTAGTGAAATATGACCTAGATGAAAGGTGAGTGACAAAGGGCTGAATAATTGGACCAAAGAAAATATTAATCAGTGGTTCTCTTTCAAGCAAAACGATGCCAAATGGGGCTCTGCAGAGTCTATTCTGGATCCAGTTTTGTTCAGCACTTTCATTGAAATCAAGACGAAGGAATAGAGCACATATTTATATATATATAATTTGTAGATTAGATGGAGGTGAAGAGTACAATAAGCTTCCTGGGAAATGTAATTAAAATTTAAATAGGAAAAAAATACATGGAAGAAATATGTGATTCAACAGGAGCAAGGAGAAAGTTATTGTAGATTATTCAATTTACAAATTGGGCAGGAGTAATAAACTATCAAAATACAGGGTGGGCTAATGGAGATTAGGTAGTAAAAAATAACAAAATCTGATAATTGAGGTGAATTGTAAACTGTACAGAAGTGAAAAATGTCATGCCATTGTGAAAAAGGCAAAACTCATCCCAGGAAGTAGAGTGAGTTGTACAAACAAGACAAATGATATAATTCTCCCACTCTGCAGCATTGGAAAGCCTCAGTTGCAATTTCGCAGCTGAGTTACTGGATTCTTTAGAAAAATATAGCACAACTAAGACAGTAAAGAGGAAAGTAATGGGAAAATAGGTGCACATGAGGAGAGTTTGGATCAAGCCATGTCATTTAGCCTAAAGAAGAAAATTTTAGGGGAATAACATGGCCCAGTACTGATATTCTAAAACATAAAAGATTGTTACAAAGAAGTAGGGAATAATCTATTCACCATGAGATAATGAGCATGAATTGTAGTCAGGAATATTACTGTGATTTTATCATAAAGATTTGTGAAGCATCAGAATGGATCATGTGGGCGGCTGTGAAGGCTCCATCACTGAATGCCTCTAGGACTAGATTAGAGAAACTTCTCTCAGGATTGAAATACACGTTATTGATTCCCCCACACAGCCACAAGGCCTGCCAGACGACCTCTCAGGGTTTTTCGCAAGAACTTTTCTTTTCCAAATTTCCCTCTATTTTGTCAAAGTCTCCCTTCCCCCCAATAATCTGCAGATTTCCAGTGTCTCCTCTTTCATTCTTGATTAGCTACCTCTTCGACTCCAATTTAAAGTTATTTGAAAAGGTACTACCCAGTAGCAACACTTTCCAGCTCAGTTGTTGTAGGAAATGACAGAGTTCAAATGCTGGAGCAAGCAACCGAGGTATTTAGAGCTCCACAGATGCTTATACGACTCTGCCAGATAGTGAAACAAATGTCCTCAGGAACCATCCAGACATCCTTATTAACAGATCTGCCCCTCAGATGTCCTCTCAGTGATCCATCGGTGCCTGGGGACACACGTGTTCAAAGCAGCTACATCATAACTATCTCACCAGGGCTGTCATAATGTCTTTCGTGTGTCTCAAATACATGCTGGCAGCCTTACTGCTTAGACCACGTCAAACACACTTCAGTCAATTTCCTTCTCCTTTCTTTCAGTTTCCTTTGACTTTTATTTTATATACCATCTTCTCTCCATCTTTGCTTCCTTTACCTTCTTCACCTGTTTCAACTATTCCTTTTCCATTTAGTATGTGCAAAGGAAAAAAACTATTTCAGTCTTTTATCCATACTTTTGACATTTCCCATGATTTTTATAGCACCCAGATGCTGAACGAATGAATAACCAGTGACAACCAAATGCCAGATACAGCTAGAAATTCTCATTTGTCCTTTAGCTTCACCTCATGCTACTAGTTCACAGATGGCTGAAGAAATCATGAGTTTTGATGAAATTACCTGCTACTGGCTAGCATATATCCATTGAAGTCAATTCATTTTAAAAATCTGGGAAAATAGAGGTAATAAAATCTATACTAATAATATATGTGTATTTTAGATATTATATAGCTATTACATCTATTTTTACATATATAAAAATAATATAGACAAGAAAAGGTTTGTAACAGCACCTTAGTTCCTATTTCAGCATTTTCAAAATAAAATATTTGGTGTTTAGTTTGAAAGAACTTCAGTTTCCAAATTTCATATTTTAATTCCATTAACAACTACAACACATTCCAAATTTAAAATGAAATATAAYATTACAAATAACCATAATTCTACACAAGACCAAATTTCAGTCTTTCCTCTCTGCTTTTCCATATTTCCTTGYTTCTACTTCTTTTTTCTCAACAGTATTTGTCAGTACCACAACACAGTCCTTCAAGGCTTTCTTGCATTAATGTAGTAGAAAACACTAGAGCAGTAGTTAGAATTTAATTAGCCTGTGTCCCAAAACTGTTGTTAATGCTATAGGCAATGTCTGCATTTCTAAGTGATTTGGTGTTATAGGAGCAGAGCAGCAGATCCACATGGTTGTTCTTGAGGCTCCATCTCCATTGTGTGTGATTCAGAGGGTTTGCTTTGGATTAAATTTAATCTGGTATCCTGGGCCAAATATCTCCTTTACATACATAGCTCTGAGTTTTCTCGAGGAAAAAAAGTATCACCCCRGGGGGCCTTGTGGTGCTGCAGCCCATGCACTGCTCTGGAACCTAGCGTGAAACACTCACGTGCTTTGGGACATGGCTTCCAGCTGCGCTCCTGCTGGAAAGGGTCAGACTGGTTTACAAGAGAGAGAGACAGAAGCTCTGCTGAATCCCCACATTAGGTGAGTTCATGAACAGCCACCATAATAAAGTAGGAACAATTTTTTCTTGGTTGCAAATATTCTGAAATTCAGAACTTGTAAGACAAAATCTAGCTAAAAATGAACGATCTGGGACTGATTATGCCAATTCAAAGCAAAACTGACTGAATGGGTATGCATGAAAACTGTGCCTACAGGTGAGTCACTTGCCATTTTGCTTCTCTTAGGAGAACTTCTGCATTTATTGTGAAGTTCCTACAGTATGGCATTTTTTTCTTGGGGAAGGGGAGAAATCCTAAGGGCCTGAGCTGCGGATACTTCAGGCTGAGGAAGTTCCTACAGGAGGACAAATTTATAACTTTAAAAAATCGTTGCCTTTCCTCCACACTCAAGCATTCTTTTTGCACCCTGTGCTATGTCTATTCTTTCAGAGCAAGCACGGGACTGCAAGCAGTGCTAGGTGGGCCAGTTGGTCTTTCAAGTTCACTTTATCTTTCAGCCTGGGAAGTCCTCCATCGAGGACTGAATTTCATAGATTCTGAAATGAAAAATGGAGTTAAAACATTGCACCACAGTGTCCCACAAAGTGTGCAGAGGAGCATGWCCATACACAGAGTACAGACACAATCAGGGTTCCCAAGGTGACCCAGCAGTACTCTTAACTAACCACACCAAATCCTGCAGCAAGAAGTCACTGCTATCATCATTTTGGAAGGGGGCTCAAGGAATGCTTATAAGAAGTTTCACAGGTAGGGTACTCCTTTTCATGGAGACTGCGTGTTTATTTTCAGAAATTTCTGCAATCACTGTGCACGTCTCAGTTTGCTCACTTTCTGTATGCTGCTTTTAAAGGGTGGCAAAATCTTGCCTTCAGTTGAGAGACAAGAATGTGTGACTGCAGACAAAGAACTGAAGTGGTGATATGCTTGAGGAAGGGGCCCAAAGAGTGAACATCTTCCACCTTCAACAATGCAATCTTACATGAAATACAAGAAGAAGTACTACTTAAGAAAAGGGGAAATTAAAGGTAGGAGAGACAGAGAACAATATAAGAAGATAAAGAGTTAGCATGTGGTGCTGGTAGCTGATGTGGTAACTTCGGCTGGCCATTCTAGCCCAGGCACATCTGCATTTTGTAGTCCAGGTGTTAATGGAATATTGATTTATTTCAGAAGAGTTATCTTACCCTAATTCACTGCTGGTTACCTCCTTAAAAAGCTTACATACGCATTTCAGTACTGAAGTATGGCTCTTTCACAAAGGCAAAGAGATAAGCAAAGCTATTTTGCTTTAACCTTTAAGCCCAGTCTCAGAATCAAAAAGCAAGATGGGTCACTTATATCCAGGAATTGCATTACTGACCAGTTCCTAAAGATACTCAAGGATGTGCAAAAGCCAGGGTTTGAGCAAAAGTCTCTGACAAAAATCTGAGAGACACCACCTTCCCTCTTCCAATGATACATTTTACTCTTGTGCCTTATAACATGAAGACAGCTCTTTGAGGGGCAAACTCACAAGGACATCAGTCATGAGTGTTCAAAGTATTAATGAGCCCAGGGGACTTCCATATGAAACAGCTAGTCACGGAAATATTATAGAAATGATACTGCTTTAATTATAGTCTATCTTTGCTCCACTCAGCAATGACAAGTGTGCTGGCAGCATTTCAGCAAATTAACCAAATGGTGAATGGTTGCAGTGATTACTGTCCCTGTGCCAATAGTGGGGATACATCCCACTAACCCGTAATCGATCCTCACTTTACAGCCACTGGCCTTCCACCTGGGTGTTCCTTCATTTGCTTTTGGTAAAAATTGCAATAAAAATGATGAGTGGCATTTACCAGCATGAGGCTATGAAAGCCAGGTCGAATCTGGCTTCTGAAAAGCTCTTTTGAGAGCACCCCGCTGGACCTCCATGAGCACTACATCTTGCGGGGACAGGTCTATCATCGTCTAACTGCTCAGAGGCAGGGTATTCCTCATCATCATGTCTGACGGTCAAATTTACTAGTGCAAGAATGGCGTTATAAGGAACAAGGCAATCAATGCCGGATGCTTTAGGGAAAACTTCTCTAAATATTTTTGACAAAAAACAGGAGGTTGAGTCATCCCAGAACTCTTTCTAAGGTCTTTGTAAAAATTTATTCCATTTTTGAGTCCTTGACTTTTTCTCTATACTCCATATGCAGGCACTGTTAAGTATCAACATTGTAAATTTTATTTTTCTTCCAGCTGTGGCTGAAATTTTCATGTTTAGGAGAAAGAAATCAGCGATCTTTTCTAACTTTTTCTGAGTCACCATTATAATAATGAGAAAATTCTACTTCCTAGATCATTGCTTTCACATAAAAGTATTCTCTGCTTGAAAGGTCATGCTCTCTAAATAATACATACACAAAAACTAATCTCTCCTTGAACTGAAACTGTTATAAACTTAAAAGCAACGGAATAAAATGCCTCCTTGATTTTAATTTAGCTTGAAAAAATTTCTCAATTTACCTCAGTCAGTGTTAAAATGTTGGCCATTATTGTCTATAAAATCATCTGTAGATCAGCATGATGCAGTTTGTTAAAAAGGCAGTGATCTAGTCCATGAAATCGTTTGCTGCTCCAAGTCTCATTTTAACATCTACTTCTTGATCTGAGCATCAGCAGTTTGCTCTTAAAAAGAACACTATTTTTGTCCCTGGAGAAAGCTGGAAATTTCCCCAAGAAACAAGTCAGAAAAACATGGACTATGAGGCTGCTATTAGTCAGGGTTACTGCCTTTAATTGTTTGTCTGCCACCTCTAGCATGGTAAGACAAATTTTTTCTCCCAGGGGAATGAAACTCAAGCTTTTTTTTAGAGCAGTTGACAACAGCCTTTTAATACCTGCAGAGATATTTTCATATAAATAGTTGAATTAACGAAATTTAATACTACTATCCATACTATGCCTCATATGATCAAATCAATTCCCTATTCACTTCCAACAGTAAGGAAATAAATAATATTTTCATGTTTATTTATCAARCGCACCACTTGTCTGATACCTCTAAGAAGATTCTGTTATTTTTTGAGGCTTTTATTTTGTGCATTTTCCATCAAGCTTAACAGCTGGAATGACTAAAAATAGTCAGGATTTGTCTGAAAGAGAAGTGCCACCATAGCTATCCTCAAAAATTATCTTTTCCAATATGGATCATGGAGGTATTTCATGTTACAAAGGTAGAGACGCACTTCTAGAAGGTAGGAAGAAAGGAAATGTATTTGAGACAACATAGTGTACTTTCTTTTTCAAATGCATTAGCAATAATCCAAAAATTATAAAACTGCTTTTTGTACAGCAAAACCCAGCCTCATTAGAAGCAGAAAGGTGAGCTGCAGAGAAAATACAAGCACAAGAGAAGACTGTATGCACAAAATGTGAAAGAAACAATTATTTCACATTTTACGTATGTTAATATTGTACCTTTGCCTACCATTTACCCTCTGTAAACTTTTTTTCTCTTTTGTAAATGCTATGGCAGGCTTTACTATAGCAGGATTGGGAATGAGATTAAAAAGTTTATTTGCAGCATGCCATGGAGTTTTGCTGACATTCTCATAGCAACAGCAAGTAACATGTGTTCCTTAATAGACCACCTTAGTTTAAAAGCTTTGCAGTTGCTTTCATTCATCTGATTTTGATCCAGACAAATAACTGAAGTTGTCGTTATCCCTTGGAGGTGTAAGAATGCAGAATATTAATGGTAGGTCTGGAGAGCACAGCTTTCATGCTGTGCCCAAATGCTTTTTTGCTGGAAGAGAAAATATTCAGTTTGTCAGCTTCTAACACAGCTACTGAAGCTGAATTATCATGCTGTTCTGACTTTGATAACTATATAAAATATTTTTTATCTACTATTCATCATATTCTTGATTCAATATCCACAAATGAATGTCAAAAATATCTAATATATTCGTGGTCTTAGGAGACTGCTACTCTTGATAGTAACCACAGCATGATCAGGACTCTCAGTTAAATGTGTTTTCAAATATCAAAGCCATTTTGACTACAAATTCTTGCTTTTTTAAGATGTACACATTCTAAGAAGGCAAGATATCCATCATCATTAAGTTCTGATGCTCAAAAATCTATATGACAATCTAAAACCAGAAGTTGCAGGGTTAATCTGACTATTGTACTTTATATATCACTTGAAGAATCAAAGAGCCCAGAAGTGGTTTTTAGCTTAAAGACAACTCTAATGACTTGCAAAAAAACCCAATTTGGCCTTGTCTCTGATATTTTATTTTTTTTGACCTGAAGGTCTCTTCATTCCAATGTTTTTCCTCCTCAAAATGTACTGGCAGTCCCCCTAAGTAGCTACTCCCACTGGTTTTTATTAAACTTACACACCATTCTTTTCTTTGATTTTATTTGAGTTATTTTTCTCTTTTTCTATTTGTCATGTACTTCTAATCCAACAGCTATTTGTTAGACATAAATGTGTGATAACCAACATATATTGGTTTGCAGAAGGTAATCCTGGCAGGATGCTCAGAAGAGATCCTGTTCACTTATCTTTACAACTCACCAATAACTCACCATTTCTTTCTGTTGTTAGATTAATTCTGATGGAGGCACAGAAAGGAAAGGTGAAATTTTACAATACAGATTTCAAGCATTTATGGTACAGAACTGGACCACAAAACAGTTAGAAAACACGATACTTTCTGACTCAGCAGACAGATACTTTCTGACTCAGCAGACAGATACTTTCTGACTCAGCAGACATACTCACAGAATATAGTCAGTATCTGATCTGCTGACTTTAATATTTAAAATAATGTATTTTTTTCTGTATTTTACTATTTTGCAGTACCACTGCATAAACAGCACATAAAAGGAAAGGAACTAGATTCCACTGTGAAATGCTGTATCATTTTCCTGACAGTGGTTCAGTAGCACTTGCTAAAAACTTCTTGTTGATGCACACACAGGTCCTGCTTGCCTTCAGAATCTTGTCTGAGCTAGCAGGACTGTAAACAACAAAACCAGAAAGACCCCAAATTATTTGTAAAGTAGAATATTTAATAATGAAGCTACTAAGATGAAGACATTGAACTGTTTCTTTTTTTAGTATCACATTTCAGTATCATGTTACAATAACCTATATATCCAACGATATAATAGTGTAAATTATGTTCTTGTAATTATTTACCATACATCATTATACTTTATTTAGAAAAATTGTTTAGAGTCTGGTTTTCACTTCAGACACCGATTGAAACCCAAGAAAGGAACAGAGGCCATTTGACATATATGGGAATCAAAACTGTCATTGAACAAAACTAGAAAAATTCCAGAAACACTGCAGAAAATATGCATTGTTTTTTTCCACACTTTTTTCAAAGCTTACCTATAGCCTGAGATTACAGAATGGGACAAATATGGAGATGTAGAATACAGAGACTTTGAGTTTTAGGTCAGCCTTGCCAGACAAAGGGTTGAAGAAAGAAAGTACCATTTCTATCTGAATTGGCTTTTCACTTCTGTCARAAAATGAAAAGAAAAGAGGTTGTAGCTTTTCTTCTACATCCCTCACTCTCTTCAAATCCATTTTTTCTTTACCTAGTTCTGAAATTTATCATTTTCTGGATAGCCTTGCTGAAAATCACACTCCACTAACTTATCATGTAGAAAATGCACACAGGTCAAAACYGAGTAAAGATTTTAACTTTTCTAATACATTTTCCAGAAAGTAAAATAAAATTCAAAGGTGCCTGGCATGAAGTTGACATTTATAAGGTAAATTTTCCACCAAGTAATGATTTATTATTATCTATTCTGATAGAAGCATATATAATTTTACATCGGACAGGCAAAAATGGACAACTTTGTGGGAAAAAATATATTGTATGTGATGAGGCTTTTGGCCAGTCTTTTAACAGACTTTTTTGAAATCTATAGTTTAATTTCATATGAATACCTTTTTATTGTTATGACCACTTTGACTTCTGTGAATCACATGTAGGGCTTCAGAATATATTGAAATTTGAGAACCAACCTAAGATTTGAAAGGAAGCTTCTCTTTCTCATTCTTCCCTTGCAGGGTGTGCAAAAAAAAATAATTCCATATTTTATCAAATCTGAAAGAATCAATTCACTAATCAAACTAATAAGGACACTTGGAAGAGGTAAGTATATGCATTTCATGTGTCATTCTTGTCGAGAGAAAGTATTTTTATAAGGTTCATAAAGTTACGCACCACGTTCGTTACGTTACTAAGCACACTAATCTGCTGCTCCAGCAAATTTTTCACCTGGCTGTTCTATATATATAACCTGTGAAAGTTGCTTAATCTATCTTTTTTTTTTAGCATATTTTCTTCCTTGAGAACATAATTACATGACACATTTTACAGGTTTTCAAAAATCCTAGCAAAACTGCAGGAAAACAGGCAATACCAACATAGCTTCCTTAAAAAATGCTTATGCCATCTCCATTACCACACTCTCAAAATGGAGGAATAGTGAAGATTTGCTCAGCAAAACAAGTAGGTGAGTGCAGGATCCTTCAAAAAGCTGTCACGAAGGTGGCTGTATGCTGGCAATGGTGGGTCTGTGGCAATGTCTGTGAAAGACACAGAATCACAGAATGGTTGAGTTTGGACGGGACCTCTAGAGGTCATCTGGTCCAACTCCCCTGCTCAAGCGGGACACCGAAAGCCAGTTGCCCAGAACCGCATCCAGACGGCTTTTTAATATGTCCGAGGATGGGGACTCCACAACTTCCCTGGGCAACCTGTGCCAGTGTTCAGTCACCTTCACAGTGAAAACATGTTTCCTGACATTTTCTGCAAAGCTGCTTTCCAGCTGGGCAGCCCCCAGCTGGAAGTCACACCTCAGTAATGGACGTGTCATTGCCATTCCTGCAGAGGCCAATAGGATGCTGTTTCCTCCATGGAGTACTGAGAGTTAATTGCCTTCAGAATAAGAAATAAACCACAGTGACTATATAACTTCCCAAACTAGCCATTTAATTTCAGTGCTGACCTAGTCCTGCCATCCCAGAATATAACCAAGGCAGGAAGGAGAACTGACAAACTGGGAGGGAAGAGGAAATAATGAGTGTCAGCTGGATGCTGACGGAAGTATAAGAAACTGATGTGGGTCGCCACTGCTGTGGACATACATGCATTTGGTATTGTGGAAAACTCTGAAATGACTTTGTCCCAGAGTCTCTGAAAACAGTAAAGAACAGGATTCCTGATTATTCACAAGCTATTGAAACCTCAGATGCTTTATGTGCCAACTTTGTTTTTCACAAAAATCTAAATATTCACTAACAGAAATAGGCACCATCCTACCACAGTAGTAAGCTGATGGGCACATTCAGCATACTTCTGCTTTGGCATTCATGTTACAATACTATTATTAAACCATTGTCAAGTCTAGAAATCTGGCAGGCTGTATTTTGGATTTAATATTTAACAAACACTTTGAAAATGTCATAAGAGCTGCCTTTTGTCTTCCTGAAGTGATGCCAGTCCAAGAACTGTGGTCAGCAAATAAGTCCTACGGATGCTGCAGATTAAGGTCTTTGTTATTTCTGGGATTGATTATTTCAACTATTTATTTTGGGGTTTCATTGATTGCACTATTCAAACACTGCAAGCTATGAGGGATGCTACAAAACAGATCATATGCAGAATTTTGAGTAATGTGAAAAAATAACCCTATATATTTAACTCATCATAAATCTCCTCAGTGCTTTTAAAGGATTGCTTCCTGTTTGAAGGATCCTGAGAAATAATAAGTTATACCACTGAGCAGCAASTGACTGGAAACAACATCTGAACTTCTCAGTAGCCAGTCCTGGGGAAAACACTTCAGAATTTATTTCGTTATTACTTACCTGTGTGGTCATAAATGTTAGTGGGAGTAGGAATGAGAAAGTATTTATTAAAAATAGAGAAGTTACTCCCATAAACAGTAACCTTGTGCACAAAAAAAACATAAACCAAGCTATGTCTCTTCTGCAGTACATTTTCCCATTTTCCCCGCTTCGGCTGCATCACTGTTGACGAATCCCTTTAAACTCTGGTGTGTTTGGCCCACCAACATGGAGCAAGATTAAAGATTTTGAAATCTTCCCTTCTACAAAGACTCAAGAGACCCAGAGGCTTTGTGAAGCCACCTTGACTTCATCTGATACAGAGAGACTCCTGAATAGCACAGAAATGGCATAACTGTATCTTTATATAAAACTGTCTTGCTCCCTTGGCACAGAGAGATATTGGGGAAGAGAAAGCTAATAAGCTTTGGCTAAAAAAAGTTGTTTATAAAAGCTAAGACCAAGCTGCTTTTGGTTTTGCTTCCTAGACAGTCTTTGACAGTCTTTTCTCTCCTAATGATGAACACAAATTCAGTAAAAAATGACCTTAAATTCTGGCAAGAAGCAAAGAAGAGTTCTGGAGATTTACTGTGAGGGAAAGGGGAGGGAGAGATAAACCACAGGTTGTAGGGATAAAAGCAGAGAATATGTCTGGACACTTAATTGCTTTACTTTCATTATTAAAATTTCTGCCAAAATATCTCTCCAAGCTAAAACTCTGCTTTGGTTCTGGCTCACATTAAATTCCCATCAACAATATTATTACAGTTATAATGACAATATCTACATTCTGTTGCACGCAGAGCAATTGGCCTTTGAGGCTCCAGAGGATGCTGTGAACTTTACTACCTTTTTTCAGACACATAGAACATGAGAGCTGCCCATGTTTTGCATCTATTAAAGACATACCACTTATTTTAAGACTTACATTCCCAGAATTTTTGTTTTACATTGGTCTTTTTTGTTAGAAAATGTAGCATATTTCCACTGAAAAGAAATAATACCTATATACCGTAGTTGTTCTCTTTGTCTACAAAATATTCAAAGGGATTTTGGAGGAACTGAACCAGCAAACAGCCTCAAACATATCATATTACTTTCTCTTCATTTTCATTTAACTTTCCTTCCCTCTTCTCAAGAAGCAATTATAATTTAAAAACTCACTAGTCTGCAAGTGACCATATGCATAACATGTGGACCTGCATCATTGTTCCAAAAATGGGGGTTTTATTAGGTAGAAAATTCAAAATGACAAGTGGAATATAAACAGAATTGTGTAAAAATAAATGCTTAGCTTATTCCAACTCAACCGGTGCAGGACCACAAGAAAGATTGCTGATGAATACTTGATATTTATTTGAACTAAACTGCAGATTGTTTCATAGTTCCTGGCTAGCATAAAGGTACTATTACTAAATAAGGAGAACAGCTATATAAATATCTTTAAAATGGAAATAAAAAGTGTTTCTTTTTTTTAATGTTCACCTTCCATGAACATTTACAAACTCAATTTGTCAAAAGCTCAGTGTTTAAGACTCTGGGACTGCGTGTGAGAGAAATGGAAAGGGAAGATATCTTGACATGTTTGTGTTCGACAAAGAAAAAAGCCTCTGGCACACTATGAGCATAACAGTGAACAAGCAGGTCAGAACTGGCTATAGGTGGGAGTCAACAGTCTGATACACTACCTGTGAATACTTTTTTCCCAGGAGATTAATCTTGTAATTCTTATTTCCCAGTTGTCTTAATTTCAGCAATGAATCACTTTACCTCAAAGAGGATGTTAATATACAGATAACCCCTACTCACAAGAGCATGCASTTTGACAATGAATATACCACAGCATTAGTGAAGGCAAGCTTTGAGCAAAACTGCCACTCACAGGCAGGGTGCCACGGGGAAGATGAGCAAGGGCCATCCGGCTCATGGGGTCACCTGGACCAGCACGTTTGGGACAGCATTCTTTCAAGCAAGGGACCTAACGCCACCACTCGTTATGCCTGCTCTTTCTGCAAATGGGGCAGTTCCGGAAAACGGAGACAACCTCTTAGCTGCCTCAGTCATTTGGTCAGCACTTTTACTGCCTCAGAAATATAGAAAAAAGAGGGATTTGTATTTCATAGAAAAGTAATATTATGAACACAGGACTGCCACCTAGAGATGCCAACAATATTTAATCAGTTAGAAATGGACTTGAGTAGCTGTATTTACATGCTGATATCTTTCAAATATCTAAAACACCTATTAGGTGTTAGATTTAGGAACCTAATTYGGGAATTTGAAATATTTCTTCCTCTGCCTTGTTCAGCTTCCAAGCAAGGAGAGACCATTAAAATAATTCATTAGGTAATTCTTCATTGACTTGAAAGCAGGAGACTGAATTTTTATTAATCAGCAGTAGCATATATTCTGAAAACATCACACAGAAATATCCACATGGTACCATACATATAGATACTACCTCCATCATAGAAAACCAAATCTTTCCCACTGGGTGTTTTCAAGCCCATTTCCAGCTGCGTTGTAAATAGCTGGAGCCAGCTAATACTTGTACCCACTCAAATGGGTAACCTCCTCAGCGAGCTACTGTCTCCCTAGTAGTCTTGTCCCTGGGTATATGTAGATACGGCAGCAATGTGACTACCTGCATTATAGTCATAGAATTATACAATCATTAAGGTTGGAAAAGACCTCTAAGATCATCAAGTCCAACCATCAACCCAATGCCACCATGCCCATAAACCATGTCCCAAAGTGCCACATCTATACATTTTTTGAACACCTCCAGGGATAGTGACTCCACCACTTCACTCGGCAGACTGTTCCAGTGTTTGACAACCCTTTCAGTGAAGAAGTTTTTCCTAATATCCAATCTAAACCTACCCTGGGGCAACTTGAGGCCATTTCCTTTTGTCCTGTCGCTAGTTACTTGGGAGAAGAGACCAACACCCACCTCGCTACAACCTCCTTTCAGGTAGTTGTAGAGAGTGATAAGGTCTCCCCTCAGCCTCCTCTTCTCCAGGCTAAACAACCCCAGTTCCCTCAGCCACTCCTCATAAGACCTGTTCTCCAGACCCTTCACCAGCTTCATTGCCCTTCTCTGGACATGCTCCAGCATCTCAATGTCCTTCTTGTGGTGAGGGAAAACTGAACACAGTATTCGAGGTTCTGCCTCACCAGTGCTGAGTACAGGGGCACGATCACCTCCCTACTCCTGCTGGCCACACTATTCCTGATACAGGCCAGGATGCTGTTGGCCTTCTTGGCCACCTGGGCACACTGCCGGCTCATGTTCAGCCGGCYGTCGACCAGCACCCCCAGGTCCTTTTCYDCYGGGCAGCTTTCCAGCCACTCTTCCCCAAGCCTGTAGCGTTGCCTGGGGTTGTTGTGACCAAAGTGCAGGACCCGGCACTTGGCCTTGTTGAACCTCATGCAATTGGCCTCAGCCCATYGATCCAGCCTGTCCAGATCCCTCTGCAGAGCCTTCCTACCCTCAGGCAGATCAACACTGCCGCCCAACTTGGTGTCATCTGCAAAATTACTGAGGGTGCACTCAACCCCCTCGTCCAGATCATTGATAAAGATATTAAACCAGACCGGCCCCAAAATGGGGCAGGTAGGGGTTAAAGACTTCTGACTTTAAAGAACAACATTGCTTTGCCTTTGGTGAGTTTTGTTTTTTTAAATAAGGCACTAGAGAGGGACCTTCCTGTTATCCCTGCTCTGATGCTCTGGGGAAAGCTTTGCAGTGGAGAGCTCTTGACTAATAGCTCACATTAGGGATCAAAGACAGATGGTAAAAATAAGAAAAAATGACCATGACAGGCAACCTTCAAGAAAAAAAGCATAGGCAAATATACAGGTATGACAGCATTTAGGGGTTAAGTTGTGGGAAGTATGAAAGTGAGGAAAGAGCTGTAAGAAGTATGGCTGGGTCTAGCAGACCACTTACCACTTAAAGTCTGCTCACAAGGGACAGTCTCAACTTGCTGGAAACAGCCAAACACAAATTGTTTGTACAGTGGGATTAAGAAGCAGGGCAGACGCACCTGCTTAGGGGGTAAAGACTTATTTTTAAGTCAAATCATAGAGCAAAAATCTTAGAAGGTAACATGCAGGCAATTCAAAGAGACGAGACTGTAAGGCTTGCTGAAAAGCAGGAAAGGGAGGCCTTGATGATGGATTAAGAAGCACAATAGAGACAAGGTTTAGGCTAGAAAAATGAAGCAAGCAGCTGTAGACCAAGGTCATTTCACTCTTGAGGGAGATGGTCTCAATCATCTTAGAAGAAGGCATTCCAACTCTTCTTTTTTTGTTGTTGTTGTTTTAAAAGAAGTTAGTACACATGGATGGCAGGAGTACCCAGGCCTCAATCAGCATGAACATCATTCTGGTGTGAAATGGGGAAGAGTGTGAAGAAGGTGAAGGAAGATCTTATAAATGATGAGAAAAACAGCAACCAAACCATTCTGATAGGATCTTTTGATGTTAGCTCATGAGAAACTGATGGCTGGCGTTTTGGGGAGGTTGGTCACTGCACTGACTTCGTAGGGACGTCCTGAACCTGCCAGCCACTTCTGTGGCCTGTGTGCAGGGAGCCAAGAAGGATGGCACATCAGCTCAGGTAATCTCAGCACCAGGTCATTACGGAGATAGCTGACTGGACAGAAAAAAGGAAAAAAAAGAAAAAACAATCAAGGGATACCAATACTTACAGCTTCTGGTAACATCACATTACAAGTTAAACAGAAGTGGCTTTCAAATGCCAGTCCTTTTAATAGTTGATATAATTAAGATATTCCCCCATATTACAATCCTTAGAGATCTTACTCTTTACAAGTCACACAGAGAAATACATGTTGCTTTCTAGATATTAAAAACCTGTGGATGACAGGCTGAGAGGGCAGTATGACCAGGCATTCAGAGCATGATTAATCCCTTTTAAAGAAAGATTAACACCACTATAATCAACTTTTCTACATGCTTGCCTGTGCTTTTAAAGTTCCAGAGGAATCAACAGATTTTCACCAAATGAGCTACTAAAATGGCCAACTGCAAAGTGTTACGTTAGATCTAATCAGGAAAAAAAGAGGAAGAAAAAGACAAAAGTCACACTGTTCTGCAGCAGAAGCTGCAAGTACTTAGAAAAGACTGACGTTCTATGGAGCTCACCCAACAAAACTCCAGAAGGCCCATGTTAAACACGTATGTTAGCTTACTATAAGAAAACCAGAAATTTTCAGGCAGTGCTAAGGTACCAGCACTACTACAGCTTTTGTCGAGGATTCAGAAGATACACGCAATAGATTATGAGGACTATTACCCTGGACATAGATATGCAAAGCAAATTAATCAAATTAATAAAATAAATTTACGTTGCAAGAGCAACCAGTGTTTGAACCAGCTGTGAAAGACAGCAAAGTAGGACTCTCAATACAAATGAAAAATAAAAAAAATTAAAATCAAAACACTCTGGATTTGATGTAATTGAAGAATTTGAGTATTTGTTCCYAAGGAACAAATCTATCATTCCCATCTATCATTATAAAGTCATGCCTCAACAAGAAACTGTTAGATTTAAAATCCCTCTACAATTGTATCCAGAAAGAGCTAGACAAAACATTATTTGCTAATAATGAAACCCATAACTGGTGGGATAGTCCCGAGATCAGAAAGCTTGCTGAACATATATAGGTCTCTTAAAAAAAAAAAAAAAAAAAAAAAAATTAAATGTGAAGGGTTGAGAAATTTTTAGTTTGGACAGGGAGAATGAAAAATATCCTGGAGGGGAAATAGCAGTTCCCTCTGGGGTGCAGAACAAAGAGTTGAACTTATTGGGAAAACAAACACTGGAGTTGGGCAGCTTTAACTTTCAAAGATAATAGTCTTCAGGGAGGAGAGACACTAATGGCATACACTGAACAGATGTTAGGGGTCGCATGCTGCAGATACCTACAGGGACACATCTACACCTGAGTGAGTCACCCTAGGCTCTATTCAAAGCCAGAGAGAAACAGGCGGTGTCAGAAAGGAATCCCAGTGGTTGTACCCATGAATGAATGAAGCATGGACTGATGGTTCATTTACCATCTGTACATTTGTCTATGTGTACATATACCACTTCGGATTCACTACCTTGGAAATTAATAAAATGAAAGCACTAGAACTGTTATACTGTTTTTCTCTTTATTAAAATAAACAGCATATGCATGAACATCTGTTAATGTAAACAATTTTAAATACTTCTGAACTGTATTGTTAATTACAGTTTCAATAACTGTTTCACTGTGGCAACATTTGTTGCAATAAATATGAAATATTATCTTGAATTTCATAATCCAAGTAGTAACGTATCATAAAACTGTGTAGAACACTTTCCCTCTATCTGCAGAGCACACAGACTTTAAAAACCAATTTTCAAACAACTCTGTGATGAGCCAAAAACAGCTAATGATTTAACCTTACTCCCTTGGTGCCTAATTAAAACAGGCCAAATCAGTTGGCTTGACAGGGATTGAACAAATACTTAGCTGGTGATTAAATTTGTGCTTTTGCTGTCCCTTTTCCTTGCCAGTGTGGAATTTTATAGACTGTGATTTTTTTATAGTAAAACTAAATTAATAACTCACAGCAAGCTATATATTAACTTAACATCGCCTCTCATCTGTTCGTAGGCACTACGTGGCCGTACAACATTTCCTTTCAAGTTATTTTTGTTTCTTGTGGTGGCGCAATTTCAAAATTGGTTGAAAAACTGCATCCAGAATCACTGCAGCCAACAGCATTTCACAAATGGGTTTACCTTTCTGCAGCAAGGTATACCATAAATATTTTAGGACAGACAGTCACAATTTGGTATTTGAAATTCAAGCTGTGCTGGTTAAGTAGGATTGGTTACATAAGTTGCAGAGTATTGGAAGACTAAAAAATCTGTGCGAAAGAAAAGGCTCAAAAAAGATGCAGGACTTTGAATCTTTGAGGGAAAGTTAACAAATGAGAAACACAGTGGCGCTGCAGAACCTTGCCAGCACTTTCTTTCCTGGGGGGACATATGCCTTGTCTGAGGCAGAGCTGTTGGAAAGTTGAGGCTATAAAGATTTTTTTTTACCTTGGTGTGCCCTTAGATTGTTATGGGTTTACTCAGCCAGAAGATTGCTGTTTGAAGCCAGCAGTAAATTAGCACGTTTCCATTCCATTTTTCAGTAGGAGGTGTTGTACCGCAGATAATCTGTGGTGTATTGGTCTGGATGGAAGCAAGATGACTGTTTTGTGTGTTATCCCAACTTTGGTGCTGTTATCACAAGTGAAAGCTGATATCAAAAATGTCACACACAACAAAACACTTTTTGCTAATTAAAGCAGTGAATTAATCCCATTTTACTGAACTAAATTCTTATCACTTCTAATCAGACCAATTTTAGCCATATCTTACAAAGCAGAAGTTCAAAAGCGCATTTTCTGGAGGATGATCCTGTATCTACTGAAGCACACATTCAGTCCATTAAATTCAAAAGCGCATGTACACAGTCATACTGCTATTTACATAATATTTTTCCATCTAAACTCAATAACACAGATAACTCTTGTGCAAACACCCAATATATTTAAAAATTTCTGTAAAGCTTCAAAAGAAATTCCAGCAGACATCTCAGAAATGACTAACCATTGTTTCTTGGAATTGTTTATCTAATGTCACTACTAACTTGTTAGACAAAATGGTATTCATCGACATATAGATCACAAAAGCAATGTCCACTGTGCTATTTCTCATAGCCGATCACAGACCCTGAGGTTGGCAAGCCTGTAAATAACAGAATGTAACTTATTGTTTGAACTGACTTGACTGTTATGATATTAGAAAGGTACAAGTTACATCTGAAGTCTGCCACTCCTTTGCATCCTTCCAATGTAAATTATTACTTTTTTCCATTAAAGACAATGAACTCACAGCATTCCTAAGTCTCTGAAAACAGGAGGGAAAGAAATCTGTGACAGAAGCTCATGAAATCACAGCTTGGAGAAGGTAAATATAAAATGACTGTTCACTGTCCAAGGACAGGAATTAGGGGCCACTTCAGTGATCAAGAAGCAGTTGAAAACAATCAAAAGGAAAGAGTTTTTCACACCACAGGATGGTAAACTCTGTAACACATTGCCATAGGTTGCACAGATGCCAAAAGTATATACTTTTTCAGTGATGAGGGCATCACAGAAAAATGTAGGGACAATTAAAGGTGTAGATACCAGCCCTGGTTCAAAAAAAACCCCAAAAAATAAAACCCCAAACTCAACAACCTTTAAACTGCMGGTCTCTTGAAACTGGAATTTTATGTCTAGGTAACCTAGTGAAACACTTGCCCTAGTCTTTTACTCCTCCCTGAGAACCTGCTATGGGCAACTAAGACAGCATATAGAGCTAGATAAGCCTTTCTCTGGACAAATCTGATATTTCAATGTTGCCATGAGCACCAGGTCCAAAATACCCAGTGGCCAGGATAAAACAATAATACAATTATTAAAAAAAAAATAAAGGAAAGTCCATGTGAATTTCAGTGAAATTTATATTCCCTGGTTCTTTGAAATTTATATTAATTGGCTATACATGTTAATGTATCTAAACCATATGGAAATAATAACCCCTTTCAGGAAGTCATTCTTTCTGACTGCTTCTCAGAAGCAATGATTACACCATATGTTATCAATTTAATGGCRAGCGTACATTTGGCAGAAATGTATTTAGGAGAAAAATATGAGCAAAATTGAAGTAGAGGTATTAAGCAGGTTTGACAGTAAGGAGTTAAAGGAGCATGAAATTAAGTTATGCTAAGAGGTGATTTTTAAAATGGCTGATTTCCACCAGAACACTAGTGTATTCATGTCAAGTATTTTGTGCTCTCAAATGCATAACGAAGAGCATACCAGGCTCCAGAGGCAGCAGCAAAGATTAATGAAGTAGAAATGCTGAACATGGGGAGATGAATACAATTTTGATTAAAAGACCAACCAGTTTGAAAAGGTCAGATCACCTGACTCTTTAACACATAAAATAAAGTGACCATTAATGCTAAGAGTAAAAGATTAGAAATTGATCTTGGACTCCAGAAGCAAGCAGAGAGCTTGCAACAATACCACAACACGAAGACATTTAGAATTCCTTAGCCAAGTAAAAGGTGATCTCCAAGATTTTTATTTTGAACTTACTGTTTTCCACTCCTTTATACCATGGGGCTTTCTACTAGACCCTGGATCTCACAGGAGGAAGAAGTATTTGGATTGAGTGGCAAARCTGGACAACAGAGATCACTGCTAGACTCAGCTAGACGAGCCTCTGCTGAAATCTTCCACAGATGCTAACAGGTCCTCACATCGCTGCTACATTTCCCCATGCTCCTTTCCTGTGTCCACACTACCATTTCCCTAATGTTCTTCCTGCAAAATAGCCATGACTAATTGTCTCATATAATAATAGTGTACTTTTTAAAGTATTAGCCACTTCCATCTTTGCCTGCGTCCTCGAGCCACGTCTGCTATGCTGGCTCCTGGCAGCAGCTCTGGCTCCGTGCAGGCACTCCTATAGTGCTGCACCTCTGCTGAAAGGGGTCCGAAAGTGGACACATAAGCAGACAGTTTCCACACTGGAGGAAAGCCAGTGGCCACGTCCCACAAGGGCTCTGTGTCAGCACTGGTACCTTTCAACACATTCAAAGATGATTTAGAAGTGAACAGCGAGGTGGTAAAGCTTATCAATGATATGAAAACTGTCCAGACTAGTGAAAATTAAAGCTGACTGCAAAGATCCATCAAAGGATCTTCTGCCATGAACATTGCAATGACAGAATAAATTCATCATCAATAACTGAAACACAACTGTGGAAAACCAACATTATGTAAACCTAAGGAGTGGTGAGCTCCAAATTAGCTGTTACACACAGAAAGAAATCCTGCAGGATGCGGGCTGTTCTCTGAAAGTGTCAGTGTTGTGCGAAGTGCCACTAGGCAAAGAAAATGCTAGAATTTATTAGGGAAGGAACAGAGAAAAATGCATTTTGCCACTRTATAAATTATGACACATATCATTTTCTGCATCTCAGAAAAAAACATAGAGATACTGCTCAGATGAGTAGAGATTCAAGACAGCTTCTACAGCCTACAGAAGGGAGAAAACTGGTGGGGGGCATGACAGAAGGCTATAAAAACATGAATGACATGGGGATGAAGCATAAATAAGCCAGAGTTATTCACCGTTTTTTCATGCCACAAGGCAAAAAGGATATCCAATAAAATTAACAGGCAGTAACCTTAAGTAATTCAAAAGGAAATATTATTTCATAACACATATAGTTGAAATCCAGAAATTTTTACCTCAAGACTTCTGGCTGCTTTTTCTGGGATATGCATCTCCAAATGGCTACTGACCACTCCCTCCCATGGGACAGGAGCAATCTAGACTGCTACTGTCATTCTAGGTGCATTGCTCATTTAATGCTGCCGTTGTCTGCTCCAAAGTCTCTTTTTAATCCCCACTCTCCAAAGACACACTTGGCTTTGCCCAGCCATACAACATGATTCAACAATGGATTTGTCAAATCCATGGTTGTATTTCTTTTAAAAATATGTCACTATTTTATAGTAGTAAGATAATAGTCTATTAATGATATTTGCACTGATTTTTCATTCATAATTTCTTTCCAGTGAACTCATTTCTAGAATAAATGAACTCCACAAAACATAATTCCATTAATATTCACTCAATGTTTGAACTGGCCTGTAGATCTGATTTCCTGACACTCCAGGCAAGCACTTTCTGAAGCACAGCCCGTGGAGGTGTCAGTGCTCAATTCTTTGCGAAGTCCAGTGGTCAAGAGGATTTCACCAAAACGTGGGAGCAGCCAGAAACAAATGTTTCACATTTAACATGCCTGTCTTTACAAGTACAGATACACTCACCATATTCCAGCCAGAGGCAGCAGCTCTAAAGAGGACTAGGCAACGATGAAACAGATCCTAATTTTTTTCACCATTACACTGTCTCAATAAACAGCCACATTATCCTTGGTACAGTAGAARCCATGTCGGGAGCAAGCAATTTCTCCCATCAATGGCAAATAAATCTAAATACAATGCATTTTAGACACAGACTTATATTAGATAGTGTARTATTCTGGTGCTTAAATTCATTATATTGAGATAATCTTAAGCATGAGTGATCTCAGTCTCCAGTACAGTTAAAGACTCTACACTGACCCTAGTTTATCTCAAATTTCTACTTTTCTAGGAAATATTTAATTTGCAGGTTTTATATGCACTAAAAAATGATGCCATTTTTGTTATTTTCTTCTTCCTTTTACTGCTGTTTGCAGATGGCAGAAAAATGAAAGCAATGAACATAAAGAGTATCCAAATTATGTCACAAAGATGGGCACCAATGGAGAATACAGAGCAAGAAATGGACTGAGCTAATACATCCACCACAGCACAATGCAGTGCCGCTGGAACACTGGCACCAGTCTGGAAGCAGCACCATAATGTTCATGTGCCATAAAAAGCCTCACCCAGGGATGTTTCTGGTTGTCACAGTGAAAAGAACCAGACAAACCAGCAAAAGCCGTCTCAGTTCCCTGCAGAGAACAGACATACCTTGAATTATGCTGTCTACAGGGTTAGGGCTCAGCCAAGATTCACTGAATCTTCTCTGGGTTTGAGTGAGGCCTCTCAGCTTGAACATGGGTGACGACCTTTTAAATTGCTGTAGGAAAGGAACTGCTTTTCCCTTGCAAAGTGCTGTTGAACAGCAGCTACTGAACCTCCACACACCTCATAGAAAATCTGTAGTCCTAGTGAAGTAAATTAAAATGTTTCCGCCTACAGGTGAAATCTCCTGTAATGACCTGTTGCAGGGTTTGCTGAAGTTTGTTGGTACAAAGATGGTTCATTTCTATCGGCAGCGCTGACCCAATGAGGTCCATTTTTACGGTAACAGTTTGTCATTTTTTATTACTTTGAAATGACTGATAGACAACTAAATGTTATAACCAGCAACAAACAGCAATCAAGTTTTCCCACCTTTCCATATGATTGGCTCATTGCCAATTAATTAACCTCTCCTTCACTACAATGTCTTGTGAATGGTACATAAATTTGTACTTGGTCTCACGGCAGTMATGAGATGGATTCTGCGCTGAACTACCATGGTGTAATCCAGAATAACTGTGTTTTGACCTATGGATGCATAAAACCTGTAACTCAGCCATGACAGACCCTTCCAAGCCTTTTCATGTGCTCTAGTATGTTTTCCAGGTGAGCCTTTTCTTCTTAATGTCATTTCAATCCACAGTACTAAAACAGACATTACAGAAGAAAGAGAAACTTCAAAAGTTCTAGAATAAACTGCTCTATGTTGTAACCGATACTTGTTTAATCACAGAATTATAAGCACTGCATAATTAGGAGGGGCAGCCTTCCAGGAGACGGCTGCAGCGCTTTCTGCCATGGTAGAAATTAGTCTGGGTTTTCCTAAACAGGGTTAACCACACAAATCTCATAGAAATTTCATCGTAAGTAAGGCACAGAACACTAAGAAAAAATGCCAACAAGTATATGAAAAAATTCTGTTACAAGCAAACGAAATTTTAGCCATAATTATCCCACAGAAGTAACATTTGGTAATTTTGTATAGTCCTTTGCATTTGCAAATTCTCAGCTAGTTTTTGGATAGTCATTAAGTTAGTCTCATGACTCCCCCTATTTCCCAAATATCACTATCACCAGTTTAGAGAGAGAGAGAGAGAATTTTCTCATGAAACAGAGCAATTTGTGCAAGGACATACAATCAAATAATAAAATTCAAAAAGCTTATCCTCCTTGCCTTTGTTCAAATTAATTTATCATTTTCCACTTTCAGTGTGTAAGGAAGGCTACAGACTGAACTAAATGGACTGTCCCCTGAGGAAACGTTCCGGGAAATAAAAGAGTAATAGAAATCTTTAAAAATAATAAACACTGTTGATCACCAATTATGCCAAGTAGATGAGAAAGAGAAAAGCAATAAGAGGACAGGAAAAAAAAAACAACATCAAAAGGTTCTTCAGATACAAATAAAAAGAGAATAGGAAGCATGTGGGACTAGTCTTTACCAAGGATGGTTTAAATAACCTAGCATGGGCCCACACACACTAAGGTGATATCCAAACAGGAATTCATGCATTTCGATATTCAGTACAATGACAAAATTGGATACCCGACTCCATAAATCAAATTTACAAGGATGCATTAAATGCTTGAACATCGAAAGGTAGGGAGCTGGATGCAGTTCTAAAATCCAGCCAGYTAAATTGTGGGCTGCCTCTATCAGTCGATAGAAAATGATGAATGGAAGAATGCATGTGCCTGAAATTCACCCCTGTGATCTCCTGTCCATTTAGCTGTCTATGCCCAGATGTCTATGAGAAATCAGTATTCAAAACCATTCTTTTATACACTGATATGTTTTTTTGTTCAAACAACTGGTCCCTTTCTCTCTTTAGAAAAGCAGTGGCTGTTTCCCATCTTCCCATGACAGCCCAACAGTTGGGCAGCACCACAGCTGGCCAGACAGCTTGGGTCCTAAGGCCTCTTACAGCCATATGTATTTAAAATCATAGCTTATGCATCCCAAGAATGGGCCTATAATCAATCAGTAGGCCCAGGAATAAGCTATAAGATAATTGCAGGAGAACCTTGTTCAGTCTAGTAAAACAAAAACATTTAATTACTCTGTAAACATGTCCAGGTGCAAATCAGACACAGAAAGTGGTTTAAAATAGCAACCAATACAACTGCATATGTGTATTTACTACATTGGCCCTGAGCAACTGGCCATAAATAATTTCAAACTGGCCATTAAAAGGATAACTTTTCAAACACAGCATATTGTAACAGCTTCCCAACAGAAGGAATAAGGATAAGAAAGCCTATCCAGCCTCTAGGATATTTTAGGAGGTGTTGGCAGGTGTCTGGAGCTACTGACCCAGAGGTCCTTCCCATCCTCTATTCCTATGCTGCTTCTGCATAGCAGGCTTCCAGCAACGTGGCCCTTGGCTTTTTAAATGACTGGAGGAGCCACTGAGATTATACATATGTAATACCAATTAATTCACAGTAAAGCATTTAAACAGACATTGAAAAAGCATGCCATGATCTCTATCTATTCGACAAAAACTGCTGAGTACAAACAAACGCACAACTATCGCTGTGAATCTGGGAGGGTATCTGGGGGATGAACCTGCTCATCCTAAGGGTCTACGCTTTCAAGCTAAAAGAGAAAGTAGTCTCWGCCAAGGCTTAAAAGAGTGAAGGCAAACATTTAAAAAACAGAGAGATAAATTTAAACTCCTACAGTTATATTTAGGCACCATATGGTCGTATTTTCAAAAACACATGGATGATTTAAGAGCAAAAGCCCTGTTAAAAGCCACTGGGACATGGACACTTTAGAAAATGTTACTCAGCTGAGGGTGCATATCTTCGAGACTTAGGGTTTCTGTAACTTCATGTAATTATAGTTCTGCAAAATAACAAATAGTCTCTAAACAACTGTTGACATTCTCAAAAGCTATATTTTAACTCCCGCCGAATGGCACCACATGGCAGAAGCGGCTCGGTGGTTTTGTCGTATGCCTGAACAGTGACAGTTAGCTTGCTAAAAATGTACCCTGCTGTGTTGAATGCAGATCAGTGTATTCTTCTGAGACTTGTGCTTCACTTTTAAAATACTGCAATTGACCTGCAGGGTAGGCATAACCAACCTCAGGTCCACCATCAGCTATCAGCAGGTAGTAAAGGCAGTCCTTCGTTGGCTATAAAGGGTCTGTAGAAGCAGATATTGAGATATTTTTTAAAATGACAGTTCAGAGGTTTGGATTAGAAATTTCCATTAATTTTCATGGGAATTCAGCCCACGCATTGTTCAGGCAACTGCGAACCTCTCAGGCAAAGTGTCTTCCACTGTGCTTTTCTGTTCAGCCGGTATTCTCTCCAGCCTCATTGTACCTGGATCCAACCATTACGCCCAGCCTTAACTGGCTTCCTGATTTCCACATAAACAGCAAAACCAAAAAAATGAACAAACAGAGCTGCATGCCASTTTTTTTCTGACAAATCTCCCCTTCAACATTAGGTTTGTGACAAAGAGGTTTGGGAAACAGTAGGCTGCTCGTAGATCTATCTGTCCTTTGGAAGTGATCAGTTTTGCAATCTCACTTTGAAATTTTGACTTTTCCTTCTTGTCCCCATACACAACCTATCCRGTTATATGTTTGAGGATTAAGATTCTAGTCCTTTGCATCACGTTCCACACCAGTAGGATTCATTTGGATAAATTTTATGATTCTTCGTACCCTTCCCAAAAAGCAAAACTTACAGCTAAAGAAACGGATCTAAAAAAATATTTCAAAAACTATTTCAAAAAGTGATTAGCTTATGCCATCAGACTGCCTTAGCAAGGCAACTGGCTAGAAAAGCATCAAATATAAAAGTAAATAATATAAATATAAATCTTATTCTAGTTTATGTGATGGATTACCTTTATGCGATGAATTACCTTTCAGTTAAAGGTTTTCCATGTCCCACAGGCTGGATCCATGTACAACTACCATGTCTCATGGGCACCTAAAACAATTTACCTTGCAAATTGTGCATGATAGTATGTTTGAACAGCTGTCAGTGGATTTGGGCATTTCTAGTTTGTTGGCATTCTCTGCTACCACAGTGTAAATTTTCAGAATTGCACAACTTTTTCCAATGTATTAATTTTATTTGCTGTAAGAGGTTATTTAGCTTTCGTTAGCAGTAGATGCTTTATTTATTTTTGTTCAGGAACAAAAAAGATGTAAACATGCCCTTGTTTGTGGTGATTACACTTTCATTCCATTTTTCTTTCAGCTTAGCTGACTTGCAAAAAACCAAATAAAATATAACCTGGAAGTTTAATTACATATACAATCTCTCTGAACTCAGTCAAGTAGTGCAGTATTAACAACTTCGCAAAACTCAGTCAGCCCAGTGTTACCCTCCACTTCAAACTGTCTCCAGTTGTAACCTATCACGACAAGATTTAATGAAGTGCAGAAATGCCCCGTGCAGCATGAGCCAAGGCAGCTCTGGAACAAGCAACAAAGCTGGTGCATCCCCTCGGCCCTTAGCCAGCCAGTTCTGCCGAGAGGCACGGCTCCTGGCCTCACCAGGGGCACCACTGTGGTTTTGGGATGGACTGAAGTTTTCATACAGCACTGCAGTATGCTGTGCATACGCACCAGTGCACTCTGAGATCTTTGGATTTTGGTCCCTTGCAAAGGACAGGTCTGAAGACACAGAGGCAGTCAGCCTCCTTGGTCAGCAGCAAAGCAAAGCAAGCTCCAAACACAGCTGAACTTGAGCTCCTCTCCTTCTCTTCCCCCGCAGCTCTGCTGCAGTGACCAGCCAGTGTTTCTTGCAGTGAGAAACCCTGTGCTGGCATTAAAATAGAGTTAGCAGCATTTCTCTTGGGTACATGTCCCTGAGAGGATAAAATGGAAAATGCCAAAGATGCGATTACACCCAAGAGTGCAGGCAATGTCAAAGTCTTACTGAAACCTTTGATGTGTGACATACCCGCAATCACCARGCATTTATTTGCAAAATTGCTTCCTTTTAGCTGAGTTTTCAGGGTGATATTGAATTCCAACTTGCAAACCAGGCCTGCTTTATGCCATATTCATTCAGTAAGGGTGAAGAAAGTCCACATAATCTACCGTTTATGAAATATTCTCAGATCAAAAACTGTTGACAGCCAAACTAAGAAAGATTTCTGAAAAGAGCAGTGGATAAAGCTTATTACGTTGATTCATCTAGCCTTAGGCCAGGCTGTAGTAGTAACTTCCTTACGTAGTAAATTCTGCAAGAAAACCTGTAATTATTCACTCTGTTATATGGTAAAATAATTGCTGCAGAAGTACCTGGTACAATTTTATTAGGACAGATTGAAGATAAGGATGGAGTGAGAAAGCAATAAAAGACAACACAACGAGCACTGCTACCTGTGCTGACTTTCAGAAAGGATCAATACACTCTAACAGCGTAAGAAGAAATGATGACGTATTTTCTTTTGCCCCTAGAAGCTTCTCTGCAGAAAAGAAAAGGAAAAATGTAACACCCAAAAAAGAAAAATATGGAAGTTACAGAGAACCATGTCACCTGAGAAAGGTAAAAAGCCTGTCTCTGCAGAACAACAACTGTGATTTCAGTGCAAATCAGATAACYCTGTGTATGAGCAGCCAAAAATATCATTTTTGTATTCTTTTACCTAATTTGTGAATGTAGATATGACATCTGTAGATATTGTGTRGTATGGACATATGCACTCTGTACATAAAATTTTGTATATAGGTCTTAAGATTCYGTTCTTAAAAATTTGATCAAACAACCCAGATGAACATAAAAGCAAAGTCCTTGCTGCAATTAAAGCCTAAAAAAAGRTGGGATCATTTAGCGGAATTCCAGCTACTACACCTTTCTGCTTACCTTTAATAGAATAGAATATTTTCMGTTGGAAGGGACCTGCAACGATCATCTAGTCCAACTGCCTGACCACTTCAGTGCTGACCAAAAGTTAAAGCATGTTGTTAAGGGCATTGTCCAAATGCCTTTTAACACTGACAGGCTTGGGGCATTGACCACCTCTMTAGGAAGCCTGTTCCAGTGTTTGACCACCCCCTCGGTAAAGAAATGCTTCCTAATGTCCAGGGTAAAACTCCCCTGGAGCAACTTTGAACCCACGCATCCCATCACTGGATACCAGGGAGAAGAGCTCAGCACCTCCCTCTCCACGTCCCCTCCTCAGGAAGCTGTACAGACAAACCCAGAGCCCTTAGCTGCTCCTCATAGGACRTTCCTTCCAGCCCTCCCACCAGCTTTGTTGCCCTCCTCTGGACACATTCGAGTACCTTCACATCCTTCTTAAATTGTGGGGCCCAGAACTGCACACAGCRCTYGAGGTGAGGCCACACCAACGCTGAACACAGCGGGATCATCACCTCTTCTGACSRKCTGGCTGTGCTGTGTTTGATGCACCCCAGGCTGCGGTTTGCCCTCCTGGCTGCCAGGGCACACTCCTGGCGCATACTGASCCTGCTGCCGACCAGCACCCCCAGSTCCCYTTCTGCAGGGCTGCTCTCCAGCCACTCCCCTCCCAACTTACACTTGTGYCCGGCATTACTCCATCCTAGGTGCAGAATACGGCATTTCAACTTGTTAAATTTCATGCCATTAATCATTGCCCAGTGCTCCAATCAATCTAGATCCCTCTGCAAGGCCTCTTGTCCRTCAAGAGAGTCAACAGCACCTCCCAGTTTGGTATCATCAGCAAACTTRCTAATRGTGCTTTTAACTCCTGCACCCAGATTGTTRATAAATATATTGAACAGAACTGGCCCTAGAATTGAACCCTGAGGAACACYGCTGATGACCGGTTGCCAGCCAGATGTGTAGCCCTGTTCACCAGTTCTTCACCCAGCACACCGTGAACCTGCTCATCCCACAGCTGGACAACTTGTCCAGAAGGATGATGTGAGGGACAGTATTCAAAAGCCTTACTAAAATCCAGAAAAACTACATCCACYGCCTTCCCTTCATCCACTAGGCAGGTGACCTTATCATAGAAAGATATCAAAGTTGTTAAACAGGACTTTCCCTTTGTGAACACAYGTTGACTGTGCCTGATGATTGCGTTATTCTTTAAATGCCTTTCAATATTACRCAGTATAATCTTCTCCATAATTTTTCCAGGACAATCTCACTGAAAGTTACTTATGACTTCACATCCTCACAACTTGTGCTATATATAAGTACATATTAAAACAGAAATCACCCACTGCAACGATGGTAGTGCAAGCTGCAGACCAGTTTTCAAGCACAGTCACTAGGTTCATGTGTTAACCCCAACATTCATGTGCACAAATTACTGTTTGCTAAACATAATACATTCTGACGCTTACAGCACAGCAAATATGTAACACAAATCATGCTACAATATAGGAAGCTTATGCCAGTAAATTGAAGTAACATGAAAAGTCCTTCAGAAACTTCTGAAGGTTATTCCTTGATTTTTTTTCCAAGGGTACAATTGTGTTATTTTTCTCCCAAAGGAAAAGATGGTAGAATTAATACACCTAGGGTCTACAACCCTGTAAAAGCTATTTCCACTAAAAAAAAGTGCCRACTTAAAAACAGACACAGAAAACTCCTGTGAATCAGTAGGGCAGGGCCCCTGATCTGCAGTCTTCCCAATATTGACCCTTCCRACTACTGGAACTGATCTTGGTCTCAGCTACGAACCAAATTCTTGTTTCTTCAGGTTAAACCAAAAATTCTCAAACTTTGAAAGTTTATTCATTGCWAGGTAAATAAGTTCCTATCTTTATAACTTTGAAAAAGCAAAGATTTTATTCTTTCTTGGTGATTTTGGGTGCTATCATTCTGAGGCATCTGMAAGAAGATGGCTTCAGTATTTGAGAATTTTGGCTCTGCTTAAGTCATCCAAATCTGAATATTTATGAATTAGCCTTTCCCCAAAGACATTCAAAGACTGTAAATTACTGAAAATTACCATGAAAATGAAACTACTGGGGATAATATATGCTTCATATCTGATATCAAGAAAATTATTTCTCTCTCTGTTCATGATCAATATTTTTGCAATGAATAAAAGGAGTCATAAATAGCTAAGCTGCGGAAGAGTACTTCCAGGTATTTTTTAATTAGTAGCCAACAAAATGCCACTATAAATTGTTTAGTCAATACATTCAGCTACAGAAATTAAAATGTTTAAAAATTCAACTTACAAAATTCTTTATTAGCCATAAGAAAATATAATCAAGGCAATAAATCATCTCTTAAAAACATAATTATTCTGACCTTAAGTATTCTTATAGTAATTATTCATAAGTAATGGAAATGACACAAAATTAAATTCTCACCCTAACAACTACTTTTAATCAAAGAAAAAAATTCATAAGCTAATTAAAAATCATAGGCTTTCACAGTGGAAAAATATAAGGAATACAAACAAAGCATTCCATTTAATTCAATCACCAGTTAATTTGGTTCTTCATATAATCTTATAAAATCTTAAAAAGGGAGTCGTATGGATTTAAAGAACTTACTTTCCTTCCTATTGCTTTTACTGTTGTATTCAGCTGGGTAAGTAAGAACAGTAAATTAGAGTAACATTAACTGTGTGCAAACCCTTTTTAAGATAGTATCACAACTCTGCTTACCATGCATTTTGCGGTACACATGAAAATCAAGGATTATCCAATATACCAACAACACAGAGCCTTMGACCTAAGAATTTGCTGATGCACCTTGTACATTATTGGCTTATGCAATGAAAAGTTTTTAATTTGGATTCTCATTTGCAATCTCATTTATAGGTAACTTATAGAAGCACTTTTTGAATTCTGTATGGTTCAGTGAAAATCTCAGTCTCCAGGGTAGAATTCACATTTTCTGCACAGCTACTTTATTCACTATATCTGSCAAACTGTATTTGGTAAGCTCTTTTCGTAAACGGTAATTCAAGTCTCTCCTCAAAATCTACCTGGTCATCTCTGTTTCCTTCAAGGATGAGTTCTATTTAACCACAGGAACTCCCTCTGTCCTTACACTGGGCATTCTTTGGGGCAGGCACTGTTTGTTGCATGACTGTAACACTGAATTTGTGATAACATATAAACAAATAACATTACCAACCTCCTATTCACATTTATTATGTCCATTATCACAGACCTTAACCAATGCTCACCAAGTTTGTTTATCTCCCTGCCTTCCCAGCCCCACAGCAGAGACCCTTTTTAGGTTACCTGTCGTTCAAAAGTAACTGTAGCGAGCGTTGCACCCTGCATAGAAGACAGTAAGACATAAGTCTAATAATCTCTGGGAGTGAAATCCCAGCTCAAAAGTCAGTGGAGCTATGCCCTTCTTCTTTACTTTGACCCCTAAAGACAGTGTTTGCATTTTCAATAACATAGACAATGTAGAGCATTAACATGTCAGAAAACAAGAAAAACCTGATTTAAGCAAGCTGGAGTGCTGGTACATAAAACACAACAGTGAAAAACAGGAAAMTTTTCACCTGCCGTATACTTCTCCAGGGATATTTAATCTCACAGATTCTCATTTTCTATTGCTATAAAAGATGGATATTCCCTCCAGTTTAAGAGAAAAGTAACTGGAAAGTTACCTATTCGTTTCTGTAAATATTGGAAGAACCTGAGTAAAAACAATTCCATACAAGCGAAATTATATTCATTTTCTTAAACTAATGGTAAACAGCAGATAGGCAACAGGAACAAAAGTCCATATAAARGTAAAATTCTTTAGGAGTTTCTTTCCTGCTCCTCTTTTCTGAGGGGGAAAACAGCGAACTGGAAAGTTTAAAATACTTTCTAGCTTTACAAGGTAAAATAAATAAATGTTGATGYTCTTTGAATGAAGATGATTCATTAAACAGGTTGAAATAGTAGTCAGCCTGTTATCTCTAGAAACCAAATTGATCTGTCCTTACACTGAGAACACATCAGAGCCAGAATAACCAATGCAAAATATCAAGTTCAGCAGCCAAATTGCCAAACGGGCGTTTTGGTCAATATAGTGTTTGGACAGTGATTACTCAGACTTTTAAAAAAAAAAAAAAAAAGGTGAAAATTCAACAGCCCCAGAGCCAGCTGCTGGCTGGGCCCTGGGGCGGCTGCAGGGGAAGTACGGGGGTGGCCCCAGGGGTGGGCAAGGCTGGCAGGGCCGATGGGAGCAGCAGACAGAGCCGTACACCCTGCATGAGTGGTGCTTGCAGGGTCTGCTGCCCCGGGAAGGGCTGGAGGTCTGCAGGGACCTTCCCACATGCTGTTCTTCCCCAGCAAGGGTGGCTGGGCCCCAAGGCACCCCCTGCCTTCTCCCTGGTGAGGGGCAGCCTCGCCTAGCTGCACCCTTGGCTCTTTCCCCACTTCGCTCCCTGGGCAGCAGATGCTGAAAAAAGGTATGGTGGGCTTCTCACCAGGGGTAAGGTCAGGCAGGTACCAAGGGAGGGTAATAGTCTGTCAAGGAAAAGGAGCAACGGGAAGAAAAGCTGCACCCAACTCCTTGAAATTTCCCTGAACACAGCTTAGTGACTCTTCCTTTCCATACCCTTAGCCCCCATCTCCGCACTGATTCTCCAAACCCCCCTCAGCTCCATAAATCTCCACTGATCACCCCACCTGTCTTTTGATGTGATCTCTTGGCCTTACTGTATTCTCTGAGGTGTCCCACCTCCACTGGGACATCYTCCACTGTTGCTAGTGATGGACTGAATATTTTCATCTAAAACAAGAGGAAGAAAAATTCRATCAGAACAAAATCTTTTGGGATTGCTGTTCTGGTAAGAAGATWTTTTTTTTTTGACTGCAACAGGAAGTATTTTAATATTTCTACTTCCACTTTGTCAGCAACAGAATAATCAATTATTCTTAGAGCTGCAATGTGCACATTGTTACAATTGTCTTTTCATCTGCTACAGGGTCCTTTCTTCCTTCTCTACAAAAATGCCTAGGCTCTTCATCATGACTSTACAAAAATTTAACATAAAATTAAATAGCATATATCAATGGAACATTGTGTTTAATACAAATAGCACCATTACTCATCTACAGAGGACCATTTGGATATACCTTTCAGCTTTTTAAATAATTCCAAGAGAACAGCTGCTCACTGTCTTGGAGATGTATAATCAGATATTCTTTTTAAAGCACTGTGAATCATTACTAGAATGAGGTTTTGTTCTTTCTTTTCATAAGGAAAAGATACGAAGTTTCACTGTATTAAAAAGAYGCAATCAAATTTGCTCTCCTTCCCTCACAGTAACTCCCTTTCCTCTTTTATTCCCAGTAACAAGACTTTTTTCCCCTCTCACTCCTTTCCTCCTCCTTGGTGTTCACTCACTGAGCATCTGTGTATCCCACCAGCAGGCCCCTATCCTCATCAGCTCCCTGCTATTTCCTCCAGGATTTGGCTGTGAAATGGGGAACAGCTTCTCCTGAAAATTATAATGGGTTGGCTGTTTGAAGTTTCCCTACTGTCTTTCTTGTGAAGGTGAATGCCTCAGGATAGCAGAGCAGTAGCAATAGAAAAGGCACACAGTAGCTGCATGCAGTTAATAAATTTTCAAGAACTCATTAAAAAAATTACTGCATTTCTTTTGCAGGAAAGTATTCATGGCTTACTGTACACCCATTACTAATATGATGAGAATTGCATCTTCCTTATGCTGTGGTATGTCATTGCTAGTCTGATAAATGCAACAACTCATACTCGAAGAGCAGCGCCTATCACACTGTGGCATCTTTTCCTTCTGTTCTCAAGGACCCAGTTTTCAGCAGATTGAGTTATTCTTTCCCACCTTGTTTTTATGGTTTATTCATTAAGTTAAAAGAGTTGAGGCCTAATAACTTGAAGCATTTGTCTTTGACTTCAGCAACATACTTCTGTAAAACATATTAATTCCCCTTCTTTATTCTTTAGAAAATATGCACATTTTCTTCTGGAAGATAACAAAATATGATATTACAGTAAATTATGGTCAGTTGCTAGTGAGAAAATGAGGATGAAGATAYGATTATTTTTTTTTAATGCATCTATTTTTCTGACTTGACTTGTATTTCACTGGAATTACTCAGAAGCACTCTAGTCACAGCTACACTGTGARGTCCTCCACTTCAGTGGGACTATTAACCAGAGTGTTTATCAATAAGAAGGTCACAATTTAGCGTTGCCAATAAATGTTTGAACATATGTGGAGGTTGGGATTTACACCAAATTCAAAMCAGTATACTGCATTACCTACAGAGGGTGGAAGAGAACAAGTTATTGAATTTCTGTCCTACATTTGAATCAGCCTGGCACTCCACAGGACAATATTCTGATATTGGCTTAAGACACGCATATAAATTTAGAAAAATTTGCACATTTATAGTGCAAATTTATAGTTTCCAGAAAAATAAAATGTGAACAACACTTAGTTTGCTCTCTTCTGACTTTTCACATTTTTTTCCAGCAATTTGATTCTTAATGATCTGCCTTTTAACGAAATGATGGAAGTCACTCCAGAGTAGAAGTGATATCTGAACTTCTGATCTTTGATTGGCTTCAACATCTTTATATATATCTTAACCCACAGGRTCCTCACCGTGTGAGGATGGGCCAGGCCATGGTTGAGACTGAGCTGTGCCGTAACAGGTCACTGGCCAGCACACATGTTTCTAAGMTAGCTTTTGTCCTGAAAAAAACACCAAGACCTTGAAAAATGCCATGAGCTTTTCACCATAACTAGGGCATCACCTTCCTTTCATTTGTACAAAGTTGATCAAATAGCCTGGCAGTACCAATAAAGTACATCTTATCTCTGCCAATGAAGACAAACCAGGCCTTCTCTGCCCAGAACAGTGGTTTCTCCTCAATAGCAAGCCCTGCATGCAAGAGAGRACTCTGCAGCGCTTCTGCTCTCAGTCAGTGCCAGGTTACTAGATTTTGAAGCATGAAAATTCCTATTCAAGAAGTTCTCTGTGAGTGGGGAAAAAACAATTTTGGATCAGATCTTTCACAGCTGTGTTGAGCCCTCATGATGATACATATACCCCTCCAACATCTCCCAYACTTCATGGCCTGATCCATTTCTTTATGAAAAGAAGGGACTTGCAGGGTATTGTAAATTGCTTTGCATGCTATATTGCAGTAACATTGTAATACCCTCCGTCGGACCATGAGCATCTAGCATTGGCCATCACTTTCTTAAAAGTTCAACAATGTTTGGCTCCAGGGACTTGGAACTCTATCTTGARGAAGATAAACTGTATTTACCAGCCTATGTGCCCAGTGATGGTCCCCAGTATAGGCACRTTCCTCTAGCAGCTGGGACCCTGACCCACAGGACTTGGTGTACACAGCTTTTGAAGTTCCTACACATTCTTCAAGCTATAAACCACCTTTTTAATGCAGAGATTTGTAAATGTGTTACAGTCTTCTTTCATAATTAAGACTTYTGCTGTGTTTGTACTAAATAAAATAGTTCAGAGCTTTTCTGATCTTGGAGAAAGTAAAAAAAAAAAAAAAATGGAGAACCAAACTTATTTTTCTCAGTGCACACACAAAATCACCTTTAATAGCCATTCTTCCTGTTAACCGTGTACTAAAAACATTTAAGTCATCCTAAACTCCCTCTGGGGAATCAATTGCAATTCAGTACTACACATTACCTGTGAACTGAGAAAAAAGAGCACAAAGCTAGTGCCTGAGTTTGCTTGCGTAGCCTGCCCTGTGAAAGAACAAACATTTGGCAAATTATGTGCAAACATAATAAAATCAACATGGATGGGCTGCTGTAAAGGATGTGAGATTCTGGATCTTTATTTTAGATATACTTTAGAGCAGATCACCACCATTTTGTCCACACTACCTGAGCAGAACATTTCTAAACTGATAATCACCTCTGGTTTGTTTTGGTTATTTTTTTTTTATTTTTGGTACACTGAAAGAACTCCATCACAAAGACATCAGCAACTTGACCCTACTCCTATCCCGGTGGAAAGTAAACAGTAACTCTCGAGACCTCGACAAATCTCAATTGYACCTGAACAAGGCCTTAAAGAAAATGTTCTCCCTTATCAGATAAGGAGCAAGTAAATTCCACGCTAGACATTAATTATTTGCTATAAATATTCTCTCACCTCTATTGTAATCTAATCTATGTAAGGGCTGAGTAAATGGGATGTGCCTGGATGAAAGGCACACAGTGCTGCTGGAGTTGGRGCACAAAGCCAGAGAATAGCCTTCTCTCCTTTTAGTCATAAGACTTCCATGGAAGGGAGTAACAAGGGCAATTATTATTTTATAGAGTTTTAAAAAGTGCTGAGCATGAAAAATGAGGCAGACATCTATGCTTGAAAGAGCTCACAATTGAAACAGCTAGCAAAAATAGACAGTTCTCAGATGATGGCTAGAGGTCGTGATATATCAAAAACTAAAGTGTTTGAGCCAAGAAGATTAGCATGCACCATATTAGTTCCACTATTTTTTATTCATCCATCATCTAGGTTCTTCAGTTTCAGAGAGATTAGAGYTTCATACAGGCAGCATTAGAAACAGAGGTTGCTGGGAGAACAGCTGGTCAGAAATTTTCCAGCAAAACAAAATTTCATTTGAAACATCACCAGCTTGGTAACCTTTCATGAATGCAAATAAGGTTTGAAGGAAACCCTGCCCATACTCTTAGTAGACAGAACAGCCAGATACCTTGAAGTCTTGAAAACAGTGGTTGGAGTAGGGGCTCTGAGAATAACTAGGCTTTGTGCTATGGAAACAGGGTGCAGAGCTTTGAATTCACAGGGTTTGTGCCCCTAAGAGGGTTCATATGAAATGGTCGTCCAGATGGCACCTACCCTGAGAATACACTTGCAGCTGCTAGGGCTCTTATCTATCCAATTTCCGAAAAGGAATTTCCTGTCAGCTGGTGTCTCGCCCTGCAGTTAGGAGTTGTTTACCCAGGCAATTAAAAAATTCCCATCTCTGCAGGGATATTAGGACCTGGCTGCAGGGTCAATCTTGCAGATAGTGCTTGCTGAGAGAATGACTTCTGTGATAAAACRTTGGCACCTATCCAATTGCAGCAAAACTTATACCAGCAGTTGCTTTTATTCGTGCAATRTCTGTCATTTCAGCTTCAAAAATTAAGGAAGATAAAGAAATTACAATGTAATAGGGGCAATGCCAACTCATTTTACGTTTAACTAAACAGCTATCAATTTGCAAGAAATTGCAGGCAGTATTGACCTGGATCAGATTCAAGTAAGTGACCTAGAAATAAACAGCTATGTATTTAATTACTGCTCCCTTCATCCATCTTGTCCTGTGGCACTTCCTGGTTGAGCTTGAACCAACAAAAGAAATTATAATACCCTTGCTCCTAAAGACCATCACAGCTCAATGACAAAAAAAAAAAAAAAAAAAAAAGTCCAGATTTCACCATTATCTGCCAAAGGACATGCTTTTTAATCATTCATCCAATCCTAAAAAAAATCATGATGTACAGAGAAAGGCACACATTTCTATGTGCTCTACTGTTACAGAATTAATTATATTTTGCTATAAGAAGAAAAACTTTCAGAAAGCTCCTGTTCATTTCAGGAGTCATAGTGCTTCACATTTTAGCTTACTGCAGTATAAGCTGTAATGGATCAATAGATTTGGCATGCCCTTTGCTTACAAAACTCATTATCCTCTTTTAGCTGCTCACATTCATCATACAGGGATAGAAAGAGAAAAATCTAAGCTGAAGTCCCAGTCCCTAAGTATGGCTGCTAGAAAAGAACCATGTTTAGAAAAAAATGTCTCTGTTGTAACAAATAAAAGAGACAGTACTGGGGTGGGGGTAAGAGATTTAAGACTTGGTCCAGATGTGATCACTACCCATTGCATGATTGGAGGGATACGCAAGTTAAGGCACATCACAGGAGAAAGAAAGGAGAGAGGGGGAAAGGTGTACTAAAGGAGGAGAAAAAGAGAAGGAAAGGCAGATCAAAGGAGCAGGAAAGGAGACAAAGACTGGTGGAGACACTACAAATGCTAGAAAGGTATCTTATTTGTAAGCATAGAGTAAAGCTTCATTTTATGTTTACTTTTGATTTTTTTTGCTAAGTCTATAGATTAAATTCTCACTCTCATGCCTTACTTCATGATAAACAGGCATTTGTTTTGTTTACAGGAAAGCCTGTGTGGTGCTGTAGAGCAAAGACCACCACTGTGAAACCAGCACACRCAGGATTCAATGGTTCCTCAGAGATGGTAGATTGTACTAATACAGAGGAATTCTCTAAATGAAATAAGTATAGGAGGCTCAWGGGCTGGGGAATACCTCCTGCCAGGCTTCAGAAAACAAATACAAATGTACAAGTATTGGCAGTTGCTGATTTCTGGGAATTAAGTCTACTCGCATCAGCCTTTCTTTTGCTGAGTAGACAWCAATACCACCCCACAGCTGTGGTCACCATCTTTCCCAAGACATCACACACACACACACACAAATATATATTTATATAAATAATAACCTAGAACACCTTAGCCTCAACGAAGACCAGTGATAAGGAAGATAAAACAGAGATTTGTAAAACCACACATGCTATGGGAAAGGTAAATAGTTCCCTGTCTCTTCCAGTACCAAAACTAGAGGCCATTAAGTGAAATTTCAGAAACTGTGTCCAAAACAACCAAAAGGAGGCAATTCTTCACATAATGTACAATGAGCTGTGAGCTTCTCACCCTAGGAAACTGTGAATGCTAAAATTTTACATGAGTTCAGAAAGTGACTGAACACATGTAAGAAAAAACTTCTAAGACAATGCTTCTGAATCAACCGATGAYACCCTCCCAGACTCCAACAAGCATTTGTCCTGTTCTCATATTCATGTTATTTACCACTTTCAGCATGACAACACAGAGCTAGACAGACATTTTGTCAGAGTCATTACAGTTACTCTCAGATTCTTTAACTAGAAAAACAAATGTTTTAATTATTGCTCCTTGTCACAGGGAACTGTCACTGACTCCTGTTACACTAGAAAGTTATACTGTAATGCAATTAACGACTTGCTATTTCCAAAAGAAAGCTTTAATACATTAATAAAGAGGACATTTTCACATGTTAAAGAATATTTAAACAAGCAGTTCCACCAGTTGATTCAGGTAAATGATTGTAACTTTCTCATATTTTAACTACTTACTAGGAATTACAGAAATATGCAGGTTGTAGGGGAACCTCCTTTACTCATTTAATCCAACCTCCTGCTCATAAGGGATCTAGTAAAAGCAGGTTGCACAAGATGTTCTACAGTTGCATTTTTAATAGACCCAAATCCCACTCTCATGTAAAGGGAAAAAAAATATCCTATGTTCCAGGTTGTATCCACTGTCCTTCGAACACGAACCTCCAAGAGTCTGGCTTTGCCTTCATTGTTAGCAACCCAGAGGGTAGGTATCCAATACTGAAAAAGAGAAGGCATCTTCCATAGGCCCTGTGTATGGTGCCAACCTGAAGTGAAGGTTAAGTTGACCGGTAAATACAAGAGAAAAGCAGTTCCCCTTGGATTGTGACTATGACAGGAAACTTGGTTTTCAATTTCCTTTTCTTGACATCCAGACCTCTTACTAAAATCTCTTTARAAGGGAACATATAGTACCTGAAGCCTAGAGCCTTCATTTAATATCTGATTAATTTATAAACAACCCAGATGAAATAGCTATGAAAAGTATTTATAGGAAATTAATCCATACACATTGTATTGCCTGTCAGATAGGAACCTCATCTTGCTTACAACTGCATGAGTGTCCTACTTCTTCATTTCACTTAGAAGAAAACACTCCAGTTAGAAGCATGTGTAAATTTATGTCAGTCCTTATACCTGTCAAAGGGTCTTATTTACAGAAATCAATATCATGCACAGGTTTTCTCGTGGTTTTTCTCCTTTATAAATAGTTAAGAGGCACCAGAAATCCACAGTCCCAGTGTTATTTATTAATAAATACTATTTATTAAGAGGAGGAAACATTAAAGGCACGGGTTTCTCAATGAATCTAGATTACATGCCTCAAAMTGCCACCCTTTCTTCCTCTCTGAAGAGAGCTGTGATCTTTAAGATACCCTCTGCAGTTCTCTCATCAGTATTGATATGTACCATTGCAAGGAGCTCTTTTCTGACTTGTCTCAGAAGCCAAAATATAAACACATTTCATTCCTTCTCTTTGGTATTGCAGAACACCTGCTTGCTYGACATTTTCATTCTTGTTAGTGCAGAATCGCACATTACGAGCATCCATCTCCCTCGGACACTTGGAGATCTTGGTGAGAATGCTCTATTTATTTATCTTCAGTTTTGTATTTCTTTGATTTGTTTGTGGAAGCAGATTTTCTTTTGGGTGACACGGCATCCCCATGAACTCACACATTTTCACATCAACATGATGAACTGTTATATATTGCTTGCTTGTTCGTATTTCAGTTTTGCTCCCATGTAAGGTAGAAGTGCAAAAGATTATTTTCCTTTCTTTCCAAATATGAGAGATTTTCCTGGAATTGATTTTTAAACAGTTATTTATAGTTGTGATTACAGCTGCAACTCAAGGACAGGCTTGGCTGCTCTTTCTCTAAGGCTCCAAAAAAAATGTCAGTATGAATGGATCTTGGAAACAAACTTGTTATGCACTTCCTTTCACCTTGTTCCCATAAACTTTTGCTAGTGACATCATAAAACCAGCTTTTGCAGCTCAGTTTGATTTCTTTTATTTACCATTTCTCCTTCTCCCAAAATTGTGTTAGATGTGCAGTTTGTACATGTATCCTGACAAATAAGTGCAAAGTGAAGTGGTGTGAATGACAGCAAATATTCTGGGCTGCTGAGGGTAGCAGAGCACAAGGACTAAGCTGCAGTTGTTTAATTYTCCACTTCTCACAGGAAGAGAGAGGGATGACAGTAAGTCACCAAGCACAAGCTTTACAGTGAGCAGACAAGCTTAGGCATGTACTAGTATTTCGTGGGAAGAGAGGTTAAAACCACCTGTAAGGGTCAGAGCAACGTTTTGCACATCCACAAAGAAAATGGGCATGTGGCTTTCCAGTAGCTTGGAAACCTGCACAGCTCCTTTTAACAGGGTAAACAGGTTTATGGAAGGTTTACTGCTGTTGACTTGGATCTGGAAATATTTGTAAGCCTTTGTGTTTCCAACATCCACACTCAAAGCCAACAGAAAATGACAGAATTCACCAGACCGCTATACACCAGCCAGTCATACAGAAAAGTGATCAGATGCAGGATTAACGAGGCCTTTTATTCCGCCTCAGGCTCAACTTTTGAACTTGCCACCGTCCTGCTGTTATGGGAGAGAAAAATCTCTGCCAACACTACCAAATCTCAGCTGCTTGACTGCCTGCGACACAAGCATATTGAAAGCCCCAGAAGAGAGGGCTTCCACCGACTGCCCAATTGCATGATGATTTACAGCACGGTCTATAAAAGAGAAATGCAGAGCAGGCAGGGAGCATAACATCACAGGCACAAACACACACCTTTGAACTCCTACATGAGAATACAGACAGGGCCTGTGGGTCAAAGCAGACCAGAACAAGTTGTCTCTTCAAACACCTGTCATTAGATGATGAGAAGTTGAGTACCAAAACATGTCAAGATTTACATTCTATTAAAAATTAGGATTTTAAACTGAATGCATCCCTCTGTCCTCCTGCTTCATTTCTAGCTGTGACCATTGAGTGCCTCCCAGCTTCAGGGCCTGGATGCATGCCCTGAATACACTCTCATCCCGTGCTTGGGCAAAATCCCACTACATAATAATTCTCTCCCCGTACCCTCATTTCCATARAAAGCGGGCCAGGAGAAAACTACACCATGGTCCCACAGATCTGCAGTCTGCACACAGAGGACTGTCACYGAGGGTATCCTATGAAGTACATGCAAGCCTCAGGCTAACCATTGTTGCTCAAAACTGCCTTCTGCCTTTGTTGTGCAAAGGCTGAATCCTGCAGGTCTCCTGCTTTGTCTGCTTGCTAGGTTATGGCAACCCTTGTGCCAAAAGCACTTGCTGACAGGATTCAAGTACTTGCAATTTCTCCCTTCGGGTGCTGTAGCTAATACAATGGAGACTGATTGAAGACTCCTAAGTAGTTAACCATAACAGTAAAAAGCAAAGCATAAACAAAAGCCAAGGCTTTTAATCCTCAAAAGACAGGCAAAGGGAATTTCTCTTCTCAGTCAATGGATAAAAAGATAGAAATTTTAATAAGAGCAGGGACTAACACCCAGAAATCTCCTCTCCCAGAGGAATGTGTGGTACAGACAGTCTTCCTTTACCTTGCTCCCTCTGTCCCCAACAATGTCGTGTTCCCAGAAGACCTTTCAAGGAAAAACAAATTCTCTCCTCATCCATGCCAGCAGATAGGCTGTTCTGAGTGCAAGAGAAATGGGGTTTGACTTTTTCAGCGAAAGATATTTTTATCTTGGTCTTCTGCCTCCTGGGAGATGTTTCAGCTCTTCTGGCACTGTGTAGGAAATAGTAGTAGGCATCATCATTTCTTTCTTTAAAGGAAGGCTTCCTTTGGAGGCTTACACAGACTCTGGATCCCATGCAGATGGAGACATTTGAAGAGGCCACAGTCATCAAATGCACATGCAAGGGAACCCTTCCATGCACACTCAACACAAGCAGACACGCTGTCCATGTACACACAGCTATTCTGTCCCTCTGTAATAAGTCTGAAGAATATGCCAGTGCACACACTTGCTATGCAGAGGCAGAGAAAGGACTCAAGACATGGGCCTGGGCTGTAAAGCATGAGTGCTACCTTTCTCTAGCCCTGAATCCATCACATGTAGCTGGAACAAACAGTTTCAGACAAACCCTAAGTTTAATGTTTCCTGGTTCCTCTGGACTGCCACACTTCACACTCCATATTTCACCATACATGCTCTACACTGTTGTAGAAAGCCTTAGCTGAACTGAGACTGAAGCATACATCAAAGAAATTCATTTGAGGTAAGCAGGAAGCTGGGGTTCACAAGTGCATTCATTTAGAGTAAAGACATTCAAGAAATTTCAAACAAATAGAAAAAAAATATCTAGGTAGATAGCAAAAGAGCTTTTGATTGTTTGATTCAAGAACTGGCCACTGAAATCCTCAGAGAATAAAAAAGGTGAAGCAAGCGGAAGTAAGGCAGAAATGCTGAAGAAACAGCACAAAAGAGAGCCAGTCATAGCAACAAACAAAAGGAAATGGATTTTGGGGATAAATGAAAAACGCAAAGCAAGAAATATCTCCAAGTCAACAACAGGATGGGGGTAACTCAGGGTAAAACAGAAGGAGTTTTGCAGAGGGAAAATAAAGTTAGCTTTGAAGAATGCCTTTGATGAGCAGAGGTAAATACCTCATAACACAATTTAGTCTGGAAAGACTGAAAAAGATAGGTCAACAAAATGGCTTTCCACAAAATAAACATTTCATATAAGTAAGAAGAACAGGCCTTCAGATTACACAGAAATCTTTGCTGTCATTTAATCATATTGTCTTGTTCTATATGGCTACCTTCCATTGTGATACACACACGCTTCAGTCTTCAAAATCCTTTACAAGAAAACAGTCTTCCAGCTTAAAAGCTAAGAAATGTGTATACATCCCAGAACCTATTATGAACAGGTTCTCTATGTCTATAGCTTACCTACTTATTAAGAACAAAGTGGCATATCTGACATATAATGTGGCACATATATTTTTATTTCATATATTATTGCAGTGCATATATTGCACTGACATTGGACATAAATTGTAACATCAGCTTTGATTAAGACTTCAGACACTAGGACAGCCCTTCAGAGTAAACACTYTGATCTGACTATACGTTGAATCCATCATTTATCCTTTTTTACCCAAAGTATTTTCATCATTTCTTAATACATCTGAGGGTTGTTTTTTATTTTCCAGATAAGCAGATGGTGTTGGAATTGACAGAATGGAAACATTTTCTGCACTGACACACACACAAAAATGCTCACACAGTCTTTGAAACAGCTGATCACTGCCCTTGAGTTACAGGAACTAAAAGTTAAAGTTATCCTTCAGGTCCCTGATGGTTTTAAAAGGAGTAGCTCAATGGTTTTGATCTTCAGCTGAGCTGGGAACAGACTTAATCTTTTGAAACAAAAAAGAGTAAGCAAAGTCAGAATACTTGGATATAACACGAGGGTACTTATAGTCATTTGTGCATAAAAACTGAGATGCTGAATACCACAGCCCTGTTGACTGAGATCTGCCCCTCATTTGTACTAACCAGCTGTGTGTTCTGCTGTCAGATATAGATTTACAGCCTCATGCACAAACGTATTTTGGGTTGAGGGATAGTTGCTTGAAAAAAGAGCAGAAGATCTTAGATCATCAACTTCCCTGTTTTTAACATGGACTTTGAAAAAAGAAGAGAATTGGAAGAAGTGGACAAGTCTGAGCACACAGGCATTACTAATATGGAAAGGGCTGTTCCTTTAGCACCTGTGGTAAAGTAAATTCCTGGTCAGCTCTTGGAGGTCACTGGGCACATATTCATGTCTTCATCATCACACAGCCTGTACTTTTCTTGTACAAACTGATCCTTATAAGGCAGAGAGAAACGTTTAACAGGGAATTCTGACCAGATAAATGAAAGGGAAAACACTGTGCTTGGCAGTCCTGCCCTCCCCTTTCAACCATGGACCAACATGGTTCTTCAAGAGAAATAGAGCAATACACACTACAGCCTAATAGGTAACAGAAAACAGTTGTGTTTGGAAGATAAAGAATGATTTTCATAGAATCATAGAACCATAGAATCATTAAGGTTGGGAAAGACCTCTACAATCATCAAGTCCAACCGTCAACCCAACATACATTTTTGAAATATATTTGCAAAAGAGAAGTCATATACAAGCAGTAAAGTTGTGAGCAGTAAGCAGAAAGAACAAGAAAGATGGCTGGTGACTGACAAATACCCCTGTTGCAAAGGAAAGCAAAGGAAAGTTAATGAAAAGTCTATTTGCAATAACAAGACTATATTTCAATCCTGAGATCCTGCAACCTTTGCTCAGTGCCTCTGCTCAAAAATACAACTTATTTTTCCCTGTGTGACAGTCAAGAAGGTAATTTCCATTGCATAATAAGGTTAGAAAAGGTACTGATCCCAAACACATAATGTGACCTGGATTCAAAACGGTGAATTTACTTAAGCAAATGAGGCAAACACAGAAGTAACCCAGGATATGGATAATGGTCAGCTCCTGCAAAACTTTAAGATGTAGAACTTAATTTTCAATTAATTACTTATTAGGAATGCTTCACTCCAGGGGTAAGGAGGTTTATTTACAAGCACGCATTGCAAAGTTTACCCAACTCCTCCATGTAATTGTGAATGAACTGGCAAATGGTTATTTTTGTACTAAATGTCAGACCTGTACAGTTTTGAATAAGTACGAACTGATCAACAGGACAGCTGCTGCAGTATTTTTGGCTKTGCTGAGTTACTGGTATGGTTTCAGCACAGTGCTTTATTCACAAATGCTTCTCTCTTAGTGATCTAAATTAAACTTCAATTTTGCTCTCAATGCTGTTAATATGAAGTGGGATCGAGGCTGAAACAATTCAGTTTCCACAAAGGGATTTCAACTGCTGCAACCACCCTCATTTCAGGGAAATGCATCCTGCTTTCCAGCTGAAAGAGGYCCTGTATTTATAGTCAGCTGACTGTCAGAAAGGGAGCCAAAACCAAGCACTCTTTCCAATTAAAAAGCAAATGTATCCTCCCAATGAAGTCAAATGAGCCTAAATCCTAAGCCAGAGATCCTTTTGGATCCTCCTTATCTAATGAGACTGAAGGCATTGGTGGAAGGCAAGCAGCAGCTGGAACCGCATATGAAAAAGTGCAAAGTTTTCAAAGGCTAGGGACCTTCTCACAGAATAGATCTTGCCTTTTTTTTTTTTTTTTTATTAGAGGAGTCAGACCTTATAACCACATGGAGATGTCTGATCTTTCACAGGTGGTGTGCTCTTCCCACCCAATCTCCAAAGCCCCATGGGGTGTCTAAGCTCCAGCGTTGATACTTGGGAATTCACAGCATGAGACTCAAGGGACTGTGGATCCACAGGTTACCTCCTCAGAGATACACAGGAGGTAAAGCACATTATGTTTTGCATAGAATTTCTGAAAAGCTATTATTTCCTTAAGAGAGACAATAAAGAGTAAATAGTGAAACAGAAGCTAAACACACCTGTGACCATTCTGCCTGTCTCTTTTCCACTCACTCTGGAAACACTTTGCCAGATAAAAAGCTACCTGCAGCCTCTCCATCAGCTCTGCTGTCCTACTCCTGCTGTTCCAGACCATGGGTTTACTAAAGGAGGAGGAGGCTCTTTTATAACCTTGTCAAATGATTGCCTAATCAGCTTCATCAGGTGATCAAGGCCTTCTCATTAAGTGATAGATTGCTCTGTTTCTAGCAGTCAGATCTTGACTGACTGCTTTGCGCTGGCCAACAGCTATTGTTGTTTAAGGATGTTCTGCTTACTTATCAAAGCTGGATGACCTACAGTGTCATCCTATTTATTCTGTCAGCCTTTTAATGTCCGTGAGTGCTTGGTGTGGTATACATTTGGAAGTTGCTTGCTGCATATCCATACAGGAATGAAGCTTGCTCATTATGCTCTATTGATCTCACTTGTCAGACAAACATGTCAAGAAACAATACTTAACTGGTACCAGTGTTTCTGGTTCTGGGAGACCTTCAACTCCATTTTGTGCAGGTGAAAAGAGCTACACAGACATGAAGGCCTTGTCGGTCCATCTCAGTCTGTCACTCAACAGACATTCTGGATTTTGAGGAAGGGGACAAAATCCATAAGCCCATCTCATGTTTTCTGCAGAGTGGACCTTCAGTGGTCTTAGGATTTTAGGACTAGTCACTGTTAGAATTAACCCAGTGAAATCCAGACAGTTGTAACAGGGATCGTTTGCCGTATGCCACTGTTTTCCAAATTACTTTTCCTTCTGTCCCCTCTCCCCAGATGGTTTATGCTACCCCCCTTCCTCACAAATGGTACATTGTATTTTGGAAACTACCCATTGCTTCATTTGAGGTATGATACTCTACTGCTAACAGTAATGCTCTACTCATCCAAAAAGCGCTTTCTTCCTCACTGTCAGTGCAATTTTTATCTCATCCACTCTTATTTCATGTTTCAGAAGAAAAAAAAATACTTTTATGCACTCTGGCAACAATAATGAGAGGAAATTAATTTGGTTTTATACCAAATCTGCTGGAAATCACTTTCTCTAGCATCCTAAAAGGTGTGCCAAATCTACCTACTTATTTGCTACAACACTAAATGTATGAATATCATATGTGAATTACAGCCAATTTCCATTCCGAATTGAAATTGACATGTTTAATATAAAGTAATAAAAAGACCCCTATCTCACTTCCCGAGTCACTATAGTACAGCTGTTTGACTGGGCACACTGTAAATGTCACACAGGTCTTTCCATTTTAAAGAGAATGAGAAATTATGCTAATTGCTTTTTTATGATAACTTRTTATAAAAGAACGGTTTACAAAGTTAAGCTCTGGTAGTGCTTGATTGCAAGGCATAGCACTTTTCATTCCCTCTCTATTACTAAGTACTTGATTCCTTCATCTGCACATACAATTACATTCTATAATTGCCTGTGAGATTCACTAGTGGGAATATTACTCTGTAGATGAGCTATATCAGGTAGCAGAAGCCTTACATTTACAATCTACCTCTTTATTTGTGGGTTGGTTTTACGTTTTATTGGTCAAAAAACACAAATAAAATAAATACAAAACTATTAGAAGCATCAATAAGTTTCCCCTGTAAAATGATAGTTTAGAACATTAACAGACTCTGATGCTGMTGTTGGAAAGAAAAAGAAGAAAAACTCCAAGCTTCTCATGCATCTCATCCTGTGTATCTCACAGCAGARGTGAAGAATAGCCTCGGGTTTGTGTTGCTTATGCCAGGAAGAGCAGTTTTCCTTATTCTGCTGATTGGGAATGAGCAGACACTTTGTGCTCCAAATGGCTTGTCTTCAACTCTTCTTGTAGCCAAAACCAACCCACACAGCAACTTTTCCCTCCTGCAGGTGGGGAGCAAGTTGGCAGCAATGAATAGGGTGCAGCTTATCCCACCTGCCCCCACCCTTCCCACGCTAGCCTTGAAACACCCATTTCACCGAGCCCGACACCACAGTGTTTTCAAGGGAGGGTGGACAAGGATAGCTCCCATATTCACCTGGGGGCTACACATCTATCATATGAGCCCAAGAAATAATGACACACCCTTGTTCACCTTCCAGGACATGGGTACCTCTGTCAGAGAGGTTTCCATGCAATAGTTCCTTATTCCTTCTTCTCCTTCTTCTGCCCTGAAAGTTGCCCTGTGCTTTTGCTGTGCAAAAGGATGCTTAATCCATAGTTTTGTTTCCATGGGCATTGGTTTTTTTGCTGTTCAGCTCACGGACGTGAGCAATTTCCCATCCTTACTCTCCTGTGAAATGCAGCTGAAAGATCGGCTCTGGTTCTTCTATAAAGGGAATGCATCACAAGAGAGTTATCAAAATAATCTTGCTACAGAAAAAAAACATTTCGTTGCAGCAAAACCAAACTTAAGGGAAGGATATGTTTCAGAATGAAGAAAGAGGATAGTGGTGGCTATCAGGATGTGAATGTCTGCAGACTTTATAGGATAACAGTTTGCTTAATCTACTTAACTAGGAATTAAAATTAGAACTATTCAGCCTCGTAGCTGTAGTGAATTTGCACAAAAAAAACAGAAAAGACAAAATCTAAGGCAAACGAGGGTGAAGAGAATAAAAGACATTTATGTTTAAGAGAAAGAAAAGAAATTCTGTCAATGTTAATGGCCACAACAAATAGAAATTACAGAATTGTCAGTTAAAGGAAAGAAAGATAGAAATATTCCACATTTCTGTTCTGCATTTGACAAAAATACAAGAAGACAAATACAGTAGTTTAATAGTAACTCAGTAGAATACAAAAGCAATGATGACTAAGGCTGAGCATGACAGCCCATATGAGGAGCTTTGAAGTGACAGCCAGTGAGCTTTCTGAGCCAGGAACAGGGACCTTCAGTAGGTCTCTGAACCTTCTGGAGAATCCAGAGCACTGGAGATATGCACCATTTGAGGCATCCCTTTTAGAGGCTAGCTAGCCTGAGTGGGCAATTGTACGTCTTTCAGACTGATACCAGTCAATTCTGACCAAAATAAATTGAATGGCTGAAACCGGACCAGCTAAATACATCAAAGGTAAGTATCAGTTAAAGATGTGCAACAGCTTATGGAAAAAAAATGTTAAGGTCAAACTGATTTGACTAATTGATTCTGAGATCAAAAGTTTGTGGACAAAGAGAACAGTGTCAATGCTGTAGAATATTACTTGTCAGCCTAACACCAACAAAAAGGAACACCCAAGTGAAAAGACATCTATTCAGGGATAAAGTCTAGATGCCCTACTTCTAGGACAGGCATTGCTACTTCAAATTTAATATCTAGGTAAAGGATTTGGGAAGGCAGCGTCATATACAGGTGCACATGTAAATGAACATGAACTGCCTCTCCCTCGACTTGCTCAGTCAATAGCCACACTTGCAGGCATTGCGACAGTCGCCCAAGCTTGTAACCCAAATCCTAGACCCAGTGCTGTCTCCAGCAGCATTTGGGCTGCCCCTAAATCTTCGGTCAAAAGGTTAGTGCTGTCTTTAGCTGCTGGGGGATGTTGAGACTGTCATCTCTGCCTACTACCAGACTACTGTGTCCATTCGAAGAAGGGTATTAACAAATAGGCAGAATGAAAGCGAGGGCAAGAAGGGGGTAATGAAATAGGTTTTAAAACATGCCTTACAACAAGACTCAGAAAAATTCAACCATTTTTCTTATCATAGAAATTACTTCATCTAAGCCTAAGTACCTCATAAGGATAGAAATTTGACAGAGGGCTCTTCAGTCTGCTCGATAGGGCTTTGAGCTAAATTTGAAGTTAGATCACTTTAGAGTGAAATAGATGTAAAAATAAGTGTAATAAACCTCTGAAAAAAATTTGCCAAGACTTTTGTTGGAGCTTCTACTGCAAACATTTTAAATTAAGATATTTGGCTTTTTTTCCACACAGGTATTAAACCAGGAATTTGTTCAGGAAAAACAAAAATTTATAGTAGAGAGATTATCAAGATAATCAAACTAGCCCTTTGGGCTTTAGAGGTGACTCAGTTGAATTTGTGCGAAACCTCACATTTACAGCTTTCATATGAAAGTTGTTTTAAATAAGTTGTTTGGTAATTTTCTGCTCCTTTACATTTCTTTTCAGACTTTTCCCACGTGCTTTTCCTGGACTCTGATTTCATTCCACTGACTCTGCTTGGACCACTTTTTCTTTCTCTCTTACTAAAGAATCTGATCTTCTCTTTCTTCATCTCTCTCTTTCCCTCAGTTTTAGTTTTCCTTCTCCGCTTCTAAGTTTGTGCCCCTTTTTTTCCAATCAAATTATTTAATGTAATCACATATGGAAMAAGTCTTTCAGGGAACGTAAAAATAAGTTAATAACAACTCCCAAATAATAAACAAAATTTATGTGTTTCTCTAAGCAGAAAAGGTAAAAAAAAAAAAAGGGTCACAATATCAACATCCTGCAAAGCATACAGAGATTATTTATGAGCATGCTGAAATGCCATATCTCAGCTAATTGCTTTTGATTCAGACTTTGGTAGCTTCACTCATGATGAATTTTCTAAGATATAAAGGCAGATATGTTGAAACCACTTTAAAGAGTCAGCAGAAAGCATACATATACCTTTTTCCACACACAGCAAATCACGGCCAGGGGCAATCTTACTGTTCTAGGAATTCTGACAGGTGTATCTGAAAGGCGTTATCTTCTTATGGACTCCTATTATCCTTTCTGAGATAAGTTGGTGCATTCAATTAAATTCCTGGTGTGCAGCCCCACAGTCTTACAATTATTTATCTTCCCACAGATCCAGTAGGGTTTCAAGCCCTTCTGTCTCTTCCCTTCAGGACCTTATAGTCCAAGCTTGGTGAAACTAACTTTGTGYCTAGTCACTGGAGCAAAATGCTGCAATTTAGCTCCCAGGCAGAAAATAAAGTTTTTTGATATCTGTTTGAGAACTTTACATAGAATTCTGACATGCTTTACTTAATTCATGTGACCCCTCATCTTTCAGTGAATTTGCTGAACAATCTTACATTTCCCTGTGAATATATGGAATCTGGGTTAAATGGTCAAGCATGAAAGAAGTTCTCATCAGAGGCAAGTGTCTCCTGAACATATCCAGATAATTTTTTTTTCACTTAGTCATGAGTCCTGTATTTTTTGTTTTTATGCCATGCTATTTCTGTGAATAAATCCATTCACCAAGGCTGACGTGTATCCAGGATTCACCTTTTTCTTAAAGGCAATAGATATTCTTATTAGATGTTAACTCTACATTTCACACATTGCTATTCTAACACAGGCAATCTATTTAAATTGATTTCCAATGAAATGTACACATTACTGCTCCTGCAGAGCAAGAATTTGGCTTTTGAACAGCTGGGAAGGAGCCCAGCTGTTCAAAAGTTAAGTAATAGTCTACAAGTAAGACTTAGTGCATTCTTTCTGTACATTGCAGTGTTCAGTTCAAAACTGCAACAGTACCTAGGGGATACTAAGGAATTTGAATGAGAATTTGAAACAAATGATAAAAAATCACAGATAATTATAATGAGATTGTTCCAAGAAAATGTTGTAGATACAGGGTATAGCCCAGCAGCCTCATCAGAGGCTTGCTTCTTCTTTCTTTTCCTTAATAAACATATTTATTTGTATGGTTAACATCAGCAGTTTTCTTCAAAAAAAAAAGAGGAGAGGTAAGGAAGAAACAACAGGCAGAAAATAAGGCAGTTTAAATAACAATTTGAAAGACAGGATTAGAGACCTCAGCAGGGCAGTAAGAAGGTCACAAATCACTGAGTCCCCTGCACAGAGAGTGGCAGGTAAAAGTCAGTTAGGAGTGAAGAGAGACAGAAGGTAATTTACTAAGGTGGCAAGGAATCTATCAAAGTTAACAGTGTTCATGGGTTTTGGCAAGAGGAAAACTTTGTCTGTGTTAGAGGTAGCTGAACCTGATGGACACTGGCAGCCAGGGGATCTCCTCCTGTCCCAGCCCCATGGAGGTGAGGCTGCTGCAGTTCCCTGTCCCCAGGTGCAGGCAGGAGAGAGACTGAGCACCCACTCCTGATGGCTGCATGCGTGCACYCACACTACACACCCATCCAGCCACACAGGTCGACGCAGAGGGAAAGCACTGCCTTTCCCAGCAGTCACCTGCTCACCCACAGCCTTCGGAGAAACACGAACAGCACAGGTGGCCCACTCCTGTTCCTACTGTCCTGCTGATCGGGATTGGAGTCTGCTAGTGCAATACGGCACACACGATATATGGGTCACTGCCGCTGTTGGCCTGCTCCATCTCTCCAGGGGCAGCCCCCAGTGCCCCTGCCTTGCTCCAGCTGCTGGCACCAGCACCCACGAGCCCCTGAGGTTTGCAGCTCACGCCAGCTGCTGRTGCACAAACCTCTCGTCTTCACCAGCTAGTGTAGGTTAATGTTTGCTAGGGTTCACACACACACACCCCCTAAGCWGAGAGCACAACCACACAGAAGGTAGTCAGAAATCAGATTTAAGCAGAATAGAGGACAGACTGTGCTGATCTGAAAGGAGGTTGTAGCGAGGTGGGTGTTGGTCTCTTCTCCCAAGTAACAAGCGATAGAACAAGAGGAAATTGCCTCAAGTCGCACCAGGGTAGGTTTAGATTGGATATCAGGAAAAATTTCTTCCCCAAAAGGGTTGTCAAGCATTGGAACAGGCTGCCCAGGGAAGTGGTGGAGTCACCATCACTGGAGGCATTCAAAAAACGTGTAGATGTGGCACTTCGGGACATGGCTTAGTGGGCATGGTGGTGTTGGGTTGATGGGTGGACTTAATGATCTTAGAGGTCTTTTCCGACTTTATGATTCTATGATTCTATGATCAAGCCCCAGGACTCTCTAAGACAAGCTGCTGACCTTTACACTCAGTTGGCCCCTTCCCCTTTTCCTTCTTTTTTTCTACTTTTGCTCCTCCTCAGTCCATCTTGATCCCTCCCTTTCCCCAGCTTTGGTCCTTCCCCACTGGCTCATCTGGATGGGTTTTACTCCAGCGACAATCTTTCCCCCATTCCTCGGATGGTCTTAGGGAGCAACTGAGTTGTCAATTTCTGCTTGTTAGGTTATTAGGGTTCCTCTGCCTGTCATTGTTCCTCCAGTCCTCGCTGGGTCTTTGAGTTCACCACGATTAGCCTTTAATCACATAACTGAGCAGCCTGCAGCAAGACTAACCATGCCATGAATAACAGAATGACAGAAAGAGTAAAAGCCAGTCAAGTTATTCATCTGGGGCCAATGAAGGAAATGCCCATAAAATAAGAATAATCAGTCTTAAATAAAAATAGTTATCATGAGAGAATTGCCACAAAATGTCAGCTAAGACAGTAAAAGAAGTATAGGCAAAGGTGGACACTGGCCTAAACTAGAGGCATAAAGAGGAAGTATCACATCCCAGGCTACCTCATGAATGAGGTACGACATACACCTCCAAATCAGTCTGTGTCCAGAAGGCATCTGGCTGCACACTCATCAAAGCACACACTAATCACCTCTCCCTTCTCCCCTCCAAATGAATTAGCACTCTGTATGCATGAAAGTTTCAAGCGGAGCTGTGGAGAAACATGTATCCTATCATACATGGTCCAGTGCAGTTGGGTTTTGAGAACGGAGGTGGGAGGAGGTCAACATGGATATTTCTCATGTGCTGGAGGGCCAGATGTGATGTATTTAAGATGATCATTTGACTACATGTACCCTTGAGTTAGTACTTCGTTTTCAACTGTTGCAGAACAGGACATATGCTTTTACTGCAAACAAAATGAAACAACACCTCAGTTTCCTTTTTTCCTCTATAAGTCAGCCCTGCTATCTGCTAATCGTGCAAGTGCTATTCACAGGAAGATCTGAAAAGCATCTGTAATTAGTTTCAATCCAAAAGCAAAGCTACCGCCAGCTAGCACCACGTGCAGCAGTGTAACCACAGATGCATCTAAGGGAGAGGAAGGCACTTGGCCACGTGTGCTTTGGGGAAGATGCTCGTGCCCACACCTACACCAGCACCTTAACTCCAGGGCAATGGATCTCCACCACCTCTGCTGTTAAATTGTTAGTCCCTTACATGTTTTTAGCTACAGCTAAATTTCAGCTTTAGCTAAATAATACCCAAATGATTCTTAGACCTGCTTGGGGCGTAAACACTGGCTGAGGCCAACTTCCCAAAGGAAATTTTGATGTGATCACCCAGTTTGGGAGATAACAGTTTAGAGACATGGACACAGGCCATTCAGTGCCATTTGCCTTCACACTGAGAACAGACCAAGGTTCATTTAATTTACTGCTTTAAATCTACACATGGCTACTGTGGATGGACATAAATCCAGTGTGGGATACAGGAGCTACACCGAACTGCTATTCCTGAGAATCCAACTGAGTTACCAGGAATTGCACTATTTCTGTAGGATTCCTGATGAGACAAGGAGCTACCCTGCATAAAGAAATGCTTGTAGAAACTAGGCCTAAAGCAGTCATTTCACTGAAAAGGGGGGAAAAAACACTGGGTTTTGTTATTACCTTCTTTTCTGAGCATAAAGGCAGGCCAGCAAAAATTAGGATCAAGAGTATTCTACATGAAAAAGAAAACTTGCAATTCCCAGCATCTTTCATTACCTTTTCAAGGGTCATATAGCCTAAAATAATAGGTATTCAGAGTAGGATTTCCACAACACTGGATTAGAAATGATGTCCATTATCTTTTCATGGAACTTTCAACTCATGAGCACATTCACTAAACTTCAGAATATAGCAAACAAACACAGCAAAATGTTTCATCTTTCCCCATATTTTAATTCTTTGTCATTTTAAAGTGCAACTACTGTGGTATCTGTGATTATCCCACACATGGAATTGGGTTTTCACAATGCCTAATGCCATACAAAATAGCTGCAGAAATCATACAATTTCCACTACAGAGATTAAAGATACGATTGAGGAAAAAATGTCTGGTTTTAATCAAAGATCAGAAAGAACAAAACAGGTGCATTCAGATCATTTTTTTAACTTCAGTGTTTCACTTTAAATATGAACATTTTAATTGTGAAAAGAGAAAGTGTTATTTCAGAGAGATTGAAATAGAGATTCCAACTTTGTTACCATCTCAGAAGAAACATTTCCATCATTTTGAAAGCTTTCCATGCATTTCTAAAACAAGAAATGCACTGAAGCAGCATTTCTGCTCTGAAAAAGCTGGGGTTTCAACGAATTTGCATTTCCCTATGGTGTGGAGGTAGAGAAAGAAAATAGTGTCATCATATTCTCAACCATAAAAATCTTTGCAGTTACTTGAAAGCCCACCAAGTCCAGGCCACAAGGCAGAGACAGACTCAAAGAGTTTAGAGTCTATATATGGGAGAGTTTACTGATCAGAAGCATGATTAAAGATATAAGAGAACTTGTTGAACGTTCACTGGCCAAGTGATTCCAAACCACTGTGTTTTAGAAAGTTTAAAACATTTATTTGGAAAAGGGAGCATGAAAACAGGACACACGACATTTCTACAGGATATATCCAGAAACATGCAGATTTTCTTTTTGCTTTCTTTTTTCCCCCACAACAATTTAAATTAGTTCAAAAATGCTTTCTAAACAGTTAATTCCACCTCTCAAATTTTGAAAGTTGAAAAACTGAATTTCCATCTCGTTAAAGCCTCATGCAATAGGACTGGTTTTATGCCATGATCAACTAATGATGCTGAAATCATTTCAGACAAAGAAAATATAATGGATATAAAGGTGAATGCTTCCAGTTCTCAGTCATGCTGGAGATGTTACAGTCATTAAATTGCTTCTGACGCACATGTCCAGGGACAGAAAAGATGTCAACAAAAAAGACGTATGAGTTGCAGTGAAGCCTGTGGAATTACTGTACTGGCAGCAGTTACGAATCTTGCTCTGCTTTCAGATGTTGCTGTGCATTTTACTGCGCATAGCAAATCTAAGCAGAAGGCAACATTGTCACCAGTAAAACAGCTTGTTAAAATAAATTTGGAAGCACTTAAAGTCAAAGGAAGTGTGTCATGTTATACTCAGAAGTTAGCCCAAGAGGCAGAAAAGTGAAAACCTCTTTCTCTAGAYGGCCTTTTTTATATGATCACAACTTCCCAGACAAGGCATTGCTGCTTCAGCAGCTGTGAGAACAATCTTAAAGTTCTGGGGGTTTTTGGTGGAGGTGGGAGGGTGGAGGAGGGTGTTTTGTTTTGTTATATTGGATACTACTTGCCTGAAGAATTRCAGTCCTCTTGGTTGCCTTTCAAAACATGAATCCATGCCCCAGGTAGCTCCTAAGTTGGAAGATGGACAGAAAATACACAGCAATGTTACTTGGCCCTACAGCCTTGGAGCAGCAGAGCGAGCTTCATGCACCAGGACAGCCGGATCACAGGGCATTACTTCTTGTACCCTATTGCAGCTGCCAGTACAGCCTTAAATATCCTGAAGAAAAAGGCAAAGGCTGCTCAGTAGTTAAAATCTGCAGCTTATGGTGTCAGTTCAAACTCCTATAAATAGGAGTCAGTTGACTCCTATAAATAACCTGCCTTGAGAAGCAGGAGGTTTGTGCTGATCACTGGAAAGAAGCAGTTGCCTGGTTCTTGTAGGTCTACTATCGTACCACAGAGCCTGCCCCACTCAACGAAGTACTGGTTGGGGCACAGAGCAGGGTGCAGGAGGCGTCCTAGGATGAGAAGCGTGAGGAGGTGCTCACTGACCACTTGCGGACTAACAAAGGCTTCTTGGGTGTCCACGGTGCAGCAGGCTGAGCACTTGGGGCACTCTGATCTGCCCTAAGGCAGTGTGGCAGAGGCAGTGTGCTCCACCTTACAGTATCGCCACAGAGATGGCCCCAGGCAGCACCCTCAAAGGGCCCAGAGGAAACTGAGGAAAGAATATAGATGATACTTTTTAAAATAGTATCACCTAGCCCAACAGCAAAATCAGAGTGCCACCAGCATATGAGCAGCAAGCTGAGGGAAAATTTTCCCAGAAACTTTTTCTTTACACTGTCCTCCCTTCAGGAAAGAGGGGACAGAGGCTGGATGTCACTACAGACAGCAGGAGCAGGAACACTTGCAGATAAAGGTACAGTCTAGAGGAAGTATCTGGTCATGGTAGTGCTTCCTTTCTCTCTTCTCCCAATCCCTTTTTTTCTTGTTTGCTACAGTGGTAAATCACCAAGAGAAAGATGGGAGAAGAACATGACATATACTGTCTGGAAGTCCTTTTAATAAAATGGCTGGTCTGGTCAGACAGTGGCCACACGTTGGGTCTGTGCCGTCTGGGTCAATTTCCAGATCAGACATCCATGTTGTTTGTCTGCATATTTTTTTGAAGACAAATACAACCCATTTTGAGCAAAGTAAAATGATTAAGATGCTGCAGTCTGCACCCAGAAGAAATACATAGCTGTGCACAGCATTATGCTTAGGATGAAGTCAAATGCTTCTCACTGCCTTGTCCCAAAATCAGACTGATATTTAAACATGGTTCAAGCAGTTTCCTTAGCTATTGTAATGCAGCGCCATACATTTACATTCCSCAGAGCTCTTGCTGACTCCTGTCAGCGCAGGACCTGGCCCTTTCCGTTTGCACTGAACTTGACAGCAGAGTCTGAGAGATGGATATGACAGATTTAGGCACTGAATTCAGCTCTGCTCCACACCTGTTTTTGTTTTCTTGTCTGAAAGGTGAACTCTGAACTGTTGAGGGATTGTGTTAAGATGTAATGGTTCTCATGATAAATGAGTGGCTCGGTGACTTTGGGGTTTCATGACTATCATGATACTTTGATTTTATTCTGATGCTCTGCACCATTCTCTAGCTGGAATGGTGCACAGTAGAATCCTCACAGTAGAAATGAGGATTTCATTGAAAGATGGAAACAAAGACAGATGTTATTTTGCTGAACTTGATTTGACTGGGGAAAAAAAAATAATATAATCTATTCTTGTAAATGTCTGATTAAATAGGTCTGAATTTTCAAGATAAGAGTTTTCCTTAATGTTTTTTCTCATTTTCAGTATGTGCCACTGTAGTGAAATCAGTACTCCAGCACTACAGGCCATGTTGGCAGTTTAAAGTTATTTCGGCTATACAGTAGGAAAGCATGAGTGTATGTACCAATTCAGACTCTAGTGAGAATATGACTATAGCTGCAAGTTGACAGGTTCTTATTTCAACTTAGCTATTTTGTTCCTGTGCAAGCATAAGAATAATAATGTAAGAGAAGCAGGGTTTGTAAAAAGAGTTGTTTTATTAGGTCTACTGATACCACTGAAAAAAATTATTAGGTTTTCAAGTATGCAAATCTTTAACATTTAATCTTCAATGTTTAAAACAGAAGCAACACATTTATTTTTTGCTTGAGTGCWTTTTTACTTCAGATACTCCTGAGAAGCAGATTTTTGATCATTTAGACACATGATTTACAGGGAAGACTTTGAGGAACAGGAGTCACTGGCCATTTCTTATGCGAGACTGATGTAAAACCAGAAGTCTGACCCTTTCAATATAAAAACTGGCATGTTGTCAGTTTTATTTAATGAAAAAAATTTCCCCTCAATCTGAAATAAACTGAAACCTCAGTAGGTTACAAAAGAGAACTAGTGTCTGCTGGTCAGCTCTACTGCTAACATGTATAACTCGTCAATAGAAACTAGCTATGTGCACAGGGTTTGTCATCCTCAGATGATTCTAGGTTTAAAAAAAGTTAATTTGTCACAAATACTGTCAACCCCCACTCCTCCAAAGACAATGCTCTTCAAAAAAACAATCCGCTTTAAAAAAAAAATGTTTAAGAGTATCTATTTATAAAAAAGGACTGAAGACATATGCCATGCAGATGAATTAAATTAGGGGATAATATTAGATATAATTGATAAAATTTCTCCTTCTTTCTCAAACAAACCCTTTTTCTGAAGCATAAGCCGAGTCTGTTTTTAAGAAAACTCCAGATCTTAACCAACAAGCACTCTGAAATACCACAATGGGAAAACTTCAGCGGTAAAATGGTGGCATATAGAGAATACCACTTCCAGTAAGCTAAAAGACACTGTAAAAACAATTTTAGTAGGATTTTAATGTAAACATAAGGCATTTTTATTAAGATATAGAATATTGATGAATGATATTTAAGCATGAATATTAGAAAGCGAATCCATGAACGTTCCCTTCTCGGTCACAGGCACCATTCCATTTGCTGCTATTACACACACAAAGTGTCAACAGAGTTTTTGCATGCCTATACTTTGGTATTGTGTTTTTCAGTAGAGTAGCCTAAGGACCACAGAACACTGTGAGAAAAAAAAATCTATAAAACATTTTGTACCCTATTGTTTATTGCTTGGAATTTGTGGACAGTGGGAGGGAGGATGAATATAGAGAATATCTGGCATTCAGGGTGTTACCTGCCTATTGATGTAGTCRAAATAATATTTTTTTAAAGATGTTTGCTATTATAATGACAAAAGTATAGTTTTGTAAAACAGTAATAGTTTTAATTACCAATATTATTATTATTGACTGGTCCCCAGCACAAGAAAGACATGGACTCGTTAAAGTGGGTCCAGAAGAGGGCCACAAAAATGATCAGAGGGCTGGAACACCTCTCCTAATGAAGAAAAGCTGAGAGAGTTGGGGTTGTTCAGCCTGCAGAAGAGAAGGCTTTGGGGACACCTTATTGTGGCCTCCTAATACATAAAAGGAGCTTTAAGAAAGATGGAGAGACACATTTTACCAGGGCCTGTAGTGATAAGACAAGGGGTAATGGTTTTAAACTAAAAGAAGGTAGATTTAGTTAGATACAAGGAAGACATTTTTTATGATGATGGTGGTGAGGCACTGGAACARGTTGCCAGAGCAGTTGTGGATGCCCCATCCCTGGCAGTGTTCAAGGCCAGGTTGGATGGGGCTTTGAGCAACCTGGTCTAGTGAAAGATGTCCTTGCCCATGGCACTGGCGTTGGAACTAGATGATCTTTAAAGGTCCCTTTGACCCAAACCATTCTATGATTCTATGATTCCCCAATAGGTGGTTGCTGAAGCAGCAATAGTACYGTGGGTTAACTACCACCTTACAGAAAATCAGTAAAACACCTATCAAATTCTGTTTTCCTTCTGGAAGTGATTTCTTGGAATTTATAACTACACAAACACATGCTGAGGTTCACCTCAACCTTTCCGAGCTTTAGAATTTCAACACTTTCCCCTCAAACACTGCAAAATATCAACAGCAAACAGCCAGCACATGATTAGTTTAGCTCTCATGCACTGACCGAAGAAAGTAGCTGGGTGAGAGCAGTTCTATGTTACTTAAATGTTAATTGCAGATTTCTACTTCAGCTCTTCAGTGGGTCTGGATAAAAATAGTTGCTGAATAATTGAGATCAAACATATGCTGTCAAAACACTATCTCATATTAACTAGATTCTTGTGGATAGAATTTGAAATGTGACACTACCTTCAGGTAAATTCCACTTGGGGGACAAAATGCCCTACAAAATAGCGCTTAGAGGCATTCTGTCTCTTGCAGTTTGTACAGAATTATTTTATGGAGAGCTTTCACGTTGAAATTCTTCAGTAAGTTTTCTCTGAACATCCTCTCAGAATCAGTCAGTAGTCTCTTATAAATAACCACGCTTACTTGAGACATAGAACTCTTACCTCCCTGGTCTTTTCCTTTAGAACATCACTTAGACAACCTGGTAGTGCTTTTGCAAGACGCTGACATATGCGTATGTTTGAGAGTACCACATTTCAAACTCCTGCCTGATATTATTGTACTTTCTTCTCAAGTCTTTCAGCTTTTAAGATGCCCTCCAACTTTCTTTGAAGTGTATTTGAAAGGCACTATACAGTACTTATTTACATCATAATATTGTATGATGATACTTGCATTTTATTGCACTCAGTGTCTACTACTGCAGTGACCTGTGTACTTTTCATTAAGGTTGCATAATGGTGGCCATTAGACTTCAAATAGATGAATCTTGAAAGTATCATGATGGGACACAGTTGATAAATGCTAACTGATCTTCTAATAAAGTAATTTTATGAGATGGAAGAAAACATTCTGGAAAACTGAAAACTCTTCAGATGCAGTTTCCAGGAAGAATATGAGCTCTTGAGCACTTACTTTATAATGGGTATTTTCAAAGCCAATGATAAGAATATTCACAGATGTTTTCTACACGCTGCATAACAAATAGACACATTGCCAGTGATTAAGTGGCTTCCTTCCATTTTGTAAGTTGTTGACATCAAGGAACGAAGCCCTTTGCTGCAAACTAAGAAAAGCATTGACAGAGTTTTATTCCTTGTTGTCTTGCTGAGAGAAGACCAGTTGCTATTCTACTTTGTAAGATTTGCAGGACACTTAACCACTTTCCCCAAACAAGTTGGTTTTGTATAAAGCCATCATTTGTAAATGAATGTTATTAGGGATGTCTGATGTGTCTAGTAAACAGTATTTCTGGTTCTTTTTTTCCCTCTCCTAGAGAAAAAAAAAAAAAAACACAAACAAAATACAGTTCTCTGATTCAGAATCTAGTGAGTGCACGAAACACTATAAAATACCCTCATCAATTGCTCCGGCTTCTAGGATTATTGTCACAGGTCTGGCCAAAACTCTCAGAAATAGGGAAACAATGGTTTGAAACTGGGCTTGGTGTGACATCTAACACTATGTTCTTAGAACCGTGCACTCTGTGGGGCATTTTACAGCCTTCCTGCTGGACAGTGAATTACATTTCTTAGGAAACTGAGCCCATGATGAACCACACTTGATCTTCAGCACTGACTAAGATTTAAGAGTGTGCTTGGAATAAAACCTGTTATCAGTGAAGTCAGTGGCAACACAGAGGATAGCCAGTGGTGTTGGGATGTACTCTCTCCTACCTATGTCCATGGGAATGTGTGAGCACTTTCCCTGTACAACCACCCTAGGTCCAGGAACTTGCAGGGTAGTTTCTTTACTTTATGCAGTCCTTACTGGAGACACTCGGGATGCTTGCAGGTCTGCACAGCAGCCAAACTACAGCTTCTTAGTACAACAGGAGTGGCCACATCTTCTTCGCTCATGACTTCTAATTTGGTCCAAGTTATTGCTTTGTGTAAAACTATCAGAGGGAAAAGTAACAAAAGATTTATTGTTAATTGCCATATGGATCTAACTAAAGCTCTGATCTGCAGCAGTCTGCCAGCTAGTTAATGTTCTCTCATCATTATCAGATGAGCTTCTGTTATTAACAGACTCCCATATGAAGGAAGCATAGCAAAAGTTACTACTTAAATCATAACATCTTTTTCTCTTGAGTTTTGTAAAGTTCAGACTGATGGTCCACAATGGGAAAATGCTTTATGGGTTACATATTGCTCATAATAAAATACATGATAGTCACTAATATTTGGTTGATTAAGAAACTAGAGTGACAAAATTATAATGACCAATGAATCAGTTTGCATCAAAGGATGATATTTCTATAAACAGCTTAGAGTCTGAGAAGTCTATATTTCAAAATCAGTATGGTCTAGGAAACATGCATCCTAAATTTCTCTACAGTCATTTTCCTTTTGCATATCTTAATTATTGTGCTCAAAGTTGTTCTCTAGCTTTCCTCAGAAACTGTATTGTATACCAACATGCCTTTAGCATTCCCCTTGGTCATTTGCTTTAGCTGCTGAACATTGTCACAGTCAAAAATGGGTTTCTCATGTCTACTCTTGAGTTGCTCAGGTTGCTAAGGTCCAGCCATGAGTTCACAGTGTGCCTTTGTAGGCCATAGTAAGTAGCCTTTTAGTTCCTCATATTTTCTTTTAGCAAAAATATTTATGCACCCCAAGGAAGGAATCGCAATTCACTGCCCTTAGCAGACTGAGAGCTAATACTGTGAGAGGTATTTTTCCTGGCTCTCAGAACTACACGGCTTTTTTTTGGCTTCCCTCTAAATTTTCCAAGTCTTTTTATAGTGACAACAGTAGGGTTGTACTCAGTATTCCAGTCCGATCATTGCTGTATGTTGACATAAAAATCACCTCACTGCTCACCTATTTAGACATCCTAGGATCACATTAACATTTTTATTACAGACTGCACTGACTGCTCATATTAAGTTGCTAGTATTTCCAAGGACTAAGTATTTTTCAGAGGCAGGATCTTCTATTTCCGAGTSTCTAAAAGCAGATTATCACCTGTTTTTATTAAGTGAACCCTCTAGATGGAAGCAGGGTGCGGGGTAAGACAGAGAATTTCTGAGGGGGTTAGAGAGGGCCTTGAATTATGATTACACTGGGATGCAGTATCATATATCTTACACTATAACTTAATCTAGAAAAGTGTATAGCAACACTTTTTGTCAGTTCCCCTTAAATCCTTCTACATCCCTTTTGTCCCTACATGTATAATATATATAATTTGATAGTCAGCATTTCCATTTACAATTGACCGTTAAAATACCTGTCCTGTACTGCTGTTTAACAAGGGGTCATTTCAATCACTTTGATTAGTCACATTCCTTTCATTCTTTTTTGCTCTGAAAGGTATTTCATCTGTTTTTCTGTTTAAGAATTGCTAAAAGGAAAGTTTTAAAAGTGATTTCAGTATGCTATACTACAGAGTGATTTTTCAGATAAAGACATATCATAAACAACAGAATATGGGGGCTAGTGTTTGTCTGTGTCTCTGTGGCTTAGTTGATTTTCTGTTAACTTTCCAGACAAACATTCTTTAGCAAAATCACTGACTTCCCAATTAGTGACTATGAAGGAAATATTAGAAAGTATTAAATGAAAGCAAGCTCTAAGATGTTAACAAAAATGCTCATGTCAGTTTTGTCTTTGAACAAGCCACGCAATGAAAATATACTTTATGACCTTAATTAATACCATAATAACTTACTTAATCAGCACAGCTTAGATGATGAATACCAAGTGATCAAAAGAGGTTCTTTGGGAATGACCTACTGACAAAAAATTTAGAAAAGAATTTTGAAAGAATATTTTTTTTTCAAAGACTGCAGAGAAGGTATTGAATTTGGGGAACAACTTACCTAACTAGGCTTCTGAAAATGTTTTGGCCTTTTAGATCTATCAAAATAAGTGTTAACTTAGTTAAGTAGCTTAGCTTGAGAGGCATTATTTTAGTTCTGTGGTTTTATCTATGTGTGCATTAGTGGCTTAATCAAGCTTTACATATAGAGAACAGCTGTGATGATCCTACATTTACATACTGCCTCTTGGCCCAACAGATCCATAAGTGATTTACATATCATGTTCTATGGCTCTCCTGTGAGCACAGCTTCCAGTGAAGTCCATAAACAAAATAGCCAATAAATCAAACTCCAAACTGTCCCAAGCTCTCTTCATTAATCAGAGAAATACATCAAGGACAACCTATCCACCCATACAACTTACAGATAGTACACAATGGATATACTATGCAAGTGAAAGCACAAGACATTAGCCATGCAAATGAAAATTCTATACTTTGAAATTTGGAGTGGACCCTAGAAACAGCACTCCCTTMTTTCCTGTAAAAAATTCCCAGGGCTTCTGTAACCACAAGTGGGTATGGCCTTCCTTTTAATAGCCATATTGAGAGCACAAATCTCCCCTCTAACAAGCAAATCCACTTGGCATGAATAGAGATTCATACAGTGTTATTGCACACTTTTGAACAGCCTTGCTGTTCTACCCCAGTATCTGAGCAGCAGAGGTGGAAGCTCTGTACTCCCTCCTGCTGAGCAGTACATGCTGCAATGTTTCATTGGTGTTTGCAGAAAGCTTTCATCAGCAGACGTGCAACATATGTTTATTATATTCTGGAAAATTCAGCTTATAATTTGCAGCAGGCTCTCTACCTCAGAGTCACATAAAGCCAAAGACGAAAAGTTTGAAAACATAAAACTTGAAAGCTTAATAAAACCAGGATTGCCATGCTTTGGAAAGAACATTTCACTCATATGATAGGCTCTCTAGACATATGTTGGAGCTTTGCCTATTTTCTTTAAAGAAAACCATCARTTTGCTGAGTGAGAAAGGGCTTAGCTGTAGTCATTCCAGGGAGAGAATTGCTGAAAAACTCAAAGAGAATGTTAGTCTGAATTCTAATGTGTTCTTCCACAATAGTATATTTCATCACCACCAGGAATTTTGGCTAAATTTTGTTATTATGAGGTGACTTTCGCCTGAGTATGTTCATTTTTAAGGGTTTAAGACAAGACAACTTATAGTGCCAGAAGTTGAGTGCTTGTCGAAAGTTCATATGAAAGTAGATAGACCAATTACAGCCACTTGTGATTCAGAGCCCCTCTGCTCCTTCTTTTGGGGCACTCATGCATAAGTGCTGATGTAGAATTACTCCTAATAATTATTTCCTAACCCAAGTGGTATATTCAGATTTTCATGTTAATTAAATTCATATAACAAACCTTACTGATTCTACTGAGGCTGAAGACTTGAAAACATTTCACAAAATATGAGAGTTCATTCATCTTCCCAGTAATGTAAACTGTGATTAACTCGTATATGCAATTTCCTTCTGCCTGCAGAGATCCCTGTACTATGTGCTGCAGAAGAGTCCTAGAAACTGGGCTTATACATGCAGACTGCATCAGGGTGCTCTTTACATCTGACACCTGGTAATTCCACTTCTCCTCCATCAGCTTTAAACACAGACTCACTGTTGGACAGGTCAGTCCATTTCATCACTAGGATTTCGCCTTTCAGCCTGCTCATAAAATCCACACCACCCACATGGACAAGTCAAAAGCCTAAAAAAAACGCCACAGTTCCCCACTTTCAGGACAAGAGAKTTTTCACACCATTTATCCAAGAGCTTTAATAGAGCCTTGAGCTTCCCCCTTTCCTGTCTTCCAGACCATGGCCCTACAATGATCAGTGTTTCAGTAAATCACTGTCTACCCTGTTCAGCTTTCAGCAGCAGTTTTTTAACTTTTGCCACAGTTCCCTGCCTCCTGAACAAGCTCCACCATAAGGGACGCCTTAGCATCCACCACTTGGAGAAGCAGTGAAGTAGACATAGATACAGCTGATCCCTGAAAGGTCAGCCTACACTGTGATAGTGTAGCATCCATACAGTGAATCAACTAGAGTCAGCTACTTCTGTTCTCCTCTGTCCCCTCTCATTTTCTTCATTTTCTCTGTCCAGTTCTCTTTGACTTTTGTTTACCTGTTTGCAACGTTACCAGGAACTTTCTCACATCAGCTTGACAAGCCCTCATTCTTTTCTCTACAGTCTCTCCATTTCACAGCTTTTCTTATGCACAGGAGGATACCGTCTGAATCCATGTCAGATTTACACAGGCAAAATCTTTGCAAGTAGCCATAATGGATAAAGGAAGTTCATCTGTCTCTCACAGTAATGAAAAACAGCCCAAATTACCTGACACAGCTAATATAAAAGCATTTGCTCTTCCATAGGTTTCAAAATTAGGTTTTACAAYGTTGCTGTAAAGGAGCAGCCTCCAGACTGGCTGTGAGCAGTCCCCACTGCCTCTTCTGGCAGCACCTTTCCCGTGGCACCAAAATGCCTTACAAGAGGTTTTGACTAATTCACTGCTTGCATGGGGTATTTGGGCACCTCTATGAACTGCTTGCTCTGTCTCTTCCAGGTTGTCCCGCTTTGGACTTCACAGTTGATAGATCTGGTTTTGAGAGTGCTGCTTAAAGCAGCTATCAAAAGGTAAAATTGAAGAGGTTATTAAGAAGTTTAACTTAAATATAATTGATATTACCCTCGGATTTTGCCTTCTTTGTTCACCTAAATTACCAATCATTTCAGTACACAGTGCACGATCAGACCTTAAAATTGCCATCTCTTTTTTCATCTGTTTCACTTTTTCTTTTTTAAAGAAATGTAGAGCAATACATCAAAACCTCCCACAATACATRTGTCAGAGAAATAGTCTTTAGGCAAGTTACATTGCTGAAACAGCTTTACCGAGAACATAGCAGAGATCCTTAGCACACAGCACAACTAGATTAGTTTGGGTAGAGTGAAAAAAGGTGAAATTTTAGAGAAATGAAGGAGACTGCAAAAGTGATAAAGAAGAAACATGCCTGAAGTAATTGTTCATGCAGCAAAAGATGTACCGAAAAATTATGAGAATATATAATTTTTAAAGAAATCTCATTATCAGAATAGCAAGAACATTTTTTTAAGAAAGAGGTCACTGGTTTTATAGAAGTCATTAGCAACAACAACAAAAATCAGCGCTGAAGATTCTGTGACAGGTAACAGATTTCTGTAAAGCTGGAGAAGTGTGTTTTGCTGGATTTTCGTATATTACCCTTTCTCCTAAAAAAACCTATTTCTTGGATTTCATCACAGCCTATTCCCAGCTCAGACAGAGCCTCTGGATTTGAACCTGTGAGGTGTCTGGCATGCTCCTACTACCTCTCTTCCTATACCACATGGAAATAATCCCTGTTAGCCGAACTTTTACTTTCATTTACTCCCTTAAAATGTAACTAGCTGTATTTTTAAAAATGGGACTAAAAGTTGGACAAGTAAGTGAAATACGGGTGTGTTTCCACAGCAACTGCAGCTAGAGATCCTGCACCTTCCCCAGCTACATCTTCACCCGGAGAGACAGCAACCCATGCAGCTTGATTCACACGGATAAGTGTGATGTGCAGATAAGCCCCAAGCAATGGGGTCCATGGGGTGTATTTGTGCCCCGCAAATTCACATGCACTTTCTGGCAGGGCTGGAGTGAGGGAAGTTCCTTCCTCCCAGGAGGTTTTACATGGCAAGACATCACATCCTCCAGGAATGGCACCGTCACTCGCATGGGGTGCCAGTGGTGCCAAGCTCAGGTGAGGCTAGGGGACCTCCAGCCAGCTAAGAAAAGAAATACCATCATCCAGATAAGAAATAGCTCTTGAGAAATAAAAATCAACTGGTTACAACTGCAGCGGTAACATATGAGACTTAAAGTTTACCGCAGAGCATACACAATGTGTACCCCTGTTCATCTTTCCCTCCTTAATCTAAAAATCATATTGGACACATCACAAATCCAGGCTTTCTTTCTCAAGATTCTTGTCTCAAAAAGCTGGGCATTAATAGTGTAGCATACACTAGTATGCTAATAAATAAATGTATTTCTCCAAGAGGGGAAAGGAAAGGGTTCAGACTAGTTTTGAATATTCAAGCAGGAAAGAATTTGGCCTATTATACAGAGCATCAAAGAAATAAAAACCTAATTTTCCCCAAAAATGTAAATATTTAAAGTGTGACAGTTTGTGAAAAGCAATAACATCCTTTCTCAGACCAGCTGTTATTGCTGAAAAAAAAGAGAAGCTGTCAAAAACACAAGCTCTATTTCAGAACTGAACCAGAAGCAGAAACCTTCAAATATAAATGCTATTTAAGAATAAATGTTCCATATTTAGCATGGTGATTTTAATCAATTGGACAATCTCGCTCAAAATGTGGCTTGTATTTTCAGAGTACAAGAGGGTGTTGGGAAGGCAGAGGTAATAAAGTCACTAGTTCTAATGGAAAACAGAGAAACAGACAGTTATTATCTAGTTCATCAGTAATGACTCAGCTTTTCCTTGCATTTGTTTTAATCTTTTGACTTCACAATATAACATAAGAGAGAGTTCAGTGAGTTTTCTGGGAACTGGCTCATGGGCAGAAGATAAAATGTTTTTTCTAATTCCTTTCTTATTTTACAACTAATTGTATTTTAATTCTATTCATGAACAATTTAAAAAAAAAAAAAATATATGCAAAACATATTTTTTCTTCCAGCTTCTGTATGGCTAATAGATTTTTTAAGACATCATACTGCTTTGCATGAAATGTTATTATTTCTCCTCCAGATTGAAACACTGTTTTCCAAACAATTTTGTTCAAAAGGACTACTTATGTAAAAGCTGTGAAAACAAATTGCATTGAGACAAATATCCTTCAAGCCATGTGAGGAATTATTATTGTTTTGGTTTGGAGGCAGAATAGCAAAACCTGTGGAGGCCAATGTTGCTTTAACTTCAGGTCTTGAGATTGCATAATAATGAAGGAGTTTAGCAATATTTTTATTACAGWCAGCTACCTAAATGTAGGAAAAAGAGGTTTAACCAAACAAAATTTAAAGCTGAAGCGTCAGTTTAAACAATGTCTAAACCAGTTTCCATTTAAAAAAGAACTATATTGCTTCATTTCTCTGCACATAAAACTGAATGCATCTGTTTTTTTCTGGAAATGACCGAATTCAGATCTATTACAGGTGCCCTCAGGCACACACAGACAAATTGTCCTGTGGTAAACAAGGGTCTGAACTTACAGCATGACTACTACAGCTTAACTTGCTGTTTCCTTATGGCACATAGGCCTTAATCACCTGCTGGTAACGTGAATTAAAACTGTACTGGCCTTCACTATCAAATAAAGCAAAAACTACCAAAAAAACTCCTAAATAATTTGTCCTATGCACCTCTGAACACTTTTCCCAGTAATACAAAACTGGGTAGCCTTGCGCATCTGCATCTCATCTGTAGTCAGCGTGACAATATGATTTTATTCTCCCGCATGCCTTTCACTCCTTTTGGAAAAATCCGTATGAACAGGAGGACTCCTGTAGATATACCACGGGGTCTCACAGGTACGGGCATGTCACGGTTCTGCCAGCGCTCCTTGGACCACGTAGAGAGAAAGAAAGGCTATGGCCAACCAAGAGCCCTAGCTGGTGCCTCTGACAAACTGATTTAATTTACTTTGCCCTGCAGCAGGCTAGAGGGGGGTGTATAAGAAAATGCACACCCAAAATACACCTTGGGCATGGAGGAGGGACGTGGCAGCAGCTGAGCCCAAGATTCAAACTAGGAATCTAATCCACACGTTTACCTTTCCATTCCCAAATTTAGTCAAGGGAAAAGGATATATTTTCAGCTGAAAAAAAGCAGGCAAGTTAATAAGGCTGATGACAGCTATATGGGAAAGTGTCCCAAGTGTCAGAGATCATAGAGGAAAATGCTCTGCGCTGACAAAAGGCCAGAGACACAATCAACAGGATAAGCAATGGAGAAAACACACATCAGAGAAGATTTGACAAGTGACATTGTTATCAACAAACAGCAGGTCTGCTCACCAGCTCAGCACAAAAATTCCAGTACAGTAATGAAATTTTTACAAAGCTTCAGAGACACAGGTGAGACAGGACACTATTACACTGTCTGTAGTGTATTCCAACATCTCTGAGGCATTGAAAACAGTGAATTATAGGGACATGTACTCCAGAAGGTCTCAGAGCAGACTTGTAATTCATACTCTAAGACAGCTGGAAGGTCTTTCTAGCTCTTATTTGAATGGAATGGAGCACTGAATATATTAATTCATAGTTATTTTCCCTCTATATCCTAATCTATCTCACACATGTCTAAATAACATGACTGATTCATGCATTATTTATCTGGTGCCCAGTAATATGCCTGTCAAGGAATGCAAACTTGGATTTAAAAGGTGTCAAGATATATTTGGTGAAGAAGGAAATTATTTGGATTATTCATTAACGTCAAAGAGTCTTCCATGCTGTGTCCACAAAACATGACCATTTTGGTCATAATTACCCCCTATTAACTTGTTATTTGTGTGTACATGGTGTGCAGGACAAAATACACAACAGAAAAAGTGAGATCAGATCAGGCACTTTATTATCATGTTGCTCCAGTCATCTGCCCAGTTATGATTCATTTTGCAAGGTGAAGTAAATGATTCAGGACTGGAATACATAAAGATCTCTGTTCCCTATTTATCTTCAAGAGACTGTGAGTAGATCCAATATTTCCCTATTTAAGGTCCCCTTCATGGGGTTCTTTGAGTGAGGATAGGCTTTATTTTTCTTCAGCTTCTGCATTTTCAACAAGTAATGTGCATGGGCAAGGGGCTGGTGGAAGAAGTGCCCCCTTTTATTGGTCCTCAAAGCTTTAAAATTGTCATTTTCCCAAAAGCAACACGGATGCAGAATAGGCTTTCCCTCATTCAAAACATTCATGGGTAGAAAATGTAAAAACTAGTTACAGTTCCATCATATCAAGCCTGCCCTATTAATTATTATTATTTCCAAAGATTTTCACTGACCAAGMCCACTTTAAGTAAAGCAAATACTGCTGTTGAACGACTAAAAAGTTACTAACTTTTTTTCCACTTTTGTATTGCTTATTTTTAGAATCACAGAATCATAGAATCATTAAGGTTGGAAGAGACCTTTAAGATCATCGAGTCCAACCATCAACCCAGCACCCATGCCCACTAAACCATGTCCCGAAGCGCCACATCCACACGTTTTTTGAACACCTCCAGGGATGGTGACTCCACCACTTCCCTGGGCAGCCTGTTCCAATGCCTGACTACCCTTTCGGGGAAGAAATTTTTCCTAATGTCCAATCTAAACCTCCCCTGGCACAACTTGAGGACATTTCCTCTCATCCTATCGCTTGTTACTTGGGRGAAGAGACCAACACCCGCCTCTCTACAGCCTCCTTTCAGGTAGTTGTAGAGAGCGATAAGGTCTCCCCTCAGCCTCCTTTTCTCCAGACTAAACAATCCCAGTTCCCTCAGCCGCTCCTCATAAGACTTGTTCTCCAGACCTTTCACCAGTCTTGTCCTGGTTTTGAATATTGGCCAATTCTTCAGCAGCAGCTAAGAACAGATAGGTAATCTGAGTGTTTTTTCCCCATTTTTCAAGTTTTCTTTTTGCTTGCTCCTGCAGTAAACTCAGGATCATATATTAATGACAGTACTATCTGCTCACCGAGTTCATAAAAAGCATATTGTACCACTTAGGATTTCCTGAATCAATGCTTCCCTCTCTCCTATTCCCAAGCACATGTGCAAACATATCAGGTTCGGAATGCCCTCCACCAAAACTCCCATAATGAAGGAAATAGTGCCCAGCAGGAAACCTCAATTAGCGTCTCTCTTTGTAACAATACCCCAAAAGCTTTGTTAGTATGGGAGATAAGGCCCTCATTACCATAACAGCTGTGATAGCTGAGGTCAGCACAGTTGTTACAGATATGGCCACCACAGCCAGTGACCTCCTAAGAAATCCTACCCCCAGATAACCATCCCATTGTGTAATGGCTTCCATAATACCAGAAAAATGCCCAAATTCCTCAAGTGAAAATATCCTGGAGGTGAGAGCAAGCAAAAATTGCCTTGATTTCTGACTGCAACAATTCCCACAGTCTCCTGACAGTCCTGGTTGGCAGATTTTGTGACTCAATGGCAGTCCAGATCCTCTGGTTAGGAAAAACTGCCCTCATGGTTCAAGAGTCAAAGTATGGGATGTCCCTGAACACTTGATGCAGGAGCATCCCTGCAGAAGGACAGCAGCCCAAGCCATGGGATGGCAAGAGAGGGGAAGGGATGAACTTTGATGTCATACTATGTGAGAAGGAAACACCACCAACTGTTACTCCTGTAGTCTGGTAAATAAGGTCAAAAGGAAATCAAGTAAGGGCATGACAAAAAAATATGTGAGGATGTGGAAAGGAATGGGGTTGCAACAGCCTCATAAGTTCTGCTTAGGCAATGTCTACACCATGGGATTGAGCAGCAAGCCAAGGCTCTGTCAAGACTAAACTCAAATACACATCATTCTCCCTGTGCGCTGGTTTCCATGGCAAGTTGACTTTGACACAAGCCAGAAGGCATGTTGGCCTACTCAGACAAATTCATTGCCTGGAAATCAGGGGACCAGGACCTAAGGTTGCTCCAGGTTTATACACCTGCCCCTGCAGGAAGGACATCCTGGAGCCATCAAGAAGCACCGATGAAGAGCTCAGTGGTGACAAGTCCTTCTTGATCTATCGGAATGGCCTCCAGCTGCATCTGGGGAGCATGCCCCTGTTATTAATGAGTGAGATCAATACCACAGGTCCAGCATCAGAAGGGCTTGATCCAGCTGCTATCAGCAGCAAACATGGAATAAAAACTGGRAAAAAATCAGGTTGTGAAAGGGAATTTTCAACTGGTTTTGTTTGTTCTTTGTATTGACATTCTGGTGATATTTACAAGAATCAGAAAAGACATTATCAGAGCATAAAAGCCACAGGTAAGAAGGAGCTGGAGAAGACCAGTATACAGTGCAAAGCAGGCTAACTTTCCAGCCTCATCTCACAAAGTCTCAGATGTCCTTACCCCAGTGAGCCCTGGCGCTGACTACAATAGGGTTGGTTTTGGATAAGAATTCATAACAAAGGAAAGGTTTGCAGAGCTTGACCTCCACTTATGGTGCAACTTCTCATATGCCCTAAGTGCCACAATACTGCACAGACTTCCACACCAGAATAAGAGAGAGAGATGAAATCAGAAAGCAATTAAGAAAAGACAGTAAGAAACGAGCTGCAACCCACAGGTGCTACTAGTAAACCGAGCTTATTTCCATTTCCACTACCTATCTGATGAAGGCTAGATTAATTCACCTCCAGGAGACTACCTTTATTTTAGCAATAAAATATCAGCAAATATACCAAACAAATAAATCTTCTTCCCAGTATTACAGCTTCCCAAACCTTTTCTCATTTTCTAAAATCATTTTATTTGTTGCTGTTTGGCTAAGTATTGCAAGTAGGGTGCTTTTCTCTAATTTTAAATTCACTCAAAGTCATAACTCATGGCAGCTGAGTGTAGCTATGATTAATGCCCCAAATCTCTTCTGTTCAAGTTCCCACTGCATTTCACTCTGCAGTACCTGAGCACTCAGCACCATCTCTGGCCAGCTGCATAAAGTACAAGCCTAAATTCAAATAAACAAAAATCCCCAGTATGAGGACTCAGGAGAGATTAAGTTGTCATGAAGATTTTGTAGAGAAAAAGACCCTTGCTTGTCTGGAACATAGGTGCCCCCAGAAGTGAAAAACGTGAAATTGGATTTAGTTCTTCCTATAAAACTCTATAAAAATTCTATAAATTTCTGTATTATGCATTATGCTTTTCAATTTGTGTTTTAGTTTCTCCTTTATCTAAGAAACATTAAAACCCTGTGCTTCCCTTTGCAGGATGGCAACGTTTTCTGCCTTTAGATTAATCTCACTGTTTAATAGCTGCAGAATAATGGACTAGGCATGGAGAAGCTGTGAGGAAGAAATCCCTATTGGGATTTGAACCCCTGTTTCCTGCTTGGTTCCTTACCATAATGAACCAAACCAAAACCACAGAACCAAAGACTCATTATTACAGAGGAAAATACTGAATTTGAGCTTATGCATCTGAATCAAGAAAAATGCCATCCCCAACCTTCTTACCCTATATTGAAGCCTGGACCTTTCCTTCATAAACTAAAGTGTAAATGCTCTTGAAGGATAAAGGTAATATGTGGAATCTAATTTGCACATCACTTTTGCTTTCAAATCTTGGGAAAAATCAAGTTTAACCTATTTGGTTGCATGAGTCCTCTTTCGGGGTTGGAGCTTTAACAATATACAGGAAATATTAAATGACTGGAGTTGAAAAATTATTCCCCTGCGTCACATAAGCTGTAACAGGCATACACYCTTCCCACACACACACAAACATACTTACATACATACAGACATATATGAAAAAAATACAATATTGAGGCTGTGTGGGTTAGATCAAGCCTTAATCTCTATAAGTGGTTTTATTCACATCTGCTTTTCTTCCCATGGTCTCAAATGCATACTTAGCAAAGCCCATGCACGTAGGACAAGGACAATGACCTCCAACCTACGAGTCTGTATTAAGTGCAAGAGTGTATTTCAGTTGCACATTAATCTGATCCTTGACCCAAAACGACTCAGAAATTCACATCACACTGAAGCAAACTTAACACAAGTCTTCCTTTCCATCTTCATTCTGTGGTCTCACATTCTATAGCATTTGAATGTTTTTCTTCCCACTACAAACTGACAATCACCCCATTGGTTTAAATGGTTTATCAAAAAGAGGGTTGACTCAGAAGAGAAATTTCAGACTTCAAATCTACAAAGGCCTAAAAGGCAATTTAGAATAAAAGTATTATGATAACCTAAATCACAGACAATGCCAAATCAGAAAATCTATTTCTTATCTATTTAAATTTAAATATATCATTGGCATGCTAAGTAGCTAAGCATGACATAAATACCAACGAACCAATCCACTGCATTTTCTCAGATGTCCCAAAGACATGAAAAATAAATCTCAGTCTTCTTTCTATTTTTTTTATTAGTCCCTGGCAAGCATAGAAAAGGCTTTACTCAAGAACCGCAAGCAGAAAAATTGTCGTAAATTCACCAAGTATTTGCTCAGATTTTTATGCTAATTGACTTCCTGTGTTTTCCCATTCCTTGCATGTTCTCTTCCTCTTAAGGTAAAAAGCAACTGACTTTCAACAGCATAATTTGGTTTTAGAAAGCAAATTTAGACACGCATCCTTGAATACTTGAGGTAAGTGGATTTAAAACTCAGTGTTCAAAAGAACTTACTTGGAAACTTGATTATATCAGCTAGCTTTCATGCTATCCTGGAACCACAATAGTCAGATGTCACTTGTGTCTCAGCCCTTTCTTCACTGCTTCTGAAAGTTGAGCAAGCGTTACATGAGCAGGGGCTTGTTGCTTTCCTCTGTTTTATCCCCTCAGCTCACCACGTGCCATCCGTCCCTCTCCCTCTGTTTCTATCTCATCCAGGGGGTTCCCCCTCTTCATTCTTCTCCATATCAGCTCATCTTCATCTGTGTGATCCATGTTTCCATTTTCCACATTGCCACACACAAGGTCTCGCCATTCCTGTTTACCACTGTCCTCTTTTCTCACAGGACTCCTGTGTAACCATTCCTTCACATGCCCCACTTTTTTCATATCTTCTTGCTAGGCAAAAGGTTTCCCTGTGTACCTGAACCTTCTTGTTCCCTCTTTCTTCCATCTCACAACTCCTCTGAGGTTGCTCATAGACCCGATGCACCTTCTCTTGGAGAAGGTGGAGAACAGTGAGGTTGGGGGAAACAACTTTTGAATCCTGCTTAGCTGAGGTGGTAATACCAGGGGARAGAGGGAAAGCAGGAATTATGATGCTGAAGAAAGCCCTGGACTGCTTCACGGATGTCACGAATTGTCAGTTTGGCTCCTTGAATAAAACAAAGAAACAGTAAGAAAAAAACAACAGGAGATAAAATTGTCTCCACTGTCTCTCCATCCTCCTTTTACTCCTACTTTCCTCTCAATTCAATAGGGTTCTGTCTGCCATTGCCAAGAACCTGGTCTGAAATTTCATTCATGAGATGCAATCTTCAAAAGTTCATGTTCCAGAGAAATGSTCCAATGCACCATGAAGTAGTGTGCAATCTTGGTTGATCCAATCAAGCAAGTKCTGATTTCAGTGGTGGGCCCTAGACAAAACATTACCAAATGTTTTCCAATTAGCACAGTTAAGAAAATGGCCATTTTTTTTCTGAAGGCAAGATGCAAAGAGAAGGGAACAACATTATTAAAATAACCTTTCATTAACAGTTATTCTCTCAGCTCCAGAGAAAAGAGCCTAAGAAAACAAACGCAAAAGAGCTCAACTTGAGGAAGAGAAGAAACTGTTGACAGAGTATGTGGCAGGTCTTCATTCAGTTGGGGTTTCGTGCATCTTTTCTGTATTGCAGATTTCATGATCTTAAGCCCCTGTAGGGCTGGGGATGGTAGGGTAAACACAAGACCTTTCTGAAGTGTGGTTCCAAATTGTATGCTAGAAAGAAGAGAAGTTAGAAAAGAAGCAGCAATTCAGTGGTTAACCTGAATTGCAGGCCGATATTAAGTAAAAAAGGCATGGTTATGCATGCAGAAATCTCAGCAGAATGCCTGCTTGCTTCTAAAAAGTACAGCAGCACCTTCAAGGACAATAACCAGCGGGATCCTGAAGTTTGTGCCTCATTTCTGCCTTGTATGACAAGTCTTCAAAGCAATACAGTGTCTCCTAACATCTTATCAAAGCTCTGKCTCAGTGATAACTTTATGGGAAATGTGACACCCAAATCATCAGCATCACTTATGGACGTTATATCATTCCCTCAGAGTATTTCTCAATTACAAGTAATGTAACACCTCAAGAAAACAGGATAGTACACGGTGTCCTTCTCATCAGCTCCTCAGTACAGCTTAGATATAAAAATGCCATACATTACTTAAGAGACCCGTTAGTAAATTCTTGCGATTGGGATACAGTGACAGCTAGTGAGCTGGTGTTTATTGTCATAAATTCACTGACAGTATGTCCCATATCCCCTTACAGCTGGGTTCTTTTAATTGGCTTTGGATGTTTTTTAAGAGTGAGCTTTCCTCTTAGAAATTCATCTTTGAACATGGAAATGATTACTGATGATGGGACAAACTCTGCCTTCATTAGCAAATTGGTACAAATCCAGACTAAATTTTACTTTGTGTTTCAGATGTGTACAGATGCTTGCGGATGAGATTGGTCCTTAGCTGTTGCATAGGAAAGTAACCCAAACAGACAGAAATTTTACCTCTTATATAGCAGAAAGACAAAATTAATTTTTGGCATTTCCAGTTTTTATCTTTTCTTCCCAGTTGTTTGATGCATATCAGAGTAAATACCAGAAAAATAGAATCAAAATGCTTACACTAATCCTGAAGTCATGTGTAACCCTTACTAATGCCTCTTACTTGTGTCACACAAGATAGAGACTCCACTGGCATTTGACAGCGAGGAGCATGTGCCAGGAGTGAAATCTTAGAGAGACTGACCAGATTTGCAATCAGTATAAATCATCAAAGCTCTACTGGATTCCATACTTTTGCAACTGAATGAAGATGGCCTATAGCTTCAGAGAAAATCTGTAGCTGCTCTTTATGAAATCTTTGTATAAAATCTTAGCATTACATCATGAAACAATGGCAAGACACTAACTACAAGGCAGCAAAAGTAAGATTTGAATGGATAGCCTGACAAAGCAGAGACAAATGTGTACAACAGACATAAATGTTTCAGAGCTAAAAAGCAAGTGCTACTCCCTTGACATTTCTTTTCTGTCAAAATATAATTAAAGAATAGCAAAAATGTGTTTCAGTAATGCATATAATTATTTCTCCAGCTGTAGACATATTTGCTTGAAGCGATAAAAATAAAGGCATTCCCAGGTGCTAATGTTGACTAATCAACCCGCTATTAACAGGTAACACACCTTCAACTGAAAAAAGGAAAAGGGCATTTTCCTACATCAGTCAATGCATCCGTCAAGAAGTCAATCAGGAGAAACCAGGATAGCAGAAGCATTAGATGTGTGCCACTGGCCCTGAATTAATGTGAATTACTAGAATTAAAAAAATATTTCTATCCAAAAAGTTAATATTCCCCCAGCTCCTGCAAGAAAGGTAAAACTGTTGATCACCTTCTTGAAAAGCCTGAATTGTAACTTTTGAACATTATTCTTCAGTAAAAAGGGAGAAATTATGAGTTTTGACATGCAGAACTGTTTCCTGATTCTTGTTTGGAGAGACAGCAGGAAAATTTGCAGCTGTTCCCTGCCTACCTGCTCCTTTTCCATAACATGTACCTTTTCAAACTTGTAAAGACTCTAAAAGGTTCAGTGGAGGGAAAATGCATTTTCACCTAAGCTACCTGATGACATACTGTCACCCAAATTGATCCCCCCTTCCCAACTTTGACAGAAGAGTTTGTTTTACCATTGCCTCCCTTGCCTCTAACTCTAAGAGAAATTCATCAATGGGGAATGGGAAAAAGAATTTCAAATGCACAAATGAGTAAATGAAAGTTACGGCAGACTGTTCACAGTGCACGTTGCTTTGCCTTGCAAGTACTGAGGAAATGGAGGAGGCTCCACTACAGCCCTTTAGGGGTTCCCACATCTACACTTTCCACTCTTTACAAACCTGGAGCTGAAATCATAGCTAGGAGCCCCAGAAGGACCACGCAAAAGTCTGTGCCAACTGGGAAGAGCCTGGCAAGTCTAGTTYCTGCTCTCAGGATTACTTCTGATTCATTGCTTACTATTGGGAAGCAAGTAAGGTGTTGGCCAGAGTCCTCTGCCTTGTAAGTCACATAGATCCTGGTCTGGAAATGCAGCAACACAGCAGTGCCGGCACTGCACAGACCTCCGGGTCAGACCAGAAGGTACCAAGTTAGCTAAAGTGCTGTTGGTATCAGGGTGAAAATAGTGATCACAGTATGGGATCCTAAAGACCATCTAAGTCCTGCTTTAATTGTCATAATCCTTTTCTAGATGCTTCCCCTCTGTCCCTAAAGAAATCTTGCACCTGAGCAGCAGGCATGAAAATCTCCAGTTATTTTGGTGGTGTTCTTATTGTACTCTTCTCTCCTTCAGACATTTCTAACTGTTCCTCCAATGGCTTTGCAGCAGTAATTACCTCATTTATTGTAAACCTAATAAAATGGTAGTATCAGAACATCAAACTGGCTTGCTGATCAGCCAAGCAGTCCTTGTCTCCAAAGGGAAAAAATACTGCTAATGGAACAAAAAAATTCAGAAAATCTGAATTATTTTTGTTATCAAAAAAGGTAGGTAAATAAGCAGGATTTATAAACTCTGTAAACATCACTGATTTCTCTTGGGATATTTCATTAGCTCCATTTTTAATTCATGTACAGATAAAGGGTCACGTTTCTGAAAAGTGGTTTCTATTAGCTGTGGAAATATTATGATTCAATGTTCTTCTCACAATAAATGTAATGTTCAGGGAGTCCTTTATAGGGATCCAGTTCAGCAAAGCTCTTAAACAAATGTTTACGCTATAGTAATGCTATGTACAAAATAACATCATACATTTCCTGTTTTTCCAAAACAGTTATTGGAATACCTACTTTGCTAGAAACATTTCCAACAACAACAACAACAAAAATCAATAAAGGAATTGTTGGGCTTTCTTCCTACCAATGAATAATCATATTGGCAAACAAACTGATCATAATCTCCTAGCTCCTAGGGAAAAAGACCTTCTGGGTCTGTGTGGAACAAGTCACATTTAAATCTTGCTTTACGACTGGGACTCCACAATGCTATTGTACTTAATAGTAATAATAATAGTACTAACAATGGTCTGATCCTTGCTTTCAAAGATATCTCCTTTCACACACAGTGACTGCTCTGGTACCCTACCTTCACCCAGGAGAAGCTTCTAGTACCACTGTATGTCAGAAAATTAAGGAAATGCACTTTCTCAGCAAACACACCTGAGTGCTGCTCTACCCACCCTAACCCAAGGGCACACAAACAGAGGAGGCTTTTTGATACTTCCCAGCACAGGCACGCACACTGCCTGGGCATCACGAGGAACGCAGACTGTACAGCAACCGATTCCACCCTGCATCCCACCGAGTGACATCTTAGTGATGTCAGATGCAGCAAATGTTCTGGGAAGTGCAGAGATGGACAGAAAATGGTGCATTGACCTTCTAGACGTATTCAGTTAGTCCCAAAACCTTTTGCTAAATGTCTAAAGGCAAAAAAAAAAAAAAAAATAGTTTAATGCCTTTGGGTTTCTTTGCTGCTTTTTAATAATTTTTCTGGCCAGATAGCCAATGATGATAACACTTCAACTGTATCAACTTTTCTTAGCAAGTAATGTTTCAACACAAGAGCACAAAGAATTACGGAAAAAAAAAGTTGATCGGGGATTTTTATGTTAAACCACTATGCGCTTTTGGAAGAGAAAAGGAGGTCAAGAAAARGAAATCCAGGATAGCTTGTTTTCCCGCGAGTCAAAGGCATCRGCTCTTGTCTCTCCATGTCTTCTTGCCATCAATAAGCTGTTGCTAGGATGTGAACGTTTCCATGGCAATGAGTAAACTCTTCAGCTTCACTAACAGCACTGTTCTCCACCGCCACCACCCCTTTCGTTTTCTGAGACTGTTTATTTTTTCATACCTCTAGAACAAATATGTAAATGAAAATAGAACAAGACGGGCAAACCCTGCATCAGGCTAAAACCTACGAAGGCCTGAGGACTTCAGTGTGACTTCAGGTAATGTCACTGAGAAGAAATCGTGGCTTTAGCCATAGTTTGCGGCTGCTTTCTTTTATTTCAGACTTCCGACATGGAGCAGAGTACTACACCAGGCTCAGAAAATGGCCTGAAACCTGAAAGGCAGCAGCTTGTTCAGAGGAAGCTGAATTTTAAGCGCCGGCTTTGGTGGGTTTGGACGACTGGGGAAGGCAGAGGCCCCGGCGCAGCTGCCCCGCGGAGGCGGAGGCGCGGAGGCCGGGCTGCGATTGCCACCTGTTGGGTCTGCAACCGCAACTGCAGGGCCGGGCGCCCCGCGGGCTGCCCCGCTGCCCGCGCCTGGGCCCCCCGGCCGGCCGCGGCGAGGCTGCCGGGGCGGCAGGAGGCTGCCTGCGGGCCGGCGGGGCTGCTGGGCGCCCCTGCCTGCGGGCCGGCGCTCCCCAGGCCGGCCAGCCTCAGCCCCGCTGCCCGGCCACCTCCGGCCGGGGGCTTCCACTGCCACGGCGTTCAGAGTAACTCTTGCTTCAGCTTGGTTGTCAGGTACCTATGGTTGCTTGACAAGCTATTCAAGTAAGCAAACATTTAATCAGTAGTCGGTGAGAAAAAGACGAGCAGTTCCTTCACTTCCCCTCTCCTCCTCTCTATTTTCTACAGGAGGAAAAACACCTCAGAAAGAAATTTGTTGGCTGAAAGTCTCCCTCCTTAGGCAAAGGAGACAACAGGGATAAGGCCATAGACCTCACCTCTGTTGCCCCGTTTGCTCTTTCTTCTTCAAACGAAACAGAGATAGGGAGATAAATGACGAAAGAGGAAACTGAAGTGCCCCTTCTCAGCTTGCCGCTCCAGCTCTGAAGCACGCTGGGAGCCTCTGGCGCCTCGACAAGCTGGGTCTAAACCCTGACACTATGCCCCTATTGCTAAGAAACTCTTTGCCGGCTTGCCCTGATGCTCCTTCCAGGAGACTTGCAGCCCATCCAGTTGCTCAGCCATTATCTTAAGCCTGTCAGGCTAGTCACCCTGGGTTCAACTTTGGATACTTTTTAGCTAGAGGTCAAAGTCAGAAGGAAGAAGAAGGAAAAATGTAATAGAAAAATCATACACAAAAAGGTAGGAATCAGCAAGAAATTTTGATGCAGCATATAAGAAGTTGTACATAAGTCAATCAAGGAAATCCTGATCTGTAGTTGCTCCTTTGCCTCCACTCATCAGGTGGCTTTCTAGGAAACAATGAGTGACAGGAAATCCCAGCAAGTATACTCCTTGTGGTGGTGGAGTTCAAGGGCAATGGAGGTGATTAACCATACTAGAAATGAGACCAAGAAACTCATAAAATACTTACAAAGATCTTTGCTTTAAAATGGATCAGATYGACCAAAAATGAGAGGCACATTTATTCTGTTTTTCTTAATGACAGGGAAATACAATTTCAGAGCCCAGTTTATGAGCTCTTTACATCCCAGCCCTTCTGCCTCACAGTACTTGTGTAGCAACTTGCGCTAGACTCTCAAATACACTCAGCATTATTTTTTTTTTCCTTAGGAACAATGCATAAATATTTCTGGCACTAAGTACTTTGTGTGTTTGTTTGCCAAGTGGTTTTGACAGCTCTCCTTGATTATGAGACAACAGTTTTCTTTAAACTACTCCATTTTCTAGACAGCCACCTTAGGCATAGACAGTTTCCTACAACAAAAAGCATATTTATGGAACGACATTGTTAAAAAATTAACAGTCTGTTACTGCTTTTCATCATTTGACCAGTCCCCTCTTTTCTACAGTCAGCTCCATTGCTCGGCTGAGACACCTCAGTCAGAGTCTCACCAGAGCCACATAGTCTGAGGTCTAGTCAGTATCTTCAGTACCAATGAATTTATCTCCTGACAACCATTGCCTTCCCTCATTTCGATAAATCTGCCTTTACACTGAACATATTTTCCCATGCCACACTGGAAATTAAAGTGTTTTTCAGTGCTTCCTCCTGAGAGGCCGATGAATCAAAAGTAGATCTGCCTCTGACCCATATACGTATTTGAAGCATTTATAATCCTAAAAATATTGTTGCTCAAGTTGCAAATGTAGCATAGGGCCTGTGATCTGTTACTAGCAATAGCTATACTGATCTTACTGGGCCACTTGGCAACAACATTAATTGTTTTCTCGTAGATACTACCTTGACAGTTGGCGTAAGGCTGTCTTTTGCAACAAATGTCACCTGAGGATGCTGATTTATGACAGCTGGGGATCTAATACTTCATACTTTGTAGCTCACAATGAACCAAGTGTTGGTGGGGTAAGTTATATGATCGTAAGGTAGCACATGTTGGGCATAATCAGGTTGCTAAAAAGCTGGAAGAGGGCACTGTTACTAGCACAAACTCATGAGGATACAAGATAAAAGCGGAACGCTCTCAGAGTTCCTTCTAGCTGTGCTAAATTCATGAAGTTTGTCAAATGCATTCAGATCCTTTAAACTACCTATCAGAATTTTGTCATTTATCCACTTTGAGAAAATTTGAATAAAAAGTGGGTCAGCTTGAGACATGGCATAACTTAAGCTTGACCATTTGTAGTGCAGATGAAGATAAACTACATGGTAGAATCTGGTCCAAAATCCACACAGGCCAGTGGGAATCCTGCAATGGACTTTGGTGGGCTTTGGGATTCCCTTTACAAGGGAATGAGAAATATTCAAGGTAGGGAGAAGCACTAACAAAAGATAACATTTTTTTGAAAGGAATCAAGCCAAGGCTTACATTAAGTTCCTAAGCACCAGCTTCACATGAAACTCAAAAGCAAAAACACCATCATGTCTCTCAGCTTTCTTTTCTTTCTGCTGGTGTAAATGATTTTCAGGGGGTAAGAGGTATCTCTCCACTGCAACCTAAGGATGTGAAAGCCCCTCTAGGTTCTGAGCCAACTTCACACCCCGGTGCGGGAACGCTGCTGGGAAGATCACTGGGAGAACCCAAGGCTGTCCTCCCAGGCCAGATATAACAAGGGAATAGCACAGTAGTTGCCCTGCGCTGCTCCCATGGCTGCAGTGCTCCCATACCCAAGGGAGCTAGTTTAAAGCAAATGTGATGAGTCCTCTCAGCTGGCACCCCACCACAGGGTATAAACACACTTTGGCTTTCCATTGCAACTTAACAGTTCTCATCCTTCCTGCCTTGAACGCAGCACTAAAACCTCTCTTTGTAAACTGGGAGAACATGTCCACAAAATAAGCTGGGGGTACAAACCCAATCTTTTCCCACCATCTCTCCCAGATCCCTACCAACATTTCTTGCCTTAATATTCTCTTATAGCGAGGCCACCAAGAAGCGAGGAGATAAAACAGTATGAGATTTAAAAATCAGTATAGTGTAAAAGAATTTAGATCAATAAACATTAAAATTACCCAAATGCAGTCCTGTAGGCTTTGCACAATGTCACAATGAGGAAAGTCAAGATTTCTTCCAAAGGAAGTCATTTTAGTGATGAATGAAGAAAAAGTGGAGGCAATATCTGAACTATTTAGTGAGCAGGAATGCAGCCTTTAAGAGAATTTGGAAGGTTCTGAAATGGAATATTACAGTTCCTAGCTCACTCAAACACATGTTCTTACGCCTTATAATGTTTAGATTCACCTATCTAATAATACATTCTCTTAATTTGTTGGTTTTGGTTTGGGACCAATTCATTGCAACAACCTGTAAATATATTTAAACATACTTCAACTTAAATTGTTGAGATATGTTTTCAACCTGGACTCTACTTAAATTAAGTTTTTGCCTGTGGATGAATCAAAAGAGCTTGAACCTATTCATAGTACTCTTCTTATTTGGTGATGGAATTTGATGCAAACTGAGACAGGCCTTAGTAAAAAACATTGAATAATACAAGGTAAATCCACACAAACTATCTTACCATCCTACATTATTTTCAGCATTTACCAGCCTTTCTTGAATATTTTACTTTATTCAATCATGCTGGTTTATGCAAGATAAAATTAATGTTGTCTTACTACCAAGCAGCCTGATGTGCATTTATTTGTTTTCTGTATGTTTATCACTTATTYGTTTCAGTTTCTTGATCTAGGGCTGTCATTGCATAAAAACTGTCCTTTTATCTATATTCATGGAGTTTTATGTCTTGCATACACTCAAGACAGCTAGCTTTTAATTTTTGTTACTGCTAATAAAGCTTACTTTCTTTGACAGTTTTATTCTGAAAATATCTTTATTTCACCCCTGAGAACTGTAAGACAATATCTAATTTGGAGATGTGTCATATCAGGAAATCTGGACTGCAGTTTAACTTGAACAAGAACCAGCATCTACCATGATAAGACATCTGCTAAAAGGAACAGATTTCAGCCCTATCAGAGACACAAAGCTCCTCCTCATATTTGAAAGCTACATTATCAGGGATGAAGGGGAAAAAAGGGGGGGTGTAATTTCTAGGAGATTCAATCTAATATTATTTTGGCAGCATTTGAGAGGTGGTCATGCGCCATCAGGACTTGGCATGGCCCATGGAGAAGAGAAGAAGGCATGGGAGGCTTGCTGGTGGCACCAAGCCATCACAACAAGTTTTCTCTGGGCCAGCTAGGCGGGCACGGTGGTCCGACTCTCACAGCAATTACTTACAAGCAGGAAGGGATGGCTCCGCAGAGGGGATATAAGGAGTTCCCTAAAGCAAGAGGGCAGCAACCAATGGTCATAGCTTAAATGCCTCCTTTGCCCATGCCAGGGCCCTGGAAAGCCAGGCTGGCTGCTGGTGAGGGAGAGCGACAGAGCTGATGGGGAAGGAGGGAGTTGGCATCACATTCATGCTTTTGTTCAACCCCCGCTACAAGAAGCTCCGCTGTCCCAGACTTTGCCTCCCTCCCCTCCCTGTCTCTCTTCTCCTCTGTGTTTCTGTGTCTGTTTTCCTCCCTATATCCCCGTCTAAAGGCAGGAGCAGCTATAGCTGAGCCCAGGTGTGCTCCCTGCTGCTTTGCACTGCAACATCTTCCTTACACCTACTCTGCAAACAAATTTGCAGTTAGCTAGAGTTTTGGCCTGGATTCTCCAGAATAAAATTAAATATTATTCCTGGCAGAATACTTTTAGGTCCTAGCGGATACAGACTTTTTCCAGCCATCAGTTCCAGTCTCCTATTAGCACCAGCTGTTATACCACAGATCCCTTTCACAAACTGGTGGAGCTCCAATCCTGACACTAGTTAGCATTTCAATCTCTTTACTGCTTTAAGAAAACTGAATGTACAGATGTTTTACAGAAATTAAACATAGAATAACCTTCTTTTGTTCTTTAATTTATGCTACATTAAAGAAACTGTAAATGTTGAACACTTACTTTCTGCTTGTCACAAACATCACCTTTCTCTGCACCTACCCAAAATTCAGCATCTCACTCTCCCCTTACAATTATTTTACCAAAAAATTACGAAAGATGAAGTCCATGGAAAGCTGATTATATTCCTAACTAGCCCTCAAAGAATCTATTAGTGGTCGATACACACATACGAACCTACACACAGTTCAGTCAGCAGAGAGCAATTTGACCTCTGAGGGAATTACTTGCACAGAAGAAATGCAAAACTGGGCCTATTATTATCACTTCTTACATTTGCTTAAATACTGTCAGACATATGACACATATTGTTAGTTCCTTGTTTAAAATTTCATAAAGCATGGCACATGCTATCAGTACTTGTCTTTCATATACCAGTGAGGAGATTGCAGGTGTTACAATATTCAGTTTAACTCTTTTCAAATTTTTGCCCACGTGGCAACTCCTTCCCCTGACAGCAGAAGCAGGTCTATCCTGTTCTCAAACAAACCTTGGACTGAAATCTTTGGAAGGACTGAACTGTCAGCACCAAAAGTCTACCTATTGAGTCTTCTCCTTTTTCTTTTCCTTCCCATTCTTCTCTTAACTGTGTACTTTTGACTTCACAGAACAAAACCTTTAGGCATCCCATGTGATAATTAAGAATTAGAGACATAAGCTGTCAYGACACCCTACTTTCACCTCTGGTTTTGAACAAAATTAAACTAGAAATTATGGAAAACACTACTCAGAATGACTGAATAGAGCAAAAAATTATTAAACTAAAAATGACCCTAAAAATGGAAGGCCATCTAATCTATGCCTCCTTAATCAGGATTAGTTGTTGATGAATAATGGGTGGGCCACTCTCCAGCTATTTTAAAACTCTCCAGGGCTGAAGATCCCATGATCTCCCTCGGCAAGGGTTAGCTGTCCCCAAGGAAGACAATCTACTGCAGGGCCAGAGAATTGTCCCAGGCAGCGTGCGCTCCTGTCTTGCCTGTGACACAACAGTCCCCAAAGCATCAAGCAGGGCAATGGCTCATTATATTGCCTCAGCTCCGGGTTTACACTTTGGCTACTAAGCTACTCATAGGTCTTGCACTTAAAAAAGAGCTCAGATATTACAATATAAATAACTCCATCAAATATGAAATAGCACCTTTGGAAAGAAACCAAACCTCCTCCCTTAACCTTTCTGCCCTGTGTTCGACTCAAGCCCACAGATCAGGGAAGGCTGAAACAAGAATCTCACCATACTGAGTGCAAAAGATTATTTGATATCAATTATTCCGATAATTCAGGTTACTAAAATGATTGAGTGATAGAGGTGAATTCCCAAAATGTTCCTTTCCTCTAAAAGCTGGAAGCCTACCTGGATAAGCTTCAGGCACTGAGTAATAATACCACAGTCTGCAGCTAACGGATTTGGGCGAAAGAAGGGCTAATGTAATTACAGCCTTCAAAGGAATCTCTTCGCTACTTGACGATGCATTGAACAGCATTTAAAATGCATATCATTGGTGGTTATGTGGATACCAACTGAAAGCAAAAATAAATGTGAGAGGAAAAAAAATAACTATTAAACGTCAGAAGTCAGAGCCATATTTAAAGCAAACTCGTTAAGGCAGAAAATTTTGCCTAAGATCAGAGGAAAGCTTCAAGGAGGTTTCTGGAGCATGTGGGAAACTCAGCATGTATATGAATTCAGTGCCAGAGGAGCACCACCTTGGCAAAGGACTATTCTTTTATTATCTTAATCACTAATATAAAATCATCTTAATGGATATAAAATAACTGGATACCATTTTAGCAAAATAAGATAAAATATATGTCCACTGCTTCCTTTATGGTCAAGCTAGTTCTCCTGACTTTCTTGCTGGTGGAAATCCCTAACTCACCTCTTTTTCTCATGTCAGTTTTCCAGTCACCTAATTTTCAACTTAACTAAAGCTATGCTGACATAAACCACTTGAAACAGTTACTCATATTCACTACACTGCTACTTATATCTTATTCTGTCCCTAGTGGTTGTCATGTATTATTTCCTATATTATCTGACAGCAACTGCTACAGTTAGGACTGCTAGAAGAATTGATTTAAATGCATAAGTAATACAACTACCTGAAGAAACTGCACATTTTGTTTATTTTTAGATCCAGCCCTGACTTTAATTAACCTAAAGCATGTAATTTAAATAGGAGGTGAATGCATGGGTACCTCTCTGGCTGAACTGCAAATCAGGAATTCATATACTAAGGTCACAGCTTTCTTAACATTCATAAAGCATGTCTACAGATTTGATTTTTTTCCTCCAAGCATGGGAGCAATTCAAATAACACCAAAAATTAATCCATCACTGGGTTTTTGCTCATGCAGTAAACAGCACTCTCTTCCTGAGGAGAAACCAAATGAGGTTAAACTAGCAGTCCTAAACCAGTTTTCCCCAAGCTGTGAGGCAGGGGCAAAGAAAAAGGAAAAGGAAAAAAGGAAGCGTTAATTTTTTTGCTAAAAAAAAGAAGAGCTTTCTTTTCCATTTTTGCACATTGTTTTCTTTGCCAAAAATATTTTTCATAACCCCAAGGTTCTCTGGCTTTGCATGCCTTGTCTCATTAGTTTTCTCAATGGAACAGCAGATGAGGACATGCGTAGCAAATTCATTCAGCTTTGACATGGTAGAGGACAATGCTGAGCAAAGAGTAGGTGCAGCTTTAGCAAATTCATTCAGCTTTGACATGGTAGAGGACAATGCTGAGCAAAGAGTAGGTGCGGCTTTAGCAAATGAACATAACTACTGCATGAATTATGAACAGGAGAAATGTATTTCCACTTCAGGAACTATTTACAAAGATAGTATGTGCAAAGTATGATGAGGCAAACTGGATGGTCAGGGTGCTTGTTTGCATGCCATCCCTCAGGAAACCTCCACCCTGCAGACCTCACTTGGCGGCAGCCCAGCCTGAGCCCTAGGAATCAGCCTGAAAGGTGTGAGCTTCTTCCTGYCTCTGCAGACTAGTCTGAGCACTTCTAAAGCCAAAACTATGCAATAAATACATAATCTTTGCATCTGCAGTGTTGCCCAGTTATACACGGRGGTTCATAAAGTCATAACTGGCACYGAATCAGTGAATAGGGRAGGATTCTTCCCTGTTTCATTAATTACAAGAATGCCCTGTAGTGCTGTCCTGCAGTACTGGTAAAAGCTTTTTCCAGCTGCTACAGACCTGACAAAAGATGCTGTTAGTTTCATGCAAACCAGAGCCAAAACAGAAAAGTCAAACGCTGGCATCGTTCCAATGACAACTATTTAAGTTCAGATTTCACAATGGCAAGACATCAAATTAATCAGGAAACCAATTAGAGGTCAGCAAGTCACTGTTAAGAATGCATATGTAGTGGCTGGCATACAGTAGCCAGAATAAATCAGAGTATCATACAAGAAGAAATACGAATTGTTGTAGAAAATGTCTGCATACCTAATGTTATAGTATTATATCTTTGAAAATCATTGAACTCCATCCTTAATCATATTGCTTACCGGCAGTCATGATGCATTGGTGGTGGAAGAGACACTGACATTTGGAAATATTACATTAAATACAGATGGGYGTTAATGTATTTCAGACAAGAGAGGGCTAAATACAAAATGCCTACAATTCAATTCTATTGTTATTTACAGCTGACAGTGGATTTCTGATGAATATGTAAGGATAAAGATAGGTGTAGGCTGTTCTCAGATGTTAGAAAATAGCATTACCACATACCATACTTAGTTGTCTATGAAAAAAAATACAAGGTTACAAATGGGAGCCAGGGAGGGCTCACTGACAATTCCTCCTGGATTATTATAGCTCATTATTACCATATTTATAATAAAACCCCTTCCACCTRGGGGGGGGGGGAAGAAAAAAAAAAAGGTGGTTGAGGAATAAGAGATCTAAGCATTCATAACTGGCATTGCAACAGTGACTGGAGAGCAATTCCTTCCAATTTCTTTTTGGAACATCTCAGTAGAAACTAGCAGGTACCAGGTTCAAAATTAGCAAAGGGACACATTTCTCACATAATGGATTGCTAAATCACGTACTACTGAATGCCTTGGATTGTAAGAGGTTACATAGGTTCGAAGGGGATGGGATGAATTCCAAGAAAAAATAAGTCGTGTCTTAGCAAATGCAAAGATATCCTCCCTGTCTCGGGAAGTCCCCAAGTGAAAACCTATGGAAATCAGAAGAAAATATGAGGAAGCACTGCTACGTGCTTGTCCTGCTACTATCCTGCTCCCAACAACACCTGCTATTGATCACTATCAGTCAGGATGCAGGCTAACATCTTTATATTCTTACCCTATATGTGGTTTTGTAAACCATAAATGGTATTCTGGCTTTTCCCAAGTAAACACAGCCTTGATACTTCAAAGGTCTGAGTTCTGCTGAAACACATCAGTAGGTGATGTGTTAACTTCAGCATCTGCTTAACACTGAATTCAGTGGAACTGCTGATATGATTCACTTCAAATAAACCATAAGGGCAGAATTCTTGTACTATTTAAGGACACCGTGTGGCTGCAATGACACAAGACTTCCTGAAGACACAACAGGAGGCCAGGGGAACACTATGTAGGATATCTTTAATGGCAATAGATCTCTGTGTTCAACCAACTGAACTTCACCCTGTCTGCACTGGTCACTGAGAAAGGCTACAACAGTTCAGGACTGTGCCCTTTAATTCAAATTCAGCAGCCCACATTTCACAACAGGGACTCCAACACTGAGTAATACAATGGAGTGAGAAGACTATTCCATGCATGCACGGAAGCAACACGGTGAACCTTATAGAGATGGAGTGATAGAAAGAGACAAAAGATCTTGGTATGTGAACTGGAGGTTCTGGGAATGCTAAAACATTACACAGAGTGTCATGACTGTGGTGCAAAGTGATTTTGATTGCAACTTTTCATTTTAAAATTACAATTAGAGCAGATGAGACTAATAAAAATAAATCATGGACAGAAAAAAGAAAAAAAAAAGAAAAATGTTTGGAAAGTAAAACTTTGCTCTGTGTGAATTTTTTTTTTCTGGAAATTGTTTCTTGGCAAATTTTAAAATGTCAGGTTTCATATATAATTGGAATGAAAGTAAATTTTAAAACCTGTAAACTTCTCTGAGAGAATGAATTTCTACTTTGTGTGTCTCAGAAAGGGATTCTGGATGGGCTTGAGAAATTTATACAGGAACAAGTAATTTTAGAAGGAGACAGAAAAAGATGCAAGTAAAAGTAAATCACTGAAATTTGCACTATCAGGCAATTTAAAACTGAATTGCCTTTTAGCTGCTGGACTTGTAAATTACATCCAAACCTTGCTTGGACATAAGGAGAAGGTATTCTAAATGAAAGTAGCATTATGGCCAGACAGATAAGGCAGCTTGTGCTCTCCATTTGTGGAGTTGATTGGGACATATGTTAGTTATATCAGAATGGGTGATTTATTTTTTGGTGCCCCCAATTTCAATCTGGAATATAGACTCCTGACTTCTTTTACAGTGTCCTTCCAGAGAGAGATTTCAGAGGGAGGCAAAGAAGTTGATCTTTTCATCTATCTGGAGGACCATACAAAGGAAGTCACGTGCTGTATACATAATACGTCTTTCCACAGGTAGGCCGCCTTCTCTTTTCCTCTCCCTTCTTTCCCCCTCTTTCTACTCTTAATGCTAGAAATAAAACGCTGTCATGGTTTAACCCCAGCCGGCAACTAAGCACCACACASCCGCTCGCTCACTCCCCTTGCCCCTACTCCGGCTTGGACTCATCCACAGACTGCAGTCCCTTAGGGTTGTACCTGCTCCAGGTGGAGCCTTATCTATGAGCCACAGTCTCTCCAGGGCTATACCTGCTGCGGCATAGACTTATCCCCAGCCACAGTCGCTTCGAGGTGCACCGGCTCCAGCGTGGCCTTCTCCATGGGCCACAATGCCTTCAGAAGTAAACATGCTCCAACATGGCCTTACCCATGGCTGCAGTCCCTCCAGGGTTGTACCTGCTCTGTTGTGGGCTTATCCATGGCCACACACTTTGAGGCACTCCAGCATGACCTCATGCACAGCCACTGATGCTTCAGGGTATACCTCCTGCCACATGACATCATATGGTGTGGAATATCCCTTTGGTCAGTTGGAGTCAGCTGTCCCAGCTGTGTCCCCTCCCAACTTCCTGTGCACCCCCAGCCTACTTGCTGGTGGGGTGGGGTGAGAAGCAGAAAAGGCCTTGACTCTGTGTAAGCACTGCTCAGCAGCAATGAAAATATCTCTGTATTATCAACACTGTTTTCAGCATAAATCCAAAACATAGCTACTATGAAGAAAATTAACTCTATCCCAGCCAAAACCAGCATAACCTCACAAGTTTGGTGGGCTTTGTAGGAGTGGGGAGTTAGGGCTAAAATAGAAATATAGATCCATTTTTATATTAAAGAATATCACATAAAGTGAACATTGATAATACCCACGCCTATACATCCTTAAACACTGTTCTGGGATTACAAGCAAACTCTTTTTTTTAAAGTGAATGGCTTCCAGCCTGCAGGGCACAAATGTATTTCCTAAGATGGCTGGAAATGTCTGATAACGATGCCTCATCCCCTCTGCCACACAAATATCTATTAGATCGAATGAGCAAATCCTTTAAAAAGGAGATAACAGGTTGTTCTAACAGCACATTGGGACAAAATCAGCCCTTCACTCTTACAAAAGAGTGCATAAAGCTACTCTGCTTACATTTTTCTATACCACCACCAAAAGTTCAAATCAATAGTTAAAAATAGCAAGATATTATGATCTACTAATATATGATGACAGATATGGTGATTAATATACTTTGGTTTATCTGCTAGTGTTGCTTATAGAAAAMCACAAAATAAACAATGAGGAAAATGTAGAGCAATATGTACCAAGCAAGGAATCAGCCCTGGCACACCCGAAGTGTACCTGCCAGAAGAGGCAGGTGGTCCAGTGGGCACCCAACACAGTGAGGGCACAGCTTGGGATCTGAATGCATGTTAACAGATCCAGCAGCAAGRAGCTGTCTGGTAAGGAGCCAGACAGGGAATATGCCCAGCCCCAGTTCAGGGTTCAATTCCTTTGTGCATGCACTGGTGTCTGGCAGCAGAAGCAAGGAGTAGCAAACAACTCCTTTTATGAGCAAGTTACGTCAGGTCAACTGGTCTTTTCTCCCCGACTCCTTTCTCAGATCCACACAGACTATAAGACTCAAACTCAGTTGTTGCAGCTCATCTGCATCCCCTTCCCSCTCCCCAGGGCTGTGCCAACAAGCATCAGAGTCTATCCCAAAGAAAGAAGTTGGTATTCTGTTATACCCCAAACTTACAAGGAAAACTAAGCAGAATAAATTCAAGAAAATATAGTACCAGCTGTCTTGAAAAGGCACAAGTCCACTAGCTCCTGCAAACCTACCTCAATTTACACCCAACAGAGCAAAAAAGCTGTTCCTTCCTGTCTTACAATGCCATGGAAGAAAAGAAATAGATAACCTTCAGTCAAACTTCTGTTGCCTCAGCCTGAAAAACTCATGGTTGTAGTCAACCAAAATGATTTCAGCTTATCCCAGGGCAATACAGGACATGAGATGGTCTCATGGGAAGTTATCACATGGGGATTAATGAAATTGAAGTCTACATTCATTTTAATTACATTTGGGCACTTAACAGAGGCACCTGTGTTAGGGATTGTGAGGTCCAGCATARTCCAGCATGGACACAGTCAACGGAGAGACAGAAGCTTCCTCAGGAGGGAAAAATCCCTCTCACACACAATTCAATGTACTTCCAACTGTAGCTCTGTCCTCTTTCTCTCTTGTACATCCTGCAGAGCTGAGACTCTTTCTTCAGTTCCTGGCAGGAATGAAATCTCATTATGGCTGGGCTGGAATAACAGCAGGTGCCATAAGAAAAGTGATACTGCAAGTTGCTGCACTCTTAATGATAATCAAGCACAAAGGAAAACTTTCCTAACAGGACCTGGAAGGGAAGAAATAAGCTCACTGGCTTGCTGAGTTATTTATTAGAACCAGATCCTCAGCTCCAATTAACTCTTCTGTATTACAGCTGAAGGACTGTATGCATTTGCTTACATTTTATTTTGCGCTTATGCTCTAACCCCAAATAGCATTTGATGGTACAACGCTCTCCTGGGTGCTTGCATTTCAAGAGTTCCATTAGAAGGGCCACCTGACTGATCAAGTGGGCTATTGGAAAGCATGAATCACCGGGTGCTCTGAAACCAGCTTCACCATACTTGTATATAAAAAGCCTTTATTCATTCAAAGAGGGCAGACTGACTTCAGCCTTTCTTCTGTGCAAATGATTCATTGCAGGACTAATGAAACTTCAAGGTTTTGGCAACAATCCTCCCACAATCTGCCATATCAAAGGGCAAACTTACAATGATGATCTGAACTCCAAATTCATGTTCTAATTACTATGCTTACTCTACTTGACCTTAAAATTGGTGCAGGGACTGCAAAGACAGTCATGCATGGCAGGTGAAATCTTCACAGTGATAGGATCATGATTCCTGCCTTCTAGACTTCCTTTCCTTTGTGCTTATTTACACACTGACTTCATAGGCTCTTACGAGTTGTGGGACTGAGAATTGTTAAGATTTTCTTATAAATAATGTCTAGAACAATGATTTGTCACTCTCCCTTCAGTTGTAAGCTATTTCAAAGAGAAAAGAATCTCACACCTCCTAACGCTGTATGTGGCCAGTACCACTGCATCAGTTCAAATGGCCTTCTAACCAAGAGAAGAACAGTTCTACCCAAAAGTAACTTGATGAAAGATATATATGGATGAAAAATTATGCATTCAATGGGTAATAACCATTTTGTGTGCTTCTACTGTACATGTCATCTGAGGATTGCAGAACACTTCTCAAATGTTAATTGAACTTCGTAATACCCTTCTGAGATACATAAAAGATGTAATGGATGCTTCAGCTCCTCATTAAAATGTACTAGCTTCCAAGAGAGAACCAAGAAATTATCTGACAGTATATAAACACTTCAACAGGAAGTGAGAAATGACAGCATATTACTTTGAAATAAAACAAAGGGAATTCAGTASCAGTTTATTCTAGAAGGCTAAGGCTTCCTTTTGCATCGGACCTACTGAATCATTGATGAACACGTAAGTCAGGAATTCACTTTTCTCTCCTATTAGGACAGCGGATCCTTTAGTGATATAAGTGACCCCAAGCTCCTTCTGAAGTACTGGTGCAGTAACAATTCTGCCAAAAAGTGCCATCGATTGCTTCTCTGCTCCACCTCCTGCAGCATTTGCTATCACTAAGTGGTAGCTACTCCATCAAATATGGCTATCGTATGACCTCCCAAACTTGTGGGCCCTGACATGGCTGCAGTGCAACATGGTATGGCCCCAAGCACCACCAGGTAGGTGAAGGGCTTACCGTTGCAGTTTCCTTTCTCCTTGGCAGCCCCACTCCATGGGACCAAGGCTCTAGTGACCTCGTTTGCCATGACCCTTTGCCCTGGTGCTCCACACAGTTACGTTATAGCAAAAGGAAGACCTTTTCCCCCCAGAACTTGCAGTCTAAGTAAATCAATATACCAGACAGAATCTGTTCCCCCAGGTAATGATAACTGACAATAAGTCTTTTCTCAAGTTCCTGTTGCCCTGTGCAGCTCCACTGATTTCAAGTGGAATTACACCTTACTTACTCTGGTACTATTAAAGCCAAATTAGTCTCATAGTTTTCTTTCTGATTAAATGATTTATGGTACATAAAGATAGTGGCACCCACAAAAGGAACAGTTTTGCTATTTGAATGTGATGCTAAGGGTAGCATACCCAAAATAGGCAAGAATAAGGCTTACACAGATACTACTATTCTATCATTTCAAGCACCTCAAATACATAAAAACATTTAAAAMCCAAAACTGTTACGCAGCCATGACATCCATGTTTTTAGTCATCCCTCACACAACTTTCCATTGCATTCCCCATATGTGCTTCCATTTACCAAAGGCAAAAATGCACACGCTTCTTCACTCTATCAATTCTTCCAAAGACAACATCAAATTCACACTTCAGAGGTTACAAGAGATCTTAACTTAATAGACTACAGATATTTTATAGGAGAGAGAAATCAAAGAGAGAAAAGATTTTCTAACACAGTTGAAATGATGGAACTTTCCATAAACAATCATTTCTACAATCCAAAGGGGGGCAAAAAAGATTATTTTTTTCTTTCCCTTCAAATGTCAGTGTACCCCAACAGGACAGCTTCCTATTGCCAGTGGTTGTTAACATCCAGAATCTTAGTGACAAATTAAAGGTCATCTTCCTATATGTCATCTCCTACTTTGAATTAGCTTTTGCAATCACTAATTGATGAGAAATTACAAGTGCTTATTACACAGACAAGTGTGAAAGCTTCACTTGAAGTCRTTTTCTTTCTACTGTTGTGGTTTTTTGGAAATGAATCATCTCCTATGCTCTCTTTTTAGTAACTGCAGGCTACTTACAAATAAACAGAAAATAGAAAAGGAAGGAAGACAGAACAAAACCCAGAGAAATCAGAAACAAATGTTTCTTTCAAATTTTAGTTTTTATGTCACTTAAAAATATGTAAATAAATACAGGACATACTTACAACCTTTTATCCTGTTATAAGTAGTACTATTATCCTTCCTATACAAATGTGAAAACTATGACTCAGACAAGTTCTGTAGTTTGCTGACTCTGTTATGCATTTGATAAAGAGGCTTAATAGTTCACTGAGCAGAGTGAATTATGCTTGCACACATTCACAACAAAACTACCTTATGGCACTCTGAATGCAATGATACATCTTCATGTTCCACTGAAATCCCATGCCATGTGGCACCAAGAAAGATTACTACCTGTTTGTAAGTTCTCTCTTGTACTTGCTTCAAAGAAATAAGCTTAGCAGGTATACCTCTCCTGCAAAAATTAGTCAGGAAAACTCTTTGTCCTCCTGCAATGTCTCCTTTCACCAGGTTCATCATTCAAAATGGATTAGTGTGGGAACATGGCTACAACACCTCACCTCTTTCCTCAGCCCATGAACTGGCAAGCCACAGGTGAAAGAAAGATCATCCCAAGAGAGTTCTGCTTTCTGAGGCAAGAAAAGTGGAGAAGTCTAAGTGCCTTTCTTTGGTGCATTATGTAGAGACACAATACTTCTAAGATGCAATCTTGAACATTTGACAAAGGTATGACAAGGACAAATGCAAGTAAGCAATCTCAGAAAGAGAAGTGTTGTGTTTTCTGTCATAAATCTAAACTGAAGCTCAGGAGACTACATCAGCATTCTGCTTCAGGTAGTCTATTTAGACAATGTTATTATCTGGCAACAGTCATCTGTAGAGGATTGAGTGGCTTGAGTTCAAATCCAAGGGTTTCTTTACAGCAAGCATTTGCAAATGTTAAAGGGAATTTGAGCACCGAAATCAGCAGTTCTGCTTGGGACTTAAGATACCTCCCTCCAGTTTGAAACACAGCCACGACTTCTTCTTCCACTGTTGGGTGCCCACCTCCATGTCACTTCATATATCACTGCTGCTGCTGTGATGCTTTTTCCCTCATACATCCTAACCAGCACCTCAAGGACAAGAACACCAGCCCCRGAGCTGGAAGGCCTGAGCTCATCTCTTTCATGAGATCAAAAGGACTTAAGCACAATTTCAGCAGAGTGMCTAACGGTAGTTGATAATTCAGGGGAGACGAGGAGAAAAGAGGATGTGAAAGCCCTTTCTTTTTGGAAGCTGCTCCACTTTGCTTTGGATAACTAACCGTTTACTTAGCTGGAGCAAAGGGACAATGATAATTCCCAATTCAGCAACTAAGGAGCTTTCCTTCCTGAGGTGAACCTTAGTACCAGTTCCTATTGCAAAGAACACTGTAAGGATAAAATATTTAGCATCTAGTGATAAATGGCAGCCAAGCTGACGTCTGGAACTTTACGTTTGGAATAGGGTTTGTGATTCGGTGGTCACGTATCTAAACCTTTGTGGCTAAACTGATGGCTTGACGTTTGCTGACTTGACTGTTGAGCTGTGTTGCATCTTAAGGCAATTGTTCCCACCACCCAGTGACCCAGTGATGAGGTTCAGCCTTCCTCACTATTCGCAGGGGTTTCTATGGCTGCATCTGATGTGTATGAGAAGCTAGAGTTTGACATTAGACTCTTTACGGAATTCAAGCTTTTCCGGCATGTCTCTTCCTTTTCTGTTGTTTATATCTTTGCTTAGTCTTTAACCCTGCTTCTGCCTTCTGGTCTACATCTGTTAAGTACAAGCTTTAAAGTGTAGGCTCAGTCACAGAAAACAGGCAGTCTTCCAGACCAGTTCTGAAAGAAGCAAGGCACGCTGCCCGCAGCAAGAGCACACACAAATGTTTCAAGGAGTATTTTGAGTATTCATTGCCATAGCAGACAAATCAGGCAGGAAACAACAATTACTGTCATGAGCTGGCAAACAGAGCTCCTTCTTTTACACTAATTGATACTTACTGGGAAGACAAAAGAGAGATTAATTCACCTTACAATATCAGTTACTGTGGAAAGGTTTGAAAAGAAAAGCCCATGGCCTGCCTGTAGGTAATTGCTCCCAGTTGGGTCTGTTACTGGTGCCTTCTGCAAGAACTGTTGTGAAGACACTGCTTTCATGATTTATATGAGCTTCTAAAATTATCTTCCATAAATTACTGTAGATATGGTGGTGAAGTGTGCTTCCTCTGCATGTGGAAGAATAGATAGATAAGGGCTGTGAGGAGGTGCGCTGAATTTTTATTTTGGCTCATTCCGGTGGTGTCTCAGCTCTGTCTTATGCTTTCATGAGGGAGCAAGCAGCATATTTGAAGGGCATATCAACAGCCTTCTCTCTTTATCCCCATKTAATATATTTTAGCCAACTTGGCCTGAAAAAAAATTGAAAATAATAGCAAAAAAAAAGAATCCTAAAATATAACATTTACTCTTTGTTAAGAAACTTCATATTTCTTAGAAAATATTTTTCTAGGATTTAGGGTCCATAAGCTGAGYCAAAAAATTAATCTCTTCTCTGCTTCTCCTCATAGTAATTTACAGTCTATCTAATATAATTTTTTTATTAACCCTTTGAAATCTTCCACCAACTTCATACAGTATACACAGTTCCCCAGTGGAACACTCTGAAACACTATTATTCCTTTAGATTTTCTGAATGGCAGAAGCTTTTTCTAGGAAGTTTTTTTTTATGCTTTACATTAACAGCAAGCATATTTCTGTTGGTATCAAAATAAAAAGCTGGTGTGTGTGAACAAACATATAAAGATCATTTGGTATTACCACTGACTTCTTATATTAGAAGCTATCTGAGTGCGAAGTATCACTGTAGAGTTTAAAAATCAATAATTATCTGAAAAACACAAGTAATACCTCCCCACAAAACTCTGGAAAACATGTTCTTAACTTTTCCAGTGATGCTAAGAAAAAGAGATCWTAACTCCTTGATTAAAATTTAAATTTGAAATACTGTCTTTAGGACTTATTTAAATTCAAAAAGACTGCTTTAGAGGCAAGACGCACACGTACATAAAACTCTAAAACACCAACTTAACTATCACAGCATTGACCACTGTGTCCTTAGCTGACCAGCTGGTCTAGCTGTTGAATCGAGAACACGGAGTCCAGGGTTCTCGGTTCCCTGTGCACCAAACAAGCAGATTTAGGCACTTCTGAATGAGATCCACCAAACTCTGCCTGCCAAGGATGTGACTCCCTATGTTAGCTAACACGATATGGCGAGGACAAAGGTGAATCTGACATCCTGCCCTTCTCGGTGCTTCACACATAACAAAAAGTATCGCCCTCCACTTACTTGATCCTTCTCCCAACCCCTGCCAAGAAAAGGACAGTTTTGTCTTTGAATATAAAGCTGAAAGGGATTGATTTTAGACAGCAGTTAGTAATGTAGAACGATGACAGACATGGGTTCAAATCCTTCCTTTACCCCATGAAAACCTCTGAAAGCAGTCTGCTATTCCTCTAGAACTTGTCTGATCAATAGGAGCAAATTCAAGATTCAGCGATTGAAGAGGAAAGCAAGCACATAAATCTATAATCTAATAATTAGATCATAGAGAAAGACCTTGTCTTCCTCCTAAAAAGAAATTTATCTATTATCACTTAATACAAAATACATAAACAATCTTTGCAGCAGGACCAGAAATCTCCCAAAAGCCCAGAAATTTCAAAAAAGCGCATACCCTTACCAAAATAATCCTCACTCTCCTTTTGTGGAGGCTGAAGTTCATCTAAGCATAAGCAAGAAGTTTCTGAGCAACTTTAAAGGTGTCTATGGAGCTCAGATTTCTCCATCATTAAGGAGCAACTGACAGGTTCATAATTTTGAACCTCAGAGCCTAAACTATGCTGATATCCCGCTGACCAAGATCCTCTTGATATTTGACATTTTTGTCCATGACAGGATGTTATTAGAGTTCATTTAAGGCAAATTACAACTCCTAAGTAAACTGTATTGAAACTAAGGGAATATCTAAAGGGACTGAAGACAAGAAAGAGTGAACTCACTAACATAAACAAAGCTCACTAAAGACATTCGGAGGTCCTTCCAGAAGAACACAGAGAATTAAACTCCCATTGAATGCTCATAAAAACCAACATATCCCTTTATGGGAAACATTACCAGGATGATCCATTAGGATGCTGAATACCTAATATTTAAATCTAACTAAAYCTTAAAGTATGCCTCAGCTGCAAATGAACTCCCCAGAAGGAAAAACGTACATATATCTGATTCAGGCAAGCCGCTGACACTGCGCTGTCATCTGTCAGCTTCAGTTGCACACTTCTTTCAGCACTTTCATCTTGTCTCAGTGTATTCACCCCTTGTGAGCAAACAGCAGCAAAAAGGCAATAAAGTACAAACATCATAACACAAAGAAGCAGCAATCCTTTTTCGTGCAGCATGACTTGTGCAATACATAACACCAGGATGTCAGTACCAAAAAGGGAAAGAAAATTCGCCAAATCCTTGCCAAATCATTCGCCAAATCATTAGATTTTAAGTTGTCTTCTTGAAATTTAACAAAATATTGCTCTTACAACTTAAGGAGCCAACAGTTCCTCCCATAAAAAAAAAAAACAACCAAAACAAAAACAAAAAACTTTGATAATCAGTGGGAACTTGCAGATTTAATTTTAACATGATGCTCTTGTGGCTAAGCTGTTTTCACCAGGGGGCTTTTTAAAGTAACTCAGCATATATTTTTTCTGAAGTTGCATAAACTTAAGATTGGAATAACAGATACTCTAATCTTGGCCAGCACAGAGAGGAATATTTCCCCAAGTCAAGCCCATTCTGAGAAGTGAGACATTGAAAATTCTCTGTGAAGGGACGTATGAATAACTGTGACTGAAGTTACTGCTGCTTACTGCTTGTGCTTTTTGGACTTCCCCCCCCGCCTCCCCCCCCAGCCCCTTTTGATAAAAGAACAACTTCACTGTTGCATGCCAAAAGACGAGACTGAGAATCTGACTAAATCTGACTAAAAGAGGTGTCAAGAAAGATAAATATGCTTAGTGGTACAGGGGACCTACCCCAGGGGTAAATTAATCAGCTGTTTAAATCAAATCCTGTCTCCTCCACTCTCTCCATCTTTCCAGTAACCAGGATCCAAACATTGTCAATTTTCCAACCTTTACAGCTTACAGCTGGCTTTGCTGAGAGCTGAAGATCATGATTTTGCCTTAAGAGAAAGCTGCTGTATGTGCTTTACCTAAACTTCAAAAAATTGAGATTCATATCCCAATATTGAGATTATCATTAGGGAAGACAATTACTCAGACTTGGCAGCCTATTTTTCTTTCTCTAAGCTGTGAAATTTTAGAAAGGCAGGAAGGTGCAGCTTATATTATATTTTTATTAGCTCTCTACAGTTTTGTTCCTTGCACCACAGCAGCCAGGGGAGACCTGGAGCATACCAGACATGAGTGACTGCATGGGACCCCCTTTGAGGATCAAGAACTGCTAGGAAGAGATGGGATCCACCTGCAGTGGGGCAAAAGCCCACAGGTTGGCCAGGCTGCGAGGAGAGCTTTGAACTACGAATGACAGGAAGGGAGTGGATGACCAACAATCRAGTGAGGAAGCGGTGGACTGGGGCAACAAGCAAAGTGAGCAGGATGATGTGATCAGGGGATAATTAATAAAACAGGGCAAAAGGGGGGCCACCTCAAGGGTATGCACACAAAAAAGCAAGTGCCTACATGACAACATAGTGGGGGAAGCTCTAACGCCTCTTCTGGAAAACCCACATGACTGGGTGCCTCTCTGAAGTGCCTGTACACTAACGCACATGGCATGAGGAGGACACAGGAGGAATTAGAGGTCTGCGTACTGTTGCAAGGTTATGATCTCATTGGGATCACAGGGAAAAGATCACATGACTGGAGAGCTGCCATGGATGGCTACAGGCTCTTTAGGAAGGACAGGCTGGGACAGCAAGGAGGGGAGAGAGCAGTGGGAATGCAGAGCTCTGCCTAGGGATGGCTGAGGGCTTATGGGTCAGGATTAGTGGACAAACTAATGTCTTAATTAGGCAGAAGACCTGGTGACAAAGGACAAAGAAAAGACCAAGATATTCAATGCCTTCTTCCCTCAGTTTTTACAGAAAAAATGCCCTTCAGCAATGCCCTTGAGAAAGTCTGAAACAAGGAAGACTTACCGTCCTTGGTAGAGGAGGATTAAGTTAGGGAGTATTTAAACAAACTGGACATACACAAGTCCATGGGCCCTGATGCGATGCACCCATGAGTGCTGAGGGAGCTGGCTGGTGTCACTGTGAGAGATCATTCTTGATTATCTTTGAAAGATCGTGGTGATCAAGGAAGATTCTGGAGGACTGGAAGAAAGCAAATGTCACTGCYGTCTTCAGGAAGGGCAAGAAGGAGGATCTGGGTAATGACAGGCTGGTCAGCCTCAGCTCAGTCCCTGGGAAGGTGATGGAGCAAATCTTTCTGGAAACCATTGCCAGACACCTCAAGGACAAGAAGGTGATCAAGATTAGTCAGCATAGATTGTTACAAAGGGAAAGTCATGCCTGACCAACCTGATAGCCTTCTACAGTGAACTGACTAGCCTGGTGGATGAAAGGATAGTAGTGGATTTTCTTTATCTTCTCTCTAGCAAGATTTTCAACACTGTCTCCCATAACATCCTCACAAACTAATGAAGTCTGGACTGGATAAGCAGACAGTGAGGTGGATTGAAACCTGGCTGAATGGCTGGTCTCAAAGGGTTGTCACCAGCAACAAAAAGTCCAGCTGGAGACCAGTCAGTCATTAATAGTGTACCCCAGGGGTCAATACTGGGGCCAGTGCTGGTTAACATCTTCATTAATGGCCTGGACAGTGGGGCAGAATGCACTCTCAAGAAGTTTGCAGATGATGATACAAAACTGGGAGGAGTGGCTGATACACCAGAGGGTCGTGCTGCCATTTGGAGGACAGCAACAGGCTGGAGAAATGGACCAACTGTAATCTCATGAAGTTCAGCAAAGGGAAGTGCCAAGTCCTGCCCCTGGGGAGGAATAACCCCTTGCACCAGTACAGGCTGGGGGCTGAGTGGCTGGAAAGCACCTTGGCAGAGCAGGCCTCGGGAGTCCTGTCAAACAGCAAGTTGACCATGAGCCTGCAGTGTGTCCTCACAGAAAAGAAGGCCAACAGTCTCCCAGACTGCATTAGGAAACACATTGCCAGTAGGTTGAAGGAAGTGATCCTTCCCCTCTGTTCAGCATGAATGAGGCACATCTGGGTCCAGTTCTGTGCTGCCCAGTACAAGAGAGACATGGACATACTGGAGATAGTCAAGCAAAGGGCCACAAAGATGATTAAGGGACTGGACCATTTGACATATGAGGAATGCCTGAGAGAGCTGGGACTGTTCAGCCTGGAGAAGAGAAGGCTCAGGAGGATCTTATGAATGTGTACAAGTACCACATGGGGCACAGTAAAGAGGATGGAGCCAGCAATGGGCACAAACTGAAATAAAGAAAATTGCATTTACATATAAGAAAAAACTTAATTACTCTGTGTGTGGTTGAACGCTGGATGAGATTGCGCAGAGAGGTTGTSGAGTCTCCATCCTCGGAGTTATTCAAAACCTGATAGGACAACCCTGAGCAACCTGCTGTAGATGACCTTGCTCGGAGTGGGCTGTTGCTCCAGAGGGGCCTCCTCACCTCAGCCATTCTGTGATGTCTGTGATCTAGGATACAGGCACCATCCTGAGTATTTGCACAAGTGCTGAGAGACAGGTTAGCTTTTTTCTTTGCATTCTCCCTTGTAAGGCAGCTGAAGAATAGAACTGATGAAGACACGGAGAAGCAGGTGAACATGCACACTACGCCTGATGATACATTCGGGTCTGAATCACTGATGCAAAGAGGTTCATGATGTGTGAGAATGACCCTATAAACACACAACGTGGAGATCAAACTGTGCTTGGACAGCTGCTTTTGACCAACGTATGCATTGTCTTTGACATTTTTAAATTTTATATGTAAGAATAATTAGGAATAAAACTATCAATATATTTAAAACTTCCCATTATTTCAAATTAAGAGTATTCATATGGGAACATGAATGATGGCAATTATATCTGTTGAGTTACAGTGGACAGAAGATTTCCCCATGGTAGATCAAATGTACCTCTTTCTTATCACTTCTTGCAAGTGCTGCAGAGGAAATAAGAAACAAGAAAGGATTTGAAAGGGAACAGGACATGAGTTTGAAGAATGGAATAAATAATGCAGTTCTAAAAAAGATCCATAAAGGATGCCCAGGAAAAGGTTTTGGAAATGTAAGCAGGTAGAGGCAATGAAATGTTTAGTTTGATAAATATGTCAGGCAACAAGATCCCAGAGTTGGGTTTATGGAAAGAATCATAAACTCACACTTCACACAGGAGGAAATTGAGACTATTATTTCCTCATTTGAAAATAAGTAGATCTGGTCAGATTTTAAATTCTGTAGCTTTTAACTATTTCTAAAATTAACCAAAACACACATTGGAAAATTCTCAAAACCATAATTAACATTTTCCCTCTCCTTTTAATTCTGAAATAAATTTATTTCTCAAAATAAAATCACATGGAGAAATCAAAAAGGTAGGCATCACCATGCCCACTCTGTAGCGATTTCACTAGTGTTCTTCCACTCCAATAAATCAAATTCACCTTTTTATTCTGCAACATTATATTATTTCATTTCATTAAACAAATAATGGGTGTCAATTGCTTAGTGTCACATAATACTCTATTTTCAGTCCTACCAAAATGGCATTAAACTGTGATTTAGAAGTGATATTTGTTACAGGACAATTTATGATTGCTCCTCAGAGTCTTCCATTTATTTCAAAATGTCTTGTGGAAACTGTGAGGCCCATAAAGTACTTTACTGGTGCATTCTTAGAATTTCCTAAAAGTATATAATTTTTTTTAAATTGCCTATCTGAACCTCCTCCCTTCAGCAAAAGCCAATTGTATCACCACAGAAACATTTTTCCCTACATTATCATCTGCAACTGGGCAGAGGAATCAGTCTCTTTGCAGACAGTATTTCTCCAACAGGTGCATCCTTTGCATATGTCTAATGCTGCCTTTCTGGCATATCAGAGAAATCAGTATTTAGCAGTGAGACTGCCAAAGATGACTCTTAAGCTATGTGATATGTGCCTGCACACATGCAAGGAGCGCAGAGAGACAGCAGCAAGTGGGGAAACGTAACTAATGCTCTGCCCTGGCTACTCTAGGGGCCACTACAGGAGCCATCAGCCCATCAAAGACCCATCTCCCCACACAGAAAGGAGCACCGGGGCACAAGGGCAGGTGGGGGAACCCCAATAATGCCATCAGAGAAATGAGATCCCTCCCTAGACTGCCCCCGGGGTGCTGCAGGGGAGCCTTAGCCCCATGGCCAGGCATGACACCCAGCACCATGGGTCAGCCAGAGAGGGTAACAGGATGAGGCCGTTGGTGCTGTTTGTGCTTCTGTGAGTGCAGTGTATGTGTCTGTGCTGGTCTGTGTGGCCAGACGTCTACGTATGTGTTCTATACAGGTATTTGCATGCATATACCTGTAATATAAGGTATTATATTGGGAATATAAGCCCAGCCTCACTACTGGTTGGACCTGAGGGCACAGAGCTGCAGCAGCCTCCCCTCTGTTCAGCTACTGGATTTGGAAAGCCTAACCAATGACCATGAATTAAACTTGCAGAGTCAAAATAKTCAAGAGTTATAAAATGTAAGATTGTATGAACTTAAGTGTTCCCCTTACTGTAGTGTTTAATTATATCACATACTAACTTCCTCTAGACCCTTCTGTCATTCAGTATAGTGGTAGTTTTTCAGAACACGTTTCATTCTTCTCATTCAATACATAACTGCAACTCAGCAAATGCAAAATTATTAGTTTCTTCAAGGATAGTTCTGTTAATATAGTCCTTAAACACTAATGACTCTGCCTCACAGGCTTGCCAGAATAGGAAGTCTGAGTCTATATCCCCAAACCATGATGCCCTTCAGACTTGTTATACAAACACAAAAGCTATCACTTATAACTACATTTATTAARCTTTGAAGATACATTTTATTTTTCACAAGTGCAGAAGAACTCAGAGATCCTGGAACCTAAAGTACTTATTTTCAACTAATGGATTTAGTATTTGCCACCCTGCAGATTACCCTTATCTGCAGAGTCACTGTCATAACTTAGCAAGGAGACACAGGTGACCTGGGTCACTAATACAGAAGTAATGCAAATGACTGAGACTGCTTCTTCAATGTGAAGAAGAAGACCAGCCTCATACATGAGTTATTAATACATGATTATTATCCAGATGTTAGAAAACAAGGCAAAAATGTTAGTATCAAATTTGTTAAAGCATTCAATTAATTTTAGGGACCCAAACTKTAGCAAGCATGTCACATATTCCTAGCACCCCAGAATTCACAGCAGCTCTCCAGGCCATTCGGGCTGTTGGCACTGGTGTCCTTCACTTCCAAAAATCAGTCCTCACATGGCTACTATAGAGCACAAACTAATCAGCTCTAAACATACCACTTTAAATGATGTGCACACAAATTTTATGCCAGAAGTCAGGACAACTCTCATTCCCAAGTCAGCACCTGGTTTCCTCACAGCTAAACACCTCTAAGAGCTAAGGAAAAGCCCTGCTACATCAGACCAGTGATCTACCTCACATCTAACCTCTCTGACACTGGCTTGCACTAGACACCTAAACTGAGTTGGTATTGTCTTTGACTCCATTAGCACCTGTCCATCTCCCTTTTAGTAAGGCACACCATAGTCCCACCCAAGCCTCTCATGTCCTGGATCTTTCCTTCACTACTACCTCCCTCCTACCAACTGTTCCGTACCCTGCCCTCTGCATTTCTTCTCATTAGCTACCACCATTTACCCTAACCTCTCCTTCAACTGGCTAGCTCTTGGGCTGCCAAAATCCACACAACTATTTTCATTGTCTATGAAGATTAGGAGCAGAATTTTCAAAAGAACATAGGCCAACGCTAAACATTTTTACAAATTCCGAAGTTATATGAAAAAAGTGTTGAAATCTACAATTCTAGATTGTGTGTATTTGTCATCATCTGAATTCTGTAGCCTAAGTTCCAGGATTATGTAGCATCATTATATAAAAATCATACTTAAAATCCCTATACATTGAACAATGGAGGTTTTATTTATTTCAGGGAAGAAAGACAAGTTTTGGATAAAACATTGCACTGAAACAAAGGAGATGGAGACATGCTGATCTCCATTAGTGTGATTTTGGGTAAATAACTTAAAGAAGAAACAAGACAGAGAGAGATCATCTGAGCTACATTAGATAAAATATCAGCCAGTGTGACCACAGTCAGCCCTTCTGGCCACTGAAATATTAATATTAATTAACAGACCTGCCTGTAAATTCTTAAATAGCATTTTCCATGCCACACATTCCTTACATTGCATGGTGAGTTGGGCTCTGCGCAAACCCCAGCCAAACCTGAGACCAGGTCATACAGCCTGCTAGTATCATATATGTGATTTAAAATAGCCTTCACAATGCTGCTACCAAAACATTATCGCTATATTRAGCATGTCCTTGAGGGGAGAAAGGAGGATGTGTTTTTGGAGGACTTCAGAGCCAGTTGAAGGCTATGATGCAAATGGCTTTGGGATTACTGAAACAGTGCCCTCCTTCCCCTCTCTTGCATAACTTCTCCTGCTCCTCGCTCTGCTTGGGATACATGGACGCAGCACAGGCTCTTAGGTAACACGCTGCAAGGCTGAAGGAGAGCACAGCCTGCTTCCAGACCCCTTCTTGCCCAGCTCCTAGAAGAAACAGGTCACACCACCATGCTGCGAGTATGCAAGCCATCTTTACAAAGTGCCAAGCCACAACAAACCATCCCTCAGCTCTGTTTCTTAACTAGGCTGTAAGCAAGGCTCATGGTTTCCATTTAGTTTAGGACTCATGGAGAGACTGTGGAAGTGAATGCGCTACATGAAACTCTGGTTTTGCTATTGATGTGTATAAAAATGCATCAGAGTGACCTTACCGACCAGTACTCCTAGACAAACTCCTGGTTTGTCTTTGACAAACTATTTTCATCCTAAAACTCTGGAAGTCTTGAGTCTTTCTTAATTCTTCAGTCCATCCATTTCTAGTTTCAGCCCTGGAAACTTTCCTATTGCTAGTGCTTTGGCAGAAAAGATATAAGCTAAAATCTGATTTGAGATGGAGGTTGTGATTCTGACCCCAACCTGATGTTGAGGCATCCATTTAAAATGTACATGTCTCAAAGCTATGTATTTCCCTTTTCTACATGCACTACACTACTACCCACAAGATCACTGGTCTGCAACTTCACAAATACTTTTTCAGCAGAATCTTGACTACACAGCCCTTCATGAAATTATTTGAAGAAAGGGTCTCATGCATTATTATACTTAAAATGTCCTTCACCATCTGAAATAATTGTTGTAAAGATTATTTCATATTGCCTATGTCCTTGAGAAATAACATTTGTAATAACTTCGCAAAGAGGTGTACTTAACTATCATTCCCCTACCTTGAAATTTTGCTTAATGAGGCCTATCTTAAACAGGCTCAACTCCCAGGGCTTTTTGCCAGTCCTCTCTGCAGCCCGAGTTTTCATCTGCACCTGCCAAAAGGTTGATTTAATCAGGCATAATAATTCTTCTGCCTTTATTAATAAAGACTTGTATATAACGCTAGATTTACCTGGGCATTTTTAATACACCAAAGGCCCTTCTGACAGGGAGGATGATACAAATCTGGCTATGACACGAGATACAGAGTGAATCTCCTAGCAGCCTTGATTTTTGTTCCCCATCTTCCCCATCCCTTCCACAGCCAAGCACAGGTGTATTCAAAGGGTTAAATACTAATTGTGTCCAGGCTTACATTAAACTCTTCTGATGGCTGTGGTGGAACAAAGGGCAAGCACAGAGAGAGGCTCCTGCACGCTATGCACATACCCAGGGATAAAAGTCTTTGAGAATGGCCCAGTTTTAAAGCCTTGTTCCTCCCGCTCTGTGTATAACTAAACATGCTATACTTCAGAAGGGAAGTGACTTTGACCATGTGGAATCTCCGAGTTCTTGCCTTCATTTCCCCTTGTCCACAATTTTTTTCCAGTGACAATATAACTCCTATTCTAAAGCTCTTTTTCTGAATATGATGCTAAATGGCTCTCTCCTGTCAATAAAAGATGCTGAAAATACTCTCTCTGGCCGTGAAGTAATACATGTTATCCACAAAACAGCTTACCTGATCTTCTTCCTCCATTCCACTATATGCATGATGAGACTTGACAGTACATAACTTGAAAAAAGGAATACCAATTACCCAGATCTGTGTCCCTCTCAAAGTTAGGTGACACCTCTGTCCCTTTCCCTCTTCTTCCTCCCCACTACTAGTGGTCAGAGATACTTTGGAAGAGTGTGTGGTCTACCTCTACTACTGTTCCCTGCCATCATTGGCACTGGCTCCCATTGCTTGTGGCACGGAAACACAGGAGCTCCTCAGACTAAAATGCCTGGGTTTTTGCACCTTTCCTTCAGGGTGCAACTTGCTGCTTCTTCTCCACTTCTGCCATTATCACTCTTGAAGTAGCAGGAGGTGCTCTGGACATGTGAGCAGATACATTAAGCGTGTGTCCATGATGAGGCAGCAGGAGCAATCACTGCCACTCTATCTCCTACCTGCTCACTAGGAGGTATTTCTTCTGCCTCACCAAGGATCCCCTTGGATTTCATTGATGAGACAGTAAAAGAGCTAGGTCCTAGTAAGTAATGATCAGCCATCCAGCAGGCAGTCCTGGAGATGCACCTCTGTGCTCATCTGGAATAAACTTATCACGGAAACGTGCTAATGCAAATAAGCAGTGTGCGAGTCAAGCACCTGGTACAATGCATGTACAGTACAGAGAACTGTTTTGATGTCTTCCTGATCTTTGATGTGTTATTGCATCCAATAACAATCACACCAACGTCTAGGGGAGAGCATCCTYGGAGCTCTGGGACAGTAAGTCCTCTGAAAATCCTGAGGATCCGTCAGATCCGAGTCATTTCCAAAGCACAATTCTGTTCACAGTCACCCCTCCCAGCGTGGTGCTGTGCAATTCACTGCATTTTATTATGAGGCTCAGCTATCTCTTCCCCAAGCTCTATAATCGTAGACGGCATCGTCTTGTCAAGATCCCCGACTCATTAGGTTAATCAGTCGCGCACTGATCTCCTCCCTGCCCCGGTCCTTAGCCTGGGAAGTCAAGCTCTCCCGGTACTTTCTCTCCGATGTTTGCCACCGCTGCCTGCGCGCTCGGGAAGGGGAGCATTTTGAGCGCTTTGCTTTCAAGGACCACCAGCAGGGAAGGGGAAACCTGCTGGCGCGCCCCCCGCTCCCCCCGGCCTTCCAGCGGCGCGACGGGGTGGGCAGCCCCCGCGCTGCAGCAGCTGCTCCGCTCACCGCGGGAGGGGGCCGCGCCTGGGGGGGTGCCCCTGCCCCGCCGGCCCGGGGGGGAGCGCGAGGCAAGCCCCGCCTCCCCGCCGCCCTCTGCCGCTCCTGCCGCCACAGGCGCCTCCTCCCGCCCCGCCCGCCGCACACATGTGCCCGCACCCAGCGGCGGGGCGCGCCGTCGGGGCGGGCGGGCACCGCCGCCTTCCCGGCACCGCGCACCGTGACAGCAGCGCAGCGCGACAGCACCGCGCCGTGCCGCGCCGCGCCGGGCTGTCCCTCGGGCGCGGAGAGCCGGTGGCCGCGCTGACGCCGCTGCGCGCCATGGCCGTCGCCTACCTGCTGGGCAACGGCTCCGCGCCGCTCCTCGCCGGCGCCCTGGAGGTCCCCTTCGCCGCCAAC